>JASPKZ010007817.1:6182500-6507500 GCA_030220185.1 Diploptera punctata
CCTCTCATTCCGTTTTCCCGGAGGGGACATGTATGAAGAGGAAGGCTACATCTCGGAAACTATTCATCATTGTAATAGGCTGCATAGGCTGTGACTAAAAAGACAAACGTGTCGGCTTCCTCAAAGGGATTTTAATCGAACAGAAAGCTAACTTCCGCACCTTGAGGGTGCATTGAATCAAATAATACAAGATGCTATAATATATATGTTACTGTACACTTAACCCATTCACTGTTTATATTATCGTACAGTGTTCAAGGGTTGGCGGCAGTTTTTCATCGTAATTAGAGGCCTGACATAAACAAAAAGTCCTACTACTACTACTATATATCACCCGTTTGCCCGGCGTTGCACTGGTATTCCTTTATCCCAATTTAATCAACAATCTTGTTAGCGATTTTAAAAACTATGAATTCCACACACATTGTTAATACTTTAGTTCTATATTACTCAAAAGTAATGGCATTTATTGGTAAATATGGAATTAGATCAAAATAATAGAACAAGTATCACATTTCCAATATTTAGGATGTGATATAACTTATAGAGAAAATAAAGATATAGAAAATAAAGTAAATAAATTTCAGGCTATTTGTGGAACCATAAAAAGAACCTTAGGTCGGAAAACAAGGAAAGATACGAAACTTAAATTATATAAAACAATGGCTGTTCCTTTGTTGTTGTATGGAAGTGAAAATTGGATAATGAAATCAAGGGATAAAAGCAGGATACAGACTGCGGAAATGCTGTTTTTACATAATGTGAAAGGATGCACAAGAGCGGATAGAATAAGGAATGAAACTACACGGTGATTACAAATGATTGGAGCGATTTCATGATTTTATTGTAGCGATCTTATTTGACATATCTTCACAGAACTTTAAAGTTATGTATAAAAACTCATAAGGTTTTTTTTTTGTTTTCTCTCGCAGCCGTGTTTCAGCTTTAAACCGAGAGAGCGCAGCAGTTATCAAAGATGGCGACAGGCGAGGAGAAAGCATATGCTGTGCTTGAATTTCATTCAACTCAATCTGTGATAACTGTGCAACGACACTTCAGAACGAAGTTCGAGAAAGATGCACCGAGTGCCAACTCCATTCGGCGATGGTATGCGCAATTTAAAGCTACAGGATGCCTCTGTAAAAGGAAATCAACGGGTCGTCCTTCAGTGAGTGAAGAAAAGGTTGAGAGTGTGCGGATGAGTTTCACACGTAGCCCACAGAAATCAACACGAAAAGCGAGCAGAGAGCTGAACATTCCACAACCGACCGTTTGGAAGATCTTGCGGAAAAGATTGAAGCATAAACCTTACCACTTGCAATTTCTACAAGCCCTTACGCCCATTGACAAAGTGAGTCGGTTTGAATTTTGTACACAAATGCAGCAGTTTTATGGATGAGGATGGTTTTTGTGAGAAACTTGTCTTCAGTGACGAAGCAACATTCTTTGTGAATGGCAAAGTGAACAAACACAATGTGCGAATCTGGGGCACAGAAAATCCCCGCGTTATTGTGCAGCACATTCGCGACTCCCCAAAAGTTAGTGTGTTCTGTGCGGTTTCTCAGTTCAAAGTTTATGGCCCTTTTTTCTTCTGCGAGCAGAACGTTACAGGACACGTGTACCTGGACATGCTGGAAAATTGGCTCATGCCGCAGCTGACGACCGACAGTGAGACCTTCATCTACCAGCAGGATGGTGCTCCACCACACTTCCATCACGATGTTCGTGAATTTTTAAACATGAGATTGCCCAAACCGATGGATCGGTCGCGGTGGAGAGAATGATCAGAAATTGTTGTCATGGCCTCCACGCTCCCCCGATTTGACGCCGTGCGATTTTTTTGTTTGGGGGTATGTGAAAGATTCAGTGTTTGTGCCTCCTTTACCAGTAGACTTACCAGAACTGCGAGCTTGCATAATCAATGCCTTTGAACAAATTAATAGGGACATGTTACGTCGAGTATGGGACGAACTTGATTACAGACTTGATATCTGCAGAATCACCAAGGGGGAGCATATGGAGCACCTGTAAAATCTCAAAAAAAAAACCTGGGAAGTTGCTCTATGTATCTGTAAAAGTTCGTGAAAATATGTCGAATACTACAGCTACCATAAAATCATGAAATCGCTCCAATCATTTTGTAATCACCGTGTATACGAGAAGAATTAAATATATATAAAATTGAAGATAAAATCAGCGAAAATAATAAGAAATGGACAGAACACTTAATGAGAATGAACAACCAAAGAATACCAAAAAGAATCTTCCTGTATAATCCCAGAGGAACAAGAGATGTTGGCCGACCACGTAGAAGATGGACTCCACTTTTAACTTCGCCGGAACAGGCTGCATAGCCTAAACCTTGTAGTAGTAGAAGAAGAAGATTACTCATCATTGTTGCTCACTGCTACTAAGAGGTGGTGAAGACTATATATCGCCGACCGTGTCGCATACTGGAACCAATTGAGGCTCCTTGGAGGTCAAATTACTAGTGATTAACAATATGTGGTTTAATCACTTACATGTAGAGCCGAAGACAATGCAGATAGAGTGAAAAATGAGGTAATACCTCACCAGAGCAGGAATCAGAGACCACGCTGGCAGACAAACAGAGATGCCGAATGTCAGTGGCGAAGAATGAGCCACACTACTCTAGCTGTAGTATTATCGCCTCACTATGATGCTTGTCCGTTTATATAAAAGCGGGTGCCGCGCGACAATGCTTGATAATGATTAACATGCGGAATTATTATAGAGGCGGGAGTCGGCCTCTTTGTTTTTAATTATATATAACAGCTGCGGGGAAACAAAGCGAACCACTGGACAACCATCATAGTGAGGCGATAATACAGCACTCATTTCTTCGGTCCATCGTTGAGATGAGGGGAATATGCTTAGGTGTACAGCATGTTGCTGTATAATACGTCCTATATTGCGAACAATTGGGTTCATGTGATTTATTATAACATTATACATGTTGATCAAATGTTGATCAATTGTGGTCGCAATATAGAATATTTGTGTTAGGTTATGTAGCTCCGCGATCTTCTTGTATGTCGTGATCGAAAATATAGTTTTTATATGTTTATTGTGTATAATTTAAATTTTTAGCTTTGAATGCACTTATTTAGGAACAAAATTAGACCATTCAGCCGATAACACAGTGGAAATTAAAAGCAGAATCGCACAATCAAAACAAGCAATAAATGCTTTAAACTCTGTTTGGTGGAGCAAGAATATTACAAAAATTGAAAATTACAAATATATCAAACCATAATTTAGAGCATTTTAACATACGGTGTAGAAGTTTGACAAATTTCTACCAGGGAAATGAAAAGAATTTTATGTACAGAAGTGGATGTTTTAAGAAGATCAGCTGGAAAATCTAGATTGGATAGAATATGAAATAAAGAAATAAGAGAAATTATGGGTGTGCAAGAAGAGTCGGACATCATAGACATTATAGAAAAGAAAAGATAACAGTGGTATGGTCATGTGAAAAGAATGCCATAGCAAAGATTGCCTAAAATTGTTAAAGAATGGATCTCAATGGAAAAGAGGAAGAGCGGAAGACCGAAGAAAACTTGGATAGAAGTGGTACAAGCGGCTATGAATATCAGAGGATTGGAGGTAGATCAATGAATGGACAGAGACGAATGGCGTTTGGTTTCCGGAAGACGGCGGCAGCTGCCATAATACCGGATGATGATGATGATGATGAACTTTATTTTATAAATCATAATTAGAGACCTGAGTTTTATATTATACTATCTGATAACCCGGCGTTGCACTGGTATTTCCTTATCCCAATTTTGTCACCAATCAGCTTAACGATTGCAAAATATATTAATTCTATATTTATTTTGGATATTTTAATTCTACCCTTTCTCATCATTTATGCTGATGAGGCTGGGCTTGGGCTGAAAGAGCAGAGAGGGTCCATTTCCGTGCCGCGACAGGCCTAAAAGTTCCTTGGCCTACCTGACGGCTGTTTACCTCTCACACCCACATACCTACGTTAATCAGTCGGTCATCCAGTGAGTACAGAGGTGATTAATGGTTAGCATGTCTGATCCTCCAGTCGTTTTCATTAATTTTCTCAACCTGCAGCCCCTGACTAACTAGCTCACTGGCACTATCATACACGTAGGTTCATGAATGCGCGGACACAAGCTATCCATATATCCATATCCTGAGTTAATGTTTTCCAATAACTGTATAAACTACTTTCCCCAAATCATACTTAATGCTTATTCTTCCTACTGATGATTGGCCTGCCAACTGGTAGCTTTCCATCTGATTTCCTTATAAAGAGCTACCAGGCCCCTCTTTCATTCCCGATTTGGGTAACATGCCTTAAAGTTTCGTTAACACAGACGATACCTTTACTTATTGAATACTGTGATATACAGATTTTACTCTTGAATTCTAGAGATTCTCGCAGTGATTACGGAAGATGTAGTAATACAAGTTTGTGCCACTTAACCCATTCACTTCAGGTTTAAATGCTCGATGCATTTCCCGAGAAACCTCATTTCAGTCACCGTAAATTATAATGTCAATTTTCAGAAATTCAAAACAAACAAAAGATAATGGTATTTGATATCATCAGGGTAAGGGTGAAGACCAAAACACATTCTTCTACTATTCATGTAACATATGTTTGGTGAGTGGAAGAGAAGGCCATATGGCCTTAACTCCGCCAGGCTAAATAAATAAATCTATTAAATAAATCCATTAATAAATGTTAACAAAACGTTACCCTGGCAAGGGATGTACAAACATTGCTAAATATATAACAGTAAGCGTTAACCTCGTCTTCAGAGTTAAAGGTGATTTAACAGCCGACGAGTGTACCTCGTCTTCTGAGGCGAATGGGTTAAGAAATGTTTACTGCGGGTACGAAGTTTCCTGACATTCGTCCTACAGTAAGGAAAAACCCCGAAACCATCATTCAAGGATTCAATAGAATATTGTGAAAGGTACGATTCATTGGTTCACAACTACAACTGACTGGTCTAACCTTCCAACTGGTCATCATAATCATCATTATCATTTCGTAATGTTTAGTACGAATGCTTGTATGAATGATGTGTTTCGTCATAATAGTGTTTGTCTAGAAGGAGGCTCTCAGAATGAGGGGAAAACATGAAAAAAATTTAAATGTTTTATCAAATCGAACGAAAATAATCACGGCACATTTATCAATGATGATGATAATTGAACCGGCTCATCTTGCGCGGAAATATAGGTGCTTCTCTATTGGGAAGTTTTTTTTTTAACTCCATGGCGAGAAGAAGAGGGATTCTGGCCTACCGCCCAGCTTCTCGCCTCACATCCCCACATGTTAATCGCAGAGGGAGATAATCGTACAGCCAGTTATGGGTAACATGTAGTCAGAATGTTGAATCCCCCAGCCATTATAGCTGGTTTTCTCAACCTGGAGCTTCTACTTGTTGCATCTACCCAAATTCCTCACGATACCTGGTAGTCACCAGTTCTATAATGGCCGAAATTCAATGGGAACATTTATTCTCCCACGGTGACCCGAACTAGCGCAAGTCCCACAGCACTGCGCCAAGGCATCTTATCTTACCTTTATCCACTAGGATAGAGTGCGGACGGGAAGTTTCCTAACCAGTCGAATTTAGTTATGCATATCTCACAACAGATGTCGGCGAGTGAGATGTAGTTAGTACATCGCCTCGAAGAGACATCTAATACGAAACTAAAATATTACTCGTATGGAATATAATCGGCAAATACCGCACAGAGACCTTTATAAACAGACTTGAGGTTTTTTACGAGCACGAAAACTTTCAGATTCGGTGTCCACGGCTTAAATTTTCTCTTAAATGTCTTGTCCCTAGATTTTCCCATCCTAAAAATCCATCTATCTCGGCAGGGTTTGAACCCGCGATTCCAAGACGAGAGACAAGGAATATAGGCCTAAATACTAGACCAGCCCGGTCAACTATGATACTCATATATCTATTATACGATTAAGAAAGGTTCTAGAGTATTTCGTACAAAACCAAAAAAAAAAAAAAAAAAAAAAACTTGCTTAATCATATTCGTATCCGTTAAAATCTACAATATGACACATACACACTGAAATGTGTGTGTGTGTATGTGCGCGCAGGATATGTGGCACGAATGAGGAATGAGAGAGGATATGAAAACACCTCCATCTTCTTCTTCTTCTTCTTCATCACGGTTTAGGTTTATTTGCTAGCCTGTTCCGGCTCCAAATTGCTGCTCTTTCCATCTTTTCTTTGGTCTTCCCAAACTTCTTCCTCATGGTGAATAGCTCTATGCTGCTTTTGGTATTCTATTCTCAGTCACCCTTACCAAGTTTTCTTTCCAGTTTGTTCCGTATATCACTATTGTTGTGTTTAATTCCTCTATTTTTAGTTGTTGTCTTATTTCTGTGTTGTGTTTTTTGTCTGTTCTTTGATATCCTGCTATTGGTCTGAGGAATTTAATTTCAGCAGCTTGTATTCTGGCAGATTCTTGTGTTGTCACTGTCCATGTTTCAGATCCATAATAATTGGCACTGCCATTGTCTTGTATAATTTCAATATAGAGTCTGTCCTGGCTTTATATTTCAAAGTTCTACGAGTACTTAGTGTTCCTGCTATATAATTAAACTTATTTAGTTTGTTATTTTTATTTGTTTCCGCTGTGTATGATATTTCGCAACCTAGGAAGTTATATCTTACAACTTGATCTTTTGGTTTATTTTCTAATATTATCTTTGTCCGAACTGGATGAGCGCCCTTGAAGGCCATTGTTTTTTATTCTTCTGATGATATTTCCATGTTGTATTTTTTATATTTCATTTAGTTATATAGTATTATTTGTAGTTCGCCCTCTGTTTTTGTTATTAAAATCCGGTCACCTGCAAAGGCTACTGTTTTATTACTATATTTCCTAAGTTAATTCCGCCAGTCGTCATTTGTTTCCATGATCTTATCATGTGGTCAAAATAAATGTTAAAAAGAGTAGTTGATAGTGGACAACCTTGTCTAAATCCTCCTGTTACACGAAAACTCCTTAGGAAAACCAGAGGGAAAGCGCCCATTAGATTGGCCAAGAATGAGATGGGAGAATAACATTAACCATGATTTGAGGGAAGTAGATTATACAGGGATATTTGGAAAGTATTGTACACAAGCTCTGTATACATCCCTAACCCGAGATATTGTTTTCCAATCATCCCTCGTATAATTCGCCTCCCCCAAAATAAGGCTGTTATTCTTGCGCTTAATTCTAGGTGTGTCAGGTGTGTCTACTTTGCGCTTTCCCTCCGGTATTCCTACAAGGGGTTTCAATGCCCCTCTTTCATTCTCCATTCATCCTTTATATCCTGTCCATCGCAATCTATGATAATTAAATGTTCTTTCTATACTTGATCTCTCATTAAGATAATATTATACATTGTTATGTAGTCTTCACCATTCACCCGACTGTTTATCTTTCTTTTTTCTAAAAATATTCCTAGCATATTTATTCTCAAATGATCGTAATAATTTCTCCTCCCCAATTGTAGATGTAAAATGTAATATTTTTGTTTATTTTAATTTAGATGTAAGTATATATCGGCCGCGGTGGACTAGTGGTTATGCTCCTTACCTCTGGTCCTGAGGGTCGCGGGTTCAAACCCGGCCGGGGTCGATGGATTTTTTAGGACGGAAAAATCCAAGGAGCAAGTCCTCCGTGAGGGACTTTAAGCCGTGGGTCCCGAGTCTGAAGATTTTCAGGCTCGTAAAAAATCCTTAAGCCTGAATGAAAAGGCCTCTAAGCAAAATTTACCGAATTTTCCCGTCCTAGTACTACCTTGGTTTCCTAGATGTCAGTATGAGGCGGAACGCTGACCACGGACCACTCAAAATGACATCTATACGAAAAAAGTGTAACTAAATTAGTATGGTTCAAATTCTTCCCTCTGGGGGGAGAGCTCCTAAATCTCTGTAAAGGGAAAACATGGGCTTACAAAAAAATGTAAGTATATATTTTATATATTTTATCTATCCTGGCTGAGTGCTAGACAAGGCTAGACTCTGCCAGGTAAAATAAAGACTTATTATTATTATTATTATTATTATTATTATTATTATTACCCCCCCAGGAGCTATCACCTTGACGTGGTGGGGGGGCTTAGTACCCGATGAACCAGACGACTCTACTGGGGAAGATTGACTTAGGTTAATCTTGCTGGTGGGTAAGAGGCGAGGGGAACTAAGTATAGCTCACAACGAAGGAATGGCGTCTGTATCCATATTGGGCGGCCACATCTTCGTCAAGTCTTCAACGGTCAATAGGGCGACAAGGAATAGACACAGCTAAACTTGTAGGCTTGAAGAGCGGAAGAAGCAGCCCTCTCTGGGGGGTGGATACCCAGAGGAGCATGTTTGGAGGCTCAGAGGAAGCAGCCCTTCCACCATCCTTGTCCTGCAAAGCGCTCGTAACGCTTCCAGGAGACATTTATCTTACTGAGAAGCTTCATGGAAATCAGCCGGATTGTCATAAAAGGAACCGACCCAAGCAAGATAAAAGGATACGATTTGGAATAAAGGACATTTTGAAATTAGGAAATTGGAACGTAAGGGGAATAAATACAAAAGAAGAAGAATTAGAAAGAGAATTAAAGAAAAAAGAAATAAATATAGCAACAATAACAGAAACAAAAGAAGAAACTAAAAGGAACAAAGGACTTAAAACACTATACTATGTTGTATAGCGGAGTAGAACAGACAACAAGAGCGCAGTGTGGAGTAGCAATTTTAATAGATGAAAAATGGAAGAACAAATTGAATAGCTATGAGTTTATAAATGAAAGAATCCTGATAGCCAGATTTAAAATTGAAAGAGGATATATGATGATAATTGCTGTGTATGCCCCAGAGGAAGGTAAGAAAGAAGAAACAAAAAAATTTTATAAAACATTACAAACATTAGTTGATAAATACACAAAAGATCATCATTTAATAATAAGTGGAGACTTAAATGCCAGAGTAGGCAATGTCCCTATACCTAATGTAATAGGAAATAATGGAGAAGTAACAATAAATGATAATGGACAGGATTTGAGACAGTTTTCAGCTTATAATCAATTAAAAATAATGAATACCTATTTCCGAAAAAAGGACATACATAAATATACAAGAAGTGGATATAACTCAAGATCAATAATTGACTATTTAATCGTAAACAACAAGCTAGGAGCCTTGGTAAAAGATGTGAGAGTACATAGAGGCAGCGATATATACTCTGATCACTATCTCGTGATAAGCAAAATAACATAATAGCTAAATGGCGGAAAAATAACATGAAGAACAAAAGAAACCAAGAAGAAGTATATAAAGTATATTTATTACAAGATCAAAGTATTAGACAACATTATGAAAGCAGAATGAATAAATATATATCAGAGATAGCGACGTCAGAAGACATAAATATTGAATGGGAAATATATCAAATGTAATACATAAAACAGCAAATGAGATATTAGGAAAGAAAAATAGAATAAGAAATAGGAAGGGCTTGAGAACTTGGAATGCGAATATACAAAATGCAGTGAATGAAAAACAAAAAGCATATCATACATACTTACGACTGAAAACAGAAGAATCTTATGAAGAATATAAAACGAAAAGGAGAATTGCTAAAAGCATTATAAGAAAAGCCCATCAGGAGTCATGGGATAAATTCATAAACTCAGTAGAACATGATATGTATGGAAGACAAGAAATAGGTTATAAATTAGTGAAACATCTAAATCAGACTGAGAAAGATTCTGCCAGATTGAATATAATCCCAGAACAAGAATGGATCCAACATTATGAAAAACTTTGGGAAAAGGAGGAAATTGAAGGAAAAGAGAACAATGAGGAAGAAATAAAAGTGGAAAATATTGATGTAATAGACATAAATGAATTAGAAATGGCTTTGAAAACCACTAAGAATAGGAAAGCAACAGGATTAGATAATATAAATATGGAATTAATCAAATATAGTGGAATATGTGTAAACTACGAATACTTCATCTAATTAATATATGTTGGCAGACCTATGGGATTCCAACCACTTGGAAAACAGCAATTGTGAAGAATATATTCAAAAGAGGAGACCGAAGAAATTGCGAGAATTACAGAGGGATTAGCTTAATGAATACTGGCTACAAGATATATACGAAAATAATAAATAATAGATTGAGAAACATAACAGAAGTAATAATAAGTGAAAATCAAAGTGGATTCAGAAAGGGAAGGTCATGTATAGACAATGTCTTTACACTGAAACAACTCATAGAAAAGAGAAGAGAACATAACTTAGAAACTCACATAGGATTTATAGATTTGGAATAGGCCTTCGATCGAGTAAACAGACAAAAATTATGGGAAATATTACGAATGAAAGGATACCCGCTGTGCCTTGTTGAAACAATAAAGAAATTATATGAAGACACAAATATAATTATAGATACTGGATTCAAAAGACAGATGCAATCAAAACAAATACTGGATTACGACAAGGATGTAGTTTATCACCCACTTTGTTTAATATATATATAGACGATATTTTAAATAAATGGAAAGTTTTAGTAAATCCAGGAATAAGAATAGATAATAAAGTGTGCATAAATAATCTTCTATTTGCTGACGATGTAATCATAATACAGAAAAATGAAGACGACTTACAGAAATCAATGCATGCATTAAATGAAATATGTAAGTTATACGATCAAAAGATTTCTGTAAGGAAAACGAAGACCATGGCTTTTAGAGGAAGAGATCCAGTGAGAACCAAAATTATTTTAGAAAATCAAAGTATAGAACAGGTGTCTAGTTTCAAATATTTGGGCTGTGATGTTGGCTACAATGTGGAAAGAGATATTGACTCCAAAATAAATAAATTTCAGACGGTGTGTGGAACAATACAGAGAACATTCAAAAATAAAATTAGAAAAGAAACCAAGATAAAAATGTATAATGTTATGGCGGTTTCCACAATATTGTATGGATGTGAAACTTGGGCTCCAGTGAAAAGACAGAAGGATAGAATACAGACGGCAGAGATGCGGTTCCTAAGACAAGTAAAAGGATGTACAAGACTTGATAGAATAAGAAATGAGGATATAAGAGAAGAATTGAAAGTACAGCCTTATTGGATAAAGTCACGAATTACAGACAGAAATGGATTGATCACATGGATGGAATGAGTAAGGAGAGATATCCATTGTTAGCCAGGAACTATCAAGCAAGAGGAAGGCGTGATGTTGGAAGACCTAGAAGACGTTGGGCTGATGCAATATGAAGTCGGAACGGGCAATTGCCTAATCCCTGGAGTGATGATGATGATGATGATGATTATTATTATTATTATTATGACACTCAATAAGTACTACAAGAATAGACTAATAGCTGTAGAAATGGATTATTTACACAGAAGTGCTAGAAAGTTAAAATTAGAACAAGTCACAAATAAGTAAATTAGAAACATAATGGAAGCAGAAGAAAGCATAATTGAAAGAACTGAGGTGAAGGAATTTAAATGGTTAGGAAGATGAGCGATAGCCGAAACTACTATATCAATGGCAACCGAGCAGAAAAAATAAAATAGGGAGACCAAAGTTAACATGGAAGGAAAGCATGAAGATAGTAATGAATGCAAGAGAGCTAAGCATTGAAGATGCCCAAGATCGTAGGCTTTGGAGGTTTCGCACGGGAAGGTGGCAGCAGCTTTAAAACCCCGAAGATAGATTATTGTTATTATTGTTATTATTATTATTAACATGATTAAAATATTTAGCATAAATACAATTTAATTATCATAAGAAATGAATAATATTAAGGGATTTCGGGCTATGTGGTCGTGGTCCATAATCGGTGTTTCTTCCAAACGTTTCTCCCTCAACTGCGGAGGGCATCTTCACAGTAGAGCCTCGGACAAGGGAACACCATTCGCCACTGAAGATGCCCTCCTCATTCGAGGGGGAAACGTCTGAAAGAAACATCAGTCTTGAATCTCGACCACATAGCCCAGAATCTCTTAATATTATAATTACCGTCTGTGAAAGCTTGCATTCATAAGAAATATATATTCCGGAAACCAGCAAATTCTTGCCATAATTTGGAATTGATGAGGAATTCCTTTTAGTTTATGCAATCCCTGCGTGACGAACTTTTATAAAAAATAAAAATTATATATTCACATCTATGTAATTTTTGGCAGCAGTGAATTTGTTATATGAATAATAATCGGAAAGGATGGGATGGACTTGATTATGATGGATTGGCTGAGTCAGTTGGTAATGCTCCAGACAGAACATGAGTGAAGTGTATGGTGTACAGTAGACAAGAGGGAGTATCAACTAGACTCTAGATACACTGATAAAGACTTGGTAGAGGCTTTAATATGGTTAATTAAAGGAACTCCTTCTCAAGACACTCAAAACTACCAACTGACTCTTCACTAGTGATCTGCAAATTCATAACACGAGATTACAAGCAGCCATTTTGTGTCAACACATTAATATTGCAAAAGTTTTAACCAACTAACTCATTGGTATTATCGAACCCGGAGGTTCATGGCAGTGAGAACATTAAACTCTCCATACATCCCTATCCTAAACTAATGATTTTAAATTCTGTGGCCAAAGGGTAAACATACATAAGTCTGCAAACATAACTTTTCACGAGAGTTTATTACTATTCAAAAAACTTGTTACTAATTATATAGGCCTACGGTATATCCGACAATGTCTACCGCTGTGGTCTCGAGGTAGCGTGCTGCTTTGTCACACAGTGGGCCCAGGTTCGATTCCCGATCGGGACAAATGTCAGGAAGTGTAGGGCCCAACGGACCCCGAAAATCATACGGCCATCATAATCATCCTTATCATTATCATCATCATCCTTCATCGGTGAGGAAGGCAACGGGAAGCTACCACACCTATAATTCCCTTGTAAAGCTCGGGGATTATTTTAATTTCTTCCATATTTAATTTTCTATTAATGGATTTTCCTCTAAAAATAAATCCATTTGTATAAATTCTGTGCTCCAATGGGATTGAAAAAATTTATATTTTTTCATTTTCCATAATTTTTTTCCAATTGTTTAGATGATAATTTAATATGATTGTAGCTTTACTTATAGCTATTGCTTAGATATTGAATTTTGGAAGATGGAATTTTATTTATTATTTAGATTGTATAAAATATAGAGTAGAGATAGAATTAATTAGTGCAAAGTATAGCATGGAAATGCTATGATTGCGATGAAAGATCTGCCCTCGGGCACAATTACTATGGATGGATGGATGGATATCCGATTATAATCTGAGATTTCCATTGCTTCTAACCAAAATATATCTACGATAAGAAATTAGCTACCATTTAAGAACTTTACCCTTAAGAGAGAGGAAGAAAAATGCTATATTTATATATATTAATCTTCTTCTTCTTCTTCTAGTTCAAGGTTAGGCTGTAACCTTGTGCCGACTCAAAACTTATCCCTCCATCTGGTCATGGGCGTCCAACAGAACATTTAGCTCATTGATTATATTCTAAAGCCTGTTTTGATAGACGAGATGTCTCCATTCGATTTATATGTTGAAACCATTCTATTTTATTGTCAATTTATTTGTTAATTCATATATTTGTAATTGTTCATTAATATCGGAAGTGCTGATATGATCTCTTAAAGTGTGTCCTGCTGGAATGAAAAACTAAGATATGCCCATACTATTATTACACAATCTATGTCGAACTCAGCTGACATGTGGAAAAATTTAAAATCAATAGGCCTCTGTCAAAATAAACTACAGGTAGAAACAGCTGACCTACCACTAGATGAGTTGAATGACCATTTTACCCGCCTCCCTTCTGACAACACCTCACAACACAAACAACAGACAATAAATGAACTAATGTCATATTCCCAACCTACCCGAGACAAATTCTTTTTTTCCTATATCTCACCTGATGACGCCAAAAGAGCAGTATTACGTATTAAATCTAAAGCACAAGGAATAGACAATATAACAATAACTCTCCTGCAAAAAATAATAGACATTATTCTCCCAACAATAACCCATATTTTTAATGCCTCTATAATGACCGGGACTTATCCCAGACTCTGGAAAATGGCTCTAGTTCGTCCTACACCGAAATCAAACACTCCCACAACACTCGATGATTATAGACCAATTAGTATTCTTCCCTGTTTATCTAAAGCACTGGAACACATAATACACTCACAGTTAACAGACTACCTCACCACACACGACTTACTTGATGAACATCAGTCTGGTTTTAGAACAGGACATCACACAAGTACTGCACTACTTGACATTGTAGAGGACATAAGAGACTCAATGGACAAAAGCAAACTCACCGCAATAGTCCTACTCGACTACAGCAAAGCCTTTGACACAGTAGATATAGACTTAATGCTAGCGAGACTAAAGACACTACATCTGTCGGAAAACTGCCTTGATTGGTTTGCATCTTACCTCACTAATCGTCAGCAATCAGTTTCTGTTAATAATCGCATTTCTTCCTGGAAAGGGGTACCTCAAGGCGGTGTCCTCGCTCCTCTTCTCTTCTCGATTTATATTAATGACGTGACCAAGAAACTACAAAACTGCAAGCATCATCTTTACGCCGACGACCTACAGATTTACACACACTTTAGGCCTGACGAAATTAATGAATATATTGACAAAGTAAACACTGACCTCAGGCATATATCTGTATGGTCCAGACAATATGGGCTGAAACTAAATGTAAACAAAACGCAAGCAATAATTATCGGACATCCAAGGCTATTACACCTCATAAACAATGGCAATATGCCGGCTGTCATATTAGATAATGAACAAATTCCTTATACCGACGTCGTTAAAAACTTGAGATTTTACTTAGATTCTAATTTAAAATGGCATGAGCAAGTAAAACAAACATCTAAAAGGGTCTTCTCCATAATGCATTCCCTAAAGCGACTTAATATTTTCTTCCTACAACTCTTAAAAGAATTTTAATCCAAACTTTAGTGATGCCGCATTTTGACTACTGTGACGTTCTACTAACTGACATAAGTGACGGATTGTCGGACAAACTGCAGCGTGTCCATAATATGTGTATCAGATTCATATTTAATGTTCGAAAATACGATCACATGTCTCCATTATTCCACGAATTGTCATGGCTACATCTAAAAGAGAGAAGAAAATCGCACTGTGTAATTCTCCTATTTAAGATCCTACATACCTCGATTCCCAATTATTTATCATCCCGTTTCCAGTATGTATCCTCAAACCATAACTTAAACACAAGATCACAACATAGTCTCTTACTTAATATACCGCAACATAGGACATCACATCACTCCATGTCATATACCATCTCCATTTCTCGCAACTGGAATTCCCTACCACAAGAAATAAGGGGCTGCCGGACATTGGCATCTTTTAAAATTTATATTTGCTCTAAACTCGACTTCATTATTATCCAGTGTAAGATATATATATATATATTAATTGGTGTTTCCCGTATAATGTATCATATTTATATTATTATTATTATTATTATTATCGTATCATTATTGTTATTACCCTATAAAATGTTCTTTGTACATGACATTTACATTGCTACATTTATTGTATCTTTAACTGTTTATAATTAGTATAGTGTATATCTACATTTGTCGAATATTTATTTGTATTTGTGCTGGTTGAGTGGAAGAGAGGGCCTTATGGCCTTAACTCTGCCAGAATAAATAAAGTATTATTATTTATTATTATTATAGTATTATTATTATTATTATTATTATTTTTAAGAAACGAATTTTGGTACTTTCTGTCTTCCTTTTTCCAAATCTATTTAATGTCCAGTTTTCACTTCTGTATGTTAGGAAAAATCACTGCAATATAAAAATAATTAAAATCCTTAAATAAATTTATGATTGAAGATCAATATATTTACAATGACTATTTAACTCATGCCCCAAATGGGAGTCAATGACCAATCACGTTTCAATGATTTCTGTTTTACAACCAATCAGAGTCGTGTTTCACGAAATATTTATCAGTGTTATAATTACCATATATTAAACAAAGCTCCTCCTTTTTAATATTCTGAACAGGTCTGACCGTTATTTTGCAGTGACTGAGCCTATAAGAAATACGGCTACCAGATTGTATATATAGTGCATACATGTCAACATTTGTAGCAATTTATTATACCACCAAAAAAAGAAACCACTGTTTGACTGTCTTAAATGTATTTTTTCCCAGGTAATAATCCAGAAAAATATAATTGTAATATTTACATCATACGACATCAGAAATGAATTAATATACAGATTGATGTTTCATTTTTTCTCCACTAGAGAGCATTCTTACAATATTGCGTTCCTTTGGCAATAAATAGTATGATCTGGTTGCAGTGATAAACAAAAGAAGCAGTAGAAGCGTACCTATCGTTTCTCATTTGTTTTCAAACATCGCCGTTTGCATTAAATATATAAATATTTTGAAATAACTACAGTTAAATAATGATTTGTGAGTAAACAGCTTAATTTTATTCGTTAAATAGTCCTAACAAATGCCACTCTTGATTTCCAAATTCTCTAGATAAATTCACTCCTCACTTCGTGAGTCGTGAATTTATCGATAATTTGGAAATCACTCGTGGCATTACTTATGAAAATGTAAATCGGACTTAAGCACATTTACCCTAATGTCACAGAATTACCCTCTGCATAATTCACCTCTTTCAATTCACGGTTAATGTTATTCATCCACCTAATTCTGCGCCTGCGTAATAGCAATAACCCTCTGGTTCTCCTACAAGCAGTTTCCATGTCCCTCTGTCATCCGCCATTCCTGCCATATGCCCTGCCCATCGCAATTAAAATACTTTCTTTTTTACATCTGGTTTCTCATAAATTTCATGTAGTTCTCTGTTATGCATTCTTCTCCATTCACCTGTCCGTTGGTCTCTCTTTGGTTCAAAAATATTCCAAAGGATTTATTTTCAAATCCTCGTAATCATTTGTCCCCCTTAAAGTAATAGTCTATGTTTCACATCCGTACTATAATATAACTGTAAGAATAACAGTAGTATGTATTTTCAGTTTAATGTTTCTCGACAGAAATTGGGATGAAAAGATCCTTGTAATTCGTAATAGTATGAATTTTCAAAAATGAGCCTATGTTTAATTTCTTACCTCAGCTTATTTATGTTTCTAATTATTGCTCCTACTTATTTCAATTTAGTCACTTCTTCATAATTTCCTTCACTTGTCATGTATTAACTATTCATTCCCTACCATATAATGAATTTTTATGTTTGACCACATATTTAGTATAATTGATGTTTACATTCAGTCATAATTTTATAGTGTTACTCAATACAATGTAAATTTTAATATGTAAATATATATATATATATATATATATATAGAAGGTCGATATGATTATTCTAGAAATTATAAAATAAGAACCAGTTTAATTAAACAAAAGATTAACGATCAAACTTCAATTGCGGATTTCGTTAAAAAACCCAGTATGGTCACTGTCAAAAGAATGACAAAATACTGTTTCCCAAGAAATATACTAGAATGGATACCACACAAAGAAGAAGACGGCCAAAAATAACATGAACTAATATATTGACTTAGGCTTTCACGGCCGGAGTTACTATGATGATCTTGTAGAAGATTCCCGGGCTGTTGGCCTAGGTCTTGAGGCTTGTAGTTCCCCGACGTTTCGCCAGAGACTGCGTCCGGCATCCTCAAGGATTGTCTTGAGCCTGGCAATTTTGTCGACTACCTGCCCTATTTATACATTTTTCCGCGACATGTTCTCTGCGCGGTCCGCTATTTCGTCAATTGTATCTGCCTTCTGGTTCTACAATTTACGAAGTAACGGACCGCGCAGAGAACACGTCGCGGAAAAAATGTATAAATAGGGCAAGTAGTCGACAAAATTGCCAGTCTCAAGACAGCCCTTGAGGATGCCTGACTCAGTCTCTGGCGAAACGTTGGGGAACTACAAGCCTCAAGACCACGAACAACAGCTCGGAAATCCTCTACAAGATAATTACCTGAACTGATAGTATTTTGAGCAGCATAAGGGAAAAGCATTGGATAATGGAGATTGAAATGACAGAGAGGTGTGGAAGAGAATAACAGCAAATTAAATGGCCGGAGTAAGTTGTTGTGAGACATCGTAAAACGTGCTAAATAAAATATATTCCCATATTCGGTCTACTGGTAATGTCGTTGCATCAAACGCAGTGGGAAGGGTTTGATTCCCAGTAGGGACAAGTTTCCTGAGTGAAGTAATTTTCGTAGTTGAATATAGTCCCATTTTAGAAGTGTTAATAATTGCAATAGTCTATTATATGCAGTTATATGCCTTTTCAATATACAGGGCTATTCAGAAAGAAGGAACATACTTCAAATATTTATTTCTTCCTAACTACAAAAAATAGAAACAACTCCAATGATCCTGGAAAGGGAAAAGTTCAATTTTCACTAATTTATGCATTCAACATGAGCATCATGTCTTACTATCAAAATAGTGTCTCGTTTCTTGCCACACACGAATCAGCTGATCTCTAGTTATCGAATTCACAGTTTCAACAATTAGATTTCAGCATAAGGGGATAATAACACGGTCTTTTACGTAACCCACAGATAAAAATCACACGGGGTCAGGTCTGGTGATCTGGGAGACCACCGGCAATGAAGTTGATCATCACCTCCCCTCTTCCAATCCAACATCCTGTTGTGTCGCCATTTTAATACAATCAACATGACAAACAACAACGCCAATGCGGCAGTGATAGGAACTCCAAACTTTTCTCTTTCCAGGAACATTGGAATTGTGTTTCTATTTTTGTAGTTTGGAAGAAATAAGTGTTTAAAACCTGTTCCTTCTTTCTGAATAGCCCTGTATATTAAATTCTGTAACTGATCTGTATTCGAGCACGAACACACCATCCTGATATACTATGTGCAAAAATGTATTAAAATATATTATCCTCATCTCGTGTGTGATTCAGGGCCGGGTCGAGGCACGAGATGCGATTAAGCCTCTTATCATTAAAGGTCTGTGAATACCAAGGATGTTGACCGGCCACCCCTGACATATCAACACAGAGGCTGATGAACGAGATGAAATGAAATTAATGTGATTAGTGTGGAGAAATTAAATTTGTGACAGGGTAAAAAACGAAAGAAACCCCGAGAAAATCCTGCCGACTCTCTGTTTCGTCCACCAGGAAACACGTGGAATGCCCGAGACACGAACTCGAGACCCCAATTGTGAGAAGCGAGCGTCTAACCTATTCTAACTTATAATATTAGGAGTTAATAGGTGTAAAAAAGACGCCCAACCCCTCCTATTCAACCCTACGTCGGATGGGCTGACAAGCTAAGACACTGCTAATCACTTGTCAGTTGTGTTGGGAGAACACCTGATGCGGGTAAGATGGGGACCGTTTTTTCACATCTAGTAAGGAAGTTTTAACAGGCCTAGTCTAACCGCTTCCGTCATGGATACAATATATTATATTATTCTTAATAAAATATCCCTAACGATTTAAACAGGCTACTGTTAAGTCAAAATCATAGAGCGGTGCTATTTTGTGTAACATAAAAGAAAACTTAGAGAATTATTTAGATTTAGTTAATGTTCTTGATGGCAGAAGTTTGTTTGACAGAAAGTCATTTTGAAAGTTGAGGATTTCTGTACAAATTATAGAGTCGGATACTGAGAAAACCGCAATAAGGCAATTTTGTGTCACTTCTCCAACTTTACAAATGTTGGCAGTCACGCAACCAGTTTTATTGTTTTAAATAAGTCGTACAATTTTACACGACAACCAACCTAACCAAACAATTATCAGCCTTACCCTCAATAAATTCCACGGCTTTATACAGACAATATTAGATTTATCATTATTTTTTTCCATGTTACTTAGAAATGTACAAAGTAACAGAATTTATAGAAGTTCAAAAAAATCATATTAAAAGAAGAGATAATATTTCTTTATTCGTATTTGGGAGCCTTATTCATTCTGAAACGTTCTATAAAAATCTGACCTTACATCCTGAAATATACTTCTATACCGTTAATACCAGTTTGTTTGAAAAAATGGATCCTATAATATATATATATATATATATATATATATATATATATCCATCCATAGTAATTCTGCCCGAAGGCAGGTCCTTCACTGCAATCATAACATTTTCATGCTATGCTTGCAGCTTTACTAGGGAATTATAGGTGTGGTAGCTTCACGTTGCTTTCCACACCGGTGAAAGATGATGACAATGATAAGGATGATGATGATGGCCATATGATTTCGGGGACCGTTTGGGCCATAACGTTTTCGTGACATTTGTCTTAAAGGTGAGGAAAAACCCCGATAAAAACCTCACCCAGAAAAACTGCCCCGACCGGGGATCGAACACGGGCCCGCTGCGTGACAAGGCAGCAATTCTACCTCGAAACCACAGCGGTGGACATATATATATATATATATATATATATATATAATATAAAGCCTCACTGCTATAAAGTAAAAATATTCTCTTTAATTTGCTTACTTGTTATAGTCAGCTAGCTACTAGATGGCAGTGAAGACCGAGTTCTCGCGACATCTAGTAATAATGGAGAATATAATACATATATAAGAAAAATAAGTGTTTGAATTGGATTCGCCTGGTGGTGTAATGGATATCACGCTGAGGTACAGACTCAGAGTTCCGGGTCCGAATCCCGTCCAGGCATTTATTTTTCTTATCATACTATATATATATATATATATATATATATATATATATATATGACTACGATTTCAATTTTTGGACTTGGTCCACTTTTGCAATATATAGGCCTATATATATATATATATATATATATATATATATCCACCGCTGTGGTCTCGAGGTAGCGTGCTGCCTTGTCACGCAGCGGGCTCGGGTTCGATCCCCGATCGGGGCAGTTTTTCTGGGTGAGGTTTTTATCGGGGTTTTTCCTCACCTGTAAGACAAATGTCAGGAAAACTTTAAGGCCCAAACGGTCCCCGTAATCACATGACCATCATCCTTATCATTATCATCCTTACCATTATCATCATCATCCCACCGGTGTGGAAAGCAACGGGAAGCTACCACACCTACACAATTCCCTAGTAAAGCTGCAAGCATAGCATGAAAATGCTATGATTACAGTGAAGGACCTGCCTTCGGGCAGAATTACTATGGATGGATATATATTAGTTGTTTATTGCAAAAGTGGACCAAGTCCAAAAATTGAAATCATAGTTATTAGTGAATTTGGATTCAAAATACCAAAAACACTGAGCAACAAAAAATAAACTTTTTTTTTTGTCTCAGAAAGAAACGTATGTGGTTCTGATAGTATTTTTTCTTCTGAATTCAAATACGATATCGGTTTTTCTCCATCAAGCAACATTTCCGAGAGACAGGAATTTATAATTTCAAACACTTTAATATTTTCTACATTCGTAACTACACAATATTCGAACATTCGGACTCACCTAGAAAGTAAGAAATGACTATTTTCTGCTATATTTCGCCTGTGAAGTGTCCCTCTTGATAGTTCAACAATAATCGGCCACCATATTAGGATTCAATTTGCCTTGATATCTCTTTTCCATAGCTGAAATCTCCCGAGTTAGCTCATTTGATTTTATTTTACAATGGACAAATGGACGAAAAAACGTTTATTAAAAAAATTATTATTTAAATCCATTAATTTGAAATTGAAATAAAAAACTGTGGGTGATGGAGAAATTCCGAATACACATTTGAAAACACGATACAAAAACTGCATTGGTACTCATGAGACAAAAATCATGTTGACCAGTGTAATTCTTCACAGCAGTGGTGAACTATGTATTATATTTGTTCCTTTTCGCTATAAAAATTAATGTTTAATTCGTTGTGTGCAATTATATGTTTTAATTGTATATCTGTTTTATATGTTTTAATTTTATATGAGTTTTTCTTAAAAGAGTAAAAAATGGACATTATCCACTTTTGTTATGAATCTATCATATCAGTTTAAATAAATTCGAATAAAAATATAAAATGATTGTACCACTACGTAAATAAATACTTCAGCACCCTGTTGTTTACTTATTTGCTTTTACAACTGATCTGTTACTTACTCTACACTACGTAACTGCTGCCTTACCTTTGTTGTGAAGTGTCCCCCATTCCCATTCGCCATCTCACTTTCCCAATCTGTAAAAAAATAAAAATAAATAAAAAAAATGTAAAAAAAAAACGAAAATAAAATTTATTTTATGCTATGTAACATCTTTATGATTCTATCTGTTCTTAAATTCTAAAAGAGGCGCAATGATGCATATTTGAAAACAGGCATTTTAAAGTTCTAATTTTCATTGGCATAGTCTTTAAATTATACGTCCCGCTTGGTTCATGTACGCAATCTTGCCTCGGACGAAGTCATTTCTTATTTGTGAAAAGTTTTCCGTGGACGCCGCGGGCTGTAAGACGTGTCACAGGGTGCTTCAAATTGATGTTTAGCTCCCGCCCAAATCCTCTCCACCAATGCTGCTGTTCTTATACCTCTTCCGAGCTAATTTCCAGTTGTAATGGCACGCCGTAGCGTAGTGGTTAAGGCACTGCGCTACAAGCCGGAAGGTCGAGGGTTCGAGTCCCGGTGGGGTCAAGATTTTTAAACTGACCCAAACCTTCTGGCGGCACTATGGCCCTGGGGTCGACTCAGCCTCTAACTGAAATGAGTACCAGACGTTTGTTCTGGGGTAAAGGCGGCCGTCACGCAGGGCTGACAACCCGGCTGACATCAAGTGCCGATTGTCCAGAAAAAGTGGGAGCCTTAACCTCCTACTACCCCAAGGGCCTCCTGAGGCCTGTAGTGGGATCACTTTACATTTAATGTAAACAAATCAGATGTGTGACTGCGTTTTCATTGGTTTAGTAACGGTTTTACCTTTAACCCTTAAATTGGCAAAACACACTGACTGACTGTTTTGTGGCAATGACTAGCATTGCCCAGTGTGCCGCTTTTTGGGAACCAGTTGAGGTCCCTTGGCGGCCAAACACCATTGTGTTTATTCAGTATGGGGTTTTGTTCCTTAGCCTTGCTGTCTCGCTGCTTATGTGTTCATTACCGTAGCAGGTATGGATGATATGAAACATGAGTTCACTAGATTTGTCAGGAACACAAACCTTTCCATAAACACAAATTTCTTCTGATGGTTATTTGAATGTGGCGGACCACAGTGAAAACGGAATCTTCCATAACTGTTATTATTATATATATTGTACAATTATACACACATTTAACTGGTTTCTTTTTATTCGTTTTCTTCTGATTTATTTAAAATATTAAATTAATTAAACCAACTGATGTATCTAAAAGGATACATTACGAATTTAAGGGTTAAGCATGTAAGAAAATGTAGTTCGCTCTCTAACTTTCGAATTTATGATGGTGATAAATGATAATGAAGCACCAGAAGAGTTCTTAACCTAAACTTAACCTATATTCCAGACCATGGGCAATCACAGGAATAATTCCCTTTAAGGGACAATTCCTATGGTTTGACTGGGAATCGAACCCGGGACCTCATGAACAGTAGTCATGAACGCTGACCACTAGCCCATGAGGCTTTTATACACACATAAAACGGTGTTAAGAGTAATAAGTAAAATAAATGGTTCTAATAATTCAATACAAATATTTATTGAATATGTCTAAATATTATTCTGTGAGAGAAGGTAATAATAGTAACAATAATTAATTCCTTATCTCAGTCAAATACTCAATTTATTCTAATCGACGTTCAAACTCCATCTGTGAGATTATCTTCAAATAAAATATTTGTCTAAGCAAAATCTACGATTTAATCGAGACAATGTTCAGGGACTATTTAACTCATGCCCCAAATGGGAGTCAATGACCAATCACATTTCAATGAATTTTGATTTACAACCAATCACAGTCGTTTTTCACCTTGAAGTTATCAATTTAATTTTATCACTTTAAAATCAAGCTCCTTTTTTAAAATTCTGAATAGGCCAGAGCATTATTTTGCAGTTACTCTCTAAGAAACATGTTGAATATAACGATTTATATATTAAGATGTAAGAATTCTAGAATACATGTGGCTAACATATTGTATACATAAAAAAAACTCCTGGCGCGACAGGCCTACAAGGCCCTTAGCCTACCAGCCAGCTGCAGGCCTCACATCCACATGTGTCAATAACACAGGTAGATGATAATCAGCCAGTGTAGGGGTGACATGTGGTCAGCATGTCGAGTCCCCCAGCCGTTATAGCTGGTTTTCTCAACCTGGAGCCTCTACTTATTGTAGCTACCCAAATGCAGCACGATGCTGGGTGTGCACCGGTCCCATACTGGCCGAAATACCATGAGAAAATTTCTTCCCCCATGGAGACTCGAACCAGCGCCAAGGCTTCCTGCCTTAACCACTCGGCCACGGTGCGGGACATATTGTATACATATAGTGCACGAATGTAACCAGATGGTGCTTGCTGGTTATAATATAAAAAAAAATGTAGCAATTGATTATACCACAAAAAAGTAAACCACTGTTTACACTTTCTTAAACGTATTATTTCCCAGGAATTTACGTTCCAGAAAAGTACAATTGGCATATTTACATCATAGGATATCAGAAATTAATTTAACCTATAATGTTGTTTATATGATGTATTTCATTTTTTCTCCACTAGGGTGCATTCTTACAATATTACGATTCTTTGATAATAGATAATGTGATCTGGTTGCAGTGATAAACAAATTAAGCATAATAAAATTTTCTCATTTGTTTTCAAACATCGCCGTTTACAATAAATAAATAAATAAATATGTTATGAATACATAGTCTTTTATATAGATTTTTAATTTTTTATAGATTATTTTAATTATTGAAGCAAAGTCTGTTGAAATAGAGTTAAGTCATAATATAGTTCAGCGCAAAAGTTTTCCTTAGCTAACTGTATATCTCTACTTTTAGAGTGGTATGTGTCTACTGTTAGGGCTGTGGTATGTAGTACAGTTAGAGTGGAAAGTTCAGTCAAGTCGAGTATATAACCCTGGGGTAGTGACGGTCTCGCGTCTGTCTATCTGTGCTATGAAGAATCGCTGATGGGTGAGTAAGCTACCATTTTTCTTAACATGCGTCCTGGACTTATAAAAAGGGAATCATTACCTTAACTACCTAATACTATGTTTTCAAGGGATATTAGAACTTTAAACAATGTAGATTAGGATAGATTTATTATCCCACATCTCCCGTTCTCAAACACCAAGGAAGTTAGGTATAAGGTTTCATATATAAGCTTAGAGTAGTTATTTAGGGCTAGAATACTTAGGGATTGTAATTATTATACTTTAGTAATAAAATAGTTTAAAATAAGAATCCATTGTTTATTTCAAAACGTATCATGATTAACTGTTCTTCCTCACACTAACGCTCGACTAGATAAACACGCTACCGGATTTTTCCAAGTCCCGAAGGTCCTTTAAGCCTAAGGAAACCAGCGGGGTCTTAACAAAATATGTTAAAATAACTATATTTAAATAATAATTTGTGAGTAAACAGCTTAATTTTGTTCGTTAAATAGTTCTTAGTCCACCGCTGTGGCCTCGAGGTAGCGTGCTGCCTTGTCACGTAGCGGACCCTTTCGGGGTTTTTCCTCACCTAAGATAAATGTCAGGAAGCTTAGGGTCCAACGGTCCCCGAAAATCATCATCATCCTTATCATTATCACCATCTTTCACTGGTGTGGAAAGCAACGGAAAGCTACCACACCTATAATTCCCTAGTAAAGCTGCAAAGCATTGTATGAAAATGTTATGATTGCAGTGAAAGACCTGCTCTCGGGCAGAATTACTATGGATGGATTGAAATGTCCATTGCTTATGATAAAATGTGAAGTGTTTTCGGAGGCTGTCCCTCACAACATACAATAGTGATATAAAAGCTGGTGAATATCTGTTAAAATTCACTAATCACTACTCCAGCATGGCAGAATCTACTAATGAACACCAATGTAAAAATATGCAAACACATGCAAAACCGTCTCCATTTTGCGTCTACTTTCTTTTTCCGTTTAAATTAATTAAGAAAGAATGGGATGCTGGTCGGATTTCTTCTGGGGATTAACGGGCCAACCGCGTCACAGCCTGGGGCAGGAAGGGGAAACTAAGAAAAGGGGATGCTAAAATGGAGAATAGATAAAATGAATATATAAAGTGTTGCCGTGGGTTTTTATAAATTAATACGTACACATCCAGGGAAATGATAGCTCTCTCTTAATGAGTTTTTACTGCGGGCTTATAATTGCATTTATACATAAATCAATGGACGCTTATTGATTTTATTATTTTTTTTGTAAAAGAGTTATTTTGCGTACATTAACGCCATAACTGGTCGTGATACACAGGATGAGTAAACATACGGGAAAAAATATCAGGAGGCGATTCTTGACACTCAATGTCCGTCACGCAGGAACTGCGTAAGCTAAACAAATTCCTCAGGAACTATAATTTATGGCCCATTTTCTTCTTATTCTTCTTCTTCACAGTTTAAGCTTATTTACTAGCCTGTTCCGACTCCAAATTGCTGCTCTTTCCATCTTTTCTTTGGTCTTCCCAAACTTCTTCTTCCTCGTGGCGAATAGCTGTATGCTACTTTTGGTATTCTATTCTCAGTCGTCCTCGCCAAGTGTTCTTTCCAGTTTGTTCTGTATTTCTCTATTATTGTGTTTAATTCCTCTATTTTTAGTTGTCTTATTTCTGTGTTATGTTTTTTGTCTGTTCTTTGATATCCTGCTTTGGTCTGAGGAATCTCATTTCAGCAGTTTGTATTCTGGCAGATTGTTGTGTTGTCACTATGCATGTTTCGGATCCGTAAGTAATAATAGGCACTGCCATTGCCTTGTATAATTTCATTATGGAGTCTATCCTGGCTTTATTTTTCAAGGTACTTTTTAGTGTTCCTGTTATATAATTAAACTTATTTAGTTTGTTATTTATATCTGTTTCCGCTGTGTATGATATTTCGCAACCTAGGAAGTTGTATCTTACCACTTGTTCTATTGGTTTATTTTCTAATATTATCTTTGTCCGAACTGGATGAGCGCCCTTGAAGGCCATTGTTTTTTTTATTTTTGTAAGGATATTTCCATGTTGTATTTTTTTAATATTTCATTTACTTTATAAAGCATTCTTTGTAGTTCGTCCTCTGTTTTTGCTATTAAAATCTGATCATCTGCATTTTCCTGGTTTTATAAATATACATTTCTTACGTTAAATTGGAGAAACTCATTTCCTGATATCACGGTCCTGTTTCATAAATCTGTCAGTATGCTTATAAGTAGTGCTGAGAGTAATTTACACTGCTAAAACTTGAAACATGTTTTAGAAGTAGGAGTGTAAAATAGTAGTTTACAGTGTAGAACTCATTTATGAGTAATATTTAAGAGTGTATCTATTTTGCCCTTTGATATAAATATGAGTATTACATCTATGTCCCTACAAGAGAAAATGTAATAATAATAATAATAATAATAATAATAATAATAATAATAATAATAATAATAATAATAATAATAATAATCATCATCATCATCACTCCAGGGATTAGGCAATTGCCCGTTCCGACTTCATAATGCATCAGCCCAACGTCTTCTAGGTCTTCCAACATCACGTCTTCCTCTTGCTTGATAATTTCTTGCTAACAATGGATATCTCTCCTTACTCATTCCATCCATGTGATCAATCCATTTCTGTCTATAATTTGTGACTTTATCCAATAAAGGCTGTACTTTCAATTCTTCTCTTATATCCTCATTTCTTATTCTGTCAAGTCTTGTACATCCTTTTACTTGTCTTAGGAACCTCATCTCCACCGTCTGTATTCTATCCTTCTTTTTTTCACTGGAGCCCAAGTTTCACATCCATACATTATTGTGGGAACCGCCATAACATTATATATTTTTATCTTGGTTTCTTTTCTAATTTTATTTTTGAATGTTCTCTGTATTGTTCCACACACCGTCTGAAATTTATTTATTTTGGAGTCAATATCTCTTTCCACATTGTAGCCAACATCACAGCCCAAATATTTGAAACTAGACACCTGGTCTATACTTTGATTTTCTAAAATAATTTTGGATCCCACTGGATCTCTTCCTCTAAAAGCCATGGTCTTCGTTTTCCTTACAGAAATCTTTAGATCGTATAATTTACATATTTCATTTAATGCATGCATTGATTTCTGTAAGTCGTCTTCATTTTTCTGTATTATGATTACATCGTCAGCAAATAGAAGATTATTTATGCACACTTTATTATCCATTCTTATTCCTGGATCCACTTAAACTAATAATAATAATAATAATAATAATAATAATAATAATAATAATAATAATGACAATAATAACAATAATAATATTAATAATAATAACAATAATAATAACAACAACAATAATAACAACAATAATAACAACAATAATAATAACAATAATATAATAGCAATAATATATTTTTTTAGATCCCACAACAGGCCTCAGGAAGCCCTTGGGGTAGTAGGAGGTTAAGGATCCGACTTTTTCTGGACAATCGGCACTTGATGTCAGCCGGGTTGTCAGCCCTGCATGACGGCCGCCTTTACCCCCAGAACAAGTGTCTGGTACTCATTTCAATTAGAGACTGAGTCGACCCCAGGGTCATAGTGCCGATCAATAATATTAATAATAATAATAATATTAATAATAATAATAATAATAATAATAATAATAATAATAATAATAATAATAATAATAATAATAATAATAGAATAATTTTACCTTGCAGAGTTAAGTACTTAGAGCCTTGTCTATCACTCAAGTAGATTAGAAAAAATATAAAAATTGCTCTTGTGTCTAAATTACAATAAACTAAATTATTACATGATATAGGGCATTTCAGAAAGAAAGAACATTTATTTCTTCCAAACTACAAAAAATAGAATCACAATTCCAACGTTCCTGGAAAGAGAAAATTTTAAAGTTCCGATCACGGCCTCATTTCTCTAACCACATCCGACGTTACCTGAATAACACCATTCTAGGATGTTGGATTGGAAGAGGAGCAGAAGATCAATTTCATCGCCGGTGGCCTCCCAGGTTACCAGATCTAATCACGTGTGATTTTTATATGTGGGGTTACATTCTTGAAAATCTGCGACATCGAATTGTTGAAGCTGTGAATTCAGTAACCAGAGACCAGCTGAATCGTGTGTGGCAAGAAATGAGCCGTTTTGATATTTATCGTGTAGCACATGGTGCTCATATTGAATGCATAAAATAATGAAATGTGAACTTTTCTCTTTCCAGGAATATTGAAATTTTTTTCTGTATTTTGTAGTTTAGAAAATATAGATATTTGAAGCCTGTTCCGTCTTTCTGAATAGCCCTGTATTACCTACAATTGTCCCGCACCCTAGCTGAGTAGTAAAGGCAAGATGCCTTGTCGCAGAGCTATGGGACTTGCGAAGGTTTGGGTATCCATGGGTGAAGAAATTTTCTCACGAAATGTGGGCCAGTATGGGACCGGTGTACACCCAGCATCGTGATGAATTTGGGTAGCTACAATTAGTAACGTCACCAGGTTGGGAAAATCAGCTATAACAGCTGAGGGACCTGACATGCTGACCACATGTCACTCCCACACTGGCTACATGATCATTTATTTTCTTTGATTGATATATTTGGATGTGAGGCCAGCAGCCGGCTTATTTATCAAGGACCTTCTTGACCGTGGGGTCAAAGTTATAGGCTATATCTACAATACAATTATTATTTACAATATATTTTGATTTGCTCTAGATTTAACGAAAGAAGTATAAATGTATATTGTTAACAGTTGTTTTTCATTCATTTTTAAACCCCTTTATGTTTTATATTAAATTATTGACTTATTAAAAAAATATAAATGAGAAAAAATACTATTAACGACATAGAATAAATTTAGTAGTGTAGAAAAATTAATTACTTAACAAGTAATTTTAAGGGGTACATACAAACATACATACGTACACACATGCATCACCATCATCATTTACATGGCGCTACAGCTCATATCGAGTCCTGGCCTCCCCAATCCTTTTCCTCCACTTTTCTCTATCAACCGCAGTCGACATCCAGTTCCTGATACCAAGCATCTGGTTAGCGTCGTTTATTACTGCATCCTCCCATCTTTTTTTTTTTAGGTCTTCCTCAGATCTTTTCCGTAAATTTTGCGTTTATTATCTTCTTCGAAATTCTTATGTATTCTGCATTATGTGCACATTTCCAGCGTAGACTTTGTGTATAGTTGTGAGATGTTGGCTTGCTTACTTTTATTACTGCTTCGTGTTTCTCTTTCTTGCGAACTTCCCAACCAAGGTTACAGATATTACATCTCTCATATAAACATGCGTAACTTACGCAACCAGCTTTCCTACAATTCATAAAGCTGCGTTTAGCGCAAGCAGGAACCTACGTAAACCTATAACAGCAGAATCTTGTATGAAATACAATCGCAAAGGAGTCTATGGCTGGGCCCTAAACATAGACGTAATTCGTCTCTCCGAATATATTCCTCTAGTGCAGTGATACAGATATTAGACATGATTAAATGACCATTTTAAGTACTTTATATCAGATATATTTTATATAACTACGATGATCACGTTTTCGGACAAACTTATATTTACCATGAATATCAGATGAAAGCAGCAGGATAAATACCAGTTAATAACTAACCATTATCTTTTTAACTGAAATGTTTAACAAAAGTTGAATCAGTTAAGCAGTTACAAAATATTGAATTCAAATATCTAGGAACATTAATCACAAATAGGAATGAGATGCACAAAGAAATTAAACATAGGCTCAATTCTTTAAATGCGTGTTATTATGCATTACAGAAGAGTCTCTTTACGTCCCAACTCCTTTCAAAAAACGTTAAACTTGAAATATAAAATACTATCATCTTACCAGTTATATTATATGGATGTGAAACATGGACTCTTACTTTAAGAGAGGAAGGGGATTACGAATATTTGAGAATAAAGTTCTTAGGAATTTTTTTGGACCAAAGAGATGTGAACAGACAGGTGAATGGAGAAGACTCCTTAACAGTGAATTACACGGTCTTTATAGGAAGCCAGATATAATAAGGAAAGTTTAGTCTCGTAGACTGCGATGGGCAGGACATGTGGCACGAATGGGAATGAAATACATGCATGGAAGCTTCTTGTAGGAAAATCAGAGGAAAAACGCCCAGTTGGTAGACCAAGAATGAAGTGGGAGAATAACATTAATTATGATTTGAGGGAAGTAGATTATACAGGGAATGATTGGAAAGTTTTAGCTCAGGATAGGGATGTATGAAGAGCTTATGTCCGCGCGGTCATGGACCGACGGGTTCGATAGTACCAGTGAGTAAGTAAATAAGTAGTTGTAGGACTTTATTAGACAAAAAGTAAGATATTTACAATATTATTTACAAATATGGGTCGCACGGGCAGAAGCCGTACGTGCTGTTGACAGTCCGTTACAATAAAGTAATATAGTAAATAAGTATGTGAGATCCAAAATATATAAATAATAGCTGTAGCATTTGGCATTAAATAAACAAACAAATAATATAATCAATTTAAGCTGACCAGTCGTCCTTGAATACTTTCTTGAACAAAATAATAAACGTAACGAGAATAACAACAATTTACATTCATGCCGTTTTCATTCGTGCAGCAAACAAAATAACGCCCATATTTCTTCTTGTCTACAGCTACAATTCTTGAATGAAATAAACTTAATACCAGTCACGGACTAGGGATCCTACTTGGCCCCTGTGCTGACCTGCCTCCAAGGCAACCAAAAAGACGACTGACTTTAGCCTGAGGATTCCGAGAGGGACATAGTTTACCGCGAGAACCGCACGGCGCCCTTCGGGAAGGGGTAAATGATGGATAAAATATAGGGGAAGGGATGGCACAGTTCACAAACTTAACGGTGTAGTTGTTTAAGTTATAAATTATTCCTAATTCTCCATACACTGTTTTCATATATATATATATATATATATACTACTGATGCTCCAGTTACTGAAGTCAGAAACCGTCACTGCTGTACTTGTAAGTGGCTGATTGTAATTCAGAACACACGACGAAAATAAATATAAAAGTATTTTGTTCTATTGGAAAAAGTATATAAGCAATTCTTTATATGAAGAAAATTGCTATGCATTCGATATTGAAAGAAGGCATGCAGTTTTGTAGAACCTATGAAATGGGTAAGTGAAGTTCATCACAAGTTTGAGACAGAGGATCGCATGCATATATTCATGCGGGAGGAGACTCCCATGGGGAGAACATTCTGATAGAATCGTACGCTGCGGTGTTCGCGCCTCCACATGTGCGGGGGAAACAGGAGCATTGAATATTTAAGTGAAATACCACAGGGATGTTTGGATAAAGAAAAATTTTTATACTTCCACCGTTGATACTAAAAACTTATGTTCTTACGAGGGTACTGTCAACCAATGCATGCCGAAATCTACCTTGAAATTCTTTTAGAGGAGCGTTCTATTGTACAAAAGCTATGTCATTTTTTTTTATTCAATGCCACCAGTTTGTCATTTCGACGTTTCTGTCATTCTCTCCAGGCATTGGCGTATTGTAAGGGAACTGTCGCCATTGCATGCCGAAAATTTTTCTTTAAATTTCTCCCAAAGAAGCGTTGTGACGTACCAAGGCCGTGTTCATAAAAATATCTGCCGTTTTATAGTGCAATGCACAGAAATCGAAGCTAGAATCCAGAAATGGCAGCCCACCATACGGAGCAGATGTACATCCCTGCATGAGTTAAGAACAGAGTGGAGTGAGGCAGAACCTGGTGCGGACGACGGATAGTGAGGGTTTTCCAGTTTGCTAATTCAGGAGTTTTATTACTTCCTTAAAGTTTAAATGAAATATTTAGCGCTGAATTTTAACGTCTTTCAGTTAAAAAGGCAGATTTTTTGGACATGGCCTTTGTACGTCATAAAGAATCTCTGGAAGAAATTTCAAGGTATGATTCGGAATGCAATAGTTCACAGTTCCCTTGTGAGAATGGGTCGCCTGGAAGACGGGTTTAAGATGTCCAAATGGTATGATGGGTGATGTTGATGATGGTAATGATGCGACAGGACGGATCTTAATCCTGAACTTAATTTAATGAGGTGAATATGGTAATGATGATAATGATGACCATATGATGTTCGGGGAACGTTTGGGCCTTAAAGTATCCGGTCATTTGTCTTACAAGTGAGGAAAAACCTTGGGAAAAAACTCACCCAGGAATCTTGTCCCGACCGTGGTCAAATCCGGATGTGCTGCGTGACAAGGCAGCACCCTACTCGAGACCATAGCGGAGGACTAAATTATCTGCCTCTTTTAACTGCAAGGCATAAAATCCAGCGCTATCTCTCATTTAAACCATAGGTATATTAGATAACCCTCATTACCTATCGTCCACGTCGGTCCCACCTCACTCCACACCTATCTTATTCAAGCAGAGACGTCGATTTAGTCCGTACAGTGGGTTGCTATTGTTGGATTCTGGCTCCTATTTTTGCGCCTTGCAGTTAAAACTGGCAGATTTTTTTTTTGATATGGCCTTGATATATCACAACTCTTCTCTGGGAAATATTGAAAGATGGTTTCAGCATGTAATGGTTGACGGTTCCCTTGTTAGTAGTGAAATCGAACTCATAGTATTCGTTTCTGGAATAGGGTGCTCCAAAACCACACTCTATGTACTGGTAAGCTCAGAGGTGGGTTAAAATTACGCTAATGCCTGGAGAGAACACCAGAAATATCGAAACGATAACCTGGGGCATTGAAAAATAAAAATCTTCTCAATACGTTCTGCGGAGAGGGGTTTACAATTTAATGTAGGAATCTGGTGAACAATCTAGCGATTAAACATTGTTCACCACAACCTCTCCTAGCCCAGAGATTGAACATTTTGGTATTAAATTAATTTAATGATTTTAACAATTAGATTTTAAACCACGCCGGGTATGAAAACCTGGTTCACTATTCAGGAACCAGGCATCTACCACCTGAACCAGAACGGAGTTAAATGTACATTTATTTTTAAACAAAATGTTCTTCTGTATTTGAAATAGTTTGTTTCGTCAACATTCTTTCTTTTTTCTCTGAACTTGACGTTGCAGTACAATATATTTCCAGAGAAACACTCGAGAAACTTCGCGGTGTAAGAAGTTGTTCCCTTTATTTTACGATATTGCTTCATTTGAGGCCAGTTTCAACTTTGTGCAAGAGCTTTGCAAATAAGTGTTTTCCCAAAGTATGACGATCAATCGATTGAAATGGGAGAATGATTCCACTTTTTTTCTTGTTCTATATAAGATTGAAAACTTATAGAAAACAAGGTTGATAGAAGTTCTCAAACTATATTAGAGTTTCGCAAATCAATACTCCCAGTGTAAACAGTTATATAAAGCCTCAATGCAGACGTAATAGCTACTTCAACAGATATTATCTCCTCACCTTATTCCAATAAATAGTAACTGTGTAAGCGCATTTATAATCCAATTTTGCTGATTTCAGGGATACGAAAGAAAGGACTTAAGAAGTTTGATTTTAAACCAGAATGCACCCAGTACGCATAACACTACCTACAGCATCATAAATAAACTAGTCAGTATCTAGATGACGATTTAGCTCATCTGGCACTTTCCGAAAATGATTTGCAACGATCAATTTATAATTTACAAAAAAATAGCTGCCAAATTTAATATGGAAATATCAATTAACAAAACTAAAATTATGGCATTTCTTGGGAAGGACCCTATACAATCATTATGGGTCACCAGAGACTATTATCTACAATTAACCTAAACACAGTTTCGCATGTGTCACTAAATGGAGTTCAAATCCCTTATAGTGAGACAGTAAAAATTCTAGGAGTATTTATTGACAAAAACTTAAATTGGAATACACAAATAAACCATACATGCAAAACAGTCTTCTCAATAATACATTCATTAAATCATGTACGAAATTGTTTGCCATTCGCCCTTAGGAAAATGTTAGTAGAAACACTTGCAATGCCCCATTTTGATTATTGTGACACTCTTTTTACAGACTTAAATATTATTTCCACTCAAAGACTTCAACGTGTTCATAATTCTTGCGCACGTTTTATTTGTGGTATTGACCATGTTACACCGTCCCTGGAACAATTATCGTGGCTTCGTCTAAGAGATCGTAGAACTGTCCATTCCCTATCCCTTCTCTATAAAATACTTCACACATCATCGCCTAATTATGTATCACGCCGCTTTATCAGACTATCCGACACACATAATCTTGACACTCGATCCCATCAGCACATTGTTCTTTATATCCCGCCTCATCACACTGTATATTATTCATTATCTTTTACGGTGTCACTTACCAAAACATGGAATTCCCTTCCGCCCTATGTCAGAGACTGTCAAACTATAACATCCTTCAAAAACAAACTAAAGAATTATTTAATAACAAACTAACTTATACACCTCACTGATAGTATTCTTTTAGCAATATTAATATATTTAATTATTTATGAAAATAATATTAAGAATAACAAATATGATTATTTGTTTTGTTTTAAATATTGTATAATCGTAAAATTAGTTTTCTATATCTCATTATTTTCCTGTTTTTTATATACACTAGACAGGGACAATTTAATATGCCTTGCTTATATACATTTTATTATTAGTTTTAGTCTTAATTTTAACTAATATTAACTGGTATTATAGATCGTAATACATATATTAGATATTATCTTTTGATCAATTTTTTTACTTAGTGATTAATATTAGAGTTAATTAAGATTGTTATATTCTGATGTAATATATGTTTGTCCTGGTGAGTGGAAGAGAAGGCCACATGGCCTTAACTCCACCAGGCTAAATAAATCTAATCTAATCTAATCTATACAAATTAAAATCTGTCTCCATAATAACATTTTAGAGAGATCTAATCAATTTAAATATCTTGGATATTATGATGATCTTGTAGAAGATTTCCGGGCTGTTGACTGTGGTTTTGAGGCTTGTAGTTCCCCGAAGTTTCGCCAGAGACTGCGTCCGGCATCCTCAAGACGCAGTCTCTGGCGAAACGTCGGGGAACTACAAGCCTCAAGACCACGGCAAACAGCCCGGAAATCTTCTACAAGATCATCATAATAACTCCTACCGTGAAAGCCTAAGACAATATATCTTGGATATTATCTTTATATCAGGGATGAAAAGGATATGCCTGAAAAAATTACTAGTTATAATAAAAGTTTGGGAATTATTAATCAAGTTATGAAACCATCCCTTGTAAAAAAACATCAGATTACGTTTATATAACACTTTGGCTAGACCAGTGTTGACCTATGGTAGTGAAGCATAGACACTAAAAAGATAACATGAAGTCAGAATAACGGCTTGTGAAATGAGATTCATGCGCAGAACAGCGGGTTACACCAGATTGGATCGGAATAGGAACACCGACACCTTAGAAGAATTGAAGACTACGCCAATTTTGGAATATATGAAACAGTACCAACCAAATTGGAAACACCATCTTGAAAGAATGAGTTCAAATCGGATTTCCAAAGCCGTTTATAATTATATACCAAGAGGACGAAGTTCTCTGGGCCGTCCTATGAAACGCTGGAGGGAAAATTTTCTATAGGATCGTAACAGGCCTTGGCCTAGTACTTGGAAGGAAGAAGAAGAAGAAGTATCTGGATAGTAGCAGGAGAGTAATGAACAACCTTCTGCTGAGGATGGGGCTGGTCCCGAAAGACCTACAATATTTTAATCATTTTAACAGTTTAGGAGACTGCATACAAAGTAAATAATTTAAAATTATATATTTTAATGTTTATATACTTTCACAACAATACTGAGAATATGCATTATAAATAGAACGAGAAAGGTATTTTCAAAAAATAAGTGAAATCTACCATTAAATGTGGATTTTTATCTGAAATTCGAAATTTAAAAATCTTCGAAAATTCCACAATTTTTCTTAGCAATGTAAATGTATACCTTACAATTTTAATATAAAAATAAATGTACATTTAAGATTAAGAAAGGTTTCTTGGGTTTTCGGCGTCATGGGTTCAAAGTTGACCTATGGCCACTGATTCTGACGTTACGACATGAGTGGCCAGACGCCAACCTTGAATCCATGACCGAAGAAACCCAATAAACATTTCTTAATCATACTTTTATCCGCGAAAATCTATTATGAACCCACATATTATATATATATATATATATATATACACAGTGAGTTTCATACGACTTGCGGCCACTAGCGTGGACATTGTGTGGGAAGCGCGAGTTGATGACTCGATGCTTGCAGTAACTTTTGCCGCTATCGGCAGCAGGTGAAGTGAAACTCACTATCCATTCATCCATAGTAATCCTGCACGAGGCAGGCCTTTCATTGCAATTATAGCATTTTCATGCTATTCTTTGCTTTGTAGCTTTACTAGGAAATTATTGGTGCGGTAGCTTCCCGTTGCTTTCCACACCGGTGAAGGATGGTGATGATGGCCGGATGATTTTCGGGGACCGTTGGACCCTGGGCTTCCTGACATTTGTCTTACAGGTGAGGAAAAACCCCGAAAAAATCTCACCCAGGAGCCTGTCCCGACCGGGAATCGAACCCGGGCCCGCTGCGTGACAAGACAGCACGCTACCTCGAGACAACAGCGGTGGACAAACTCACTATATATATATATATATATATATATATATATATATATATAAATGAATGTTGGTATATCTGACTGAGAATAACAGACTTCTAAACCGTTCAACCAATCCTCATGAAAATTTGTATATACAGTTTCAAGCAACGCCGAATGTTTATATGCCATCTATTACACTCAAAAACTATTAGCTGTAGGAGATAACATGAAACGATTATTTAAAAAAATCGTTCCAGGGTAACATTTTTTAATGTTTCACAACGAAACTCAGTACATTCTATTAAAATAAACTGAGGTATGCATTATCCAAAAATCAGCGAATTACGGCTATTAGAAATGGGGGTTTACCTGAAATCCGAAATTAAAAATTGACAAGTAACCGCCATGTTTAGTTTCCTCGTAGTATTTGCGTTATAATTTAATTAACCTTTAATGTTCAATTGTCCACCGCTGTGGTCTCTAGGTAGCGTGCTGCCTTGTCACGCAGCGGGACCGAGTTCGATTCCCGGTCGGTACAGGTTCCTGGGTGAGGTTTTTCTGGTTTTTTTTTTTCCCTCACTTGTAAGACAAATGTCAGCAAGCTTACGGCCCAACGGTCCCCGAAAATCATCCGGCCATCATCATCATCATCCTTATCATTATCATCATCATCCTTCTTCAGTGTGGAAAGCAACGGAAAGCTGCCACACCTATAATTCCCTAGTAAAGTTGCAAAGCATAGAATGAAAATGCTATGATTGCAGTGAAAGACCTGCCCTCGGGCAGAATTACTATGGATGGATGGAATGTTCAATTCAAGCGTAGTAGCGCACGCCAGATATTATCTAGTATTCTACAAAATCAGGGAAAATCGAACAAAAATTCCACTTACTGATAAATTCGGTTAGTTTACGCAGTTCCAGCATGACGGAGTTTTGTTTATTTACGATTATAAAGGAGTTTGTTGCAAAAGGATCTCAATCACGAATGTGTATTATTCAGTTACAAGATATTTCTCTGTGGGATTTTTCGTCAACACAAGTTAATTTTTCATTGGTTCGCTCCAAGGCATGAGCACCAGATGTCAGACATGCGTAATCTCTTAAGGTCATCGGGTCAACAGGTTCAACGAAGACTGGCTTTCCACACAAATTAAGTTAGCCCAACATTATAGTCCGCATTTATTAACTATAGAATAACTTCATCTTTATGCATTCGTGTATCAGGTGGATTCAGTTCTTTAGTTCTTTATTCAGTTTGGGAGTGTATTTACTGCCCTGAGTACTGCTACCTCAAAGACCTATTGCGCTATGAATATGAAAGGTTACGTGAGTTGTAGGTCTATAGGTCCACTCCAGGTTCTTCTCCCATGACCCATACCGCCATTTTTAGGTTGGGTCCCTAGCCGCGAGGACTACAACCCACATTTTTTTTTTTTTTTTTGAGTCTTCAAATGACAGTATGCTTCACTAGAGTTTTCTGCAGTACTACATGCCTTGGTTTACTTTTGGCATTATTAATACATTCTCTATCATGTTTATGTGTGTTGATATTTAATTTTTAGTTCATTAGAAGATAATCTCCAGAGAGCTGCAAACCAATTAGAAAAAGTAGGCAAGCAATACAATGTATACATTTCATGTACAAAAACAAAAATCAATGGCATTTCGAGGAAAAAATCATCTCAGATGCAAAATTGTGATAAATAATAATATCACTGAACAAGTGAAATCCTACAATTATTTGGGCTCTAATATATCATACTGCCAAAAAGAATATATAAATATAAAAATACAGTAATTTCTAAGAATGCTCTAAAGAATTAAACAACTCAGGATACTCAACTGAAATTGTATAAAGTCATGGCTGTTCCTACTATTATCTATGGCAGTGAAAATTGGACTTTGGCTCATTCGGATAGAAAAAAAAATAGAGACAGCGGAGATGAAATTTTTAAGACCAACGCAGGCTACACTCTTTTGAACCAGAAAAGAAGTTCCGAAATAAGAATTAAATTAAATATTTTTAAATTGACGGATAAAACTGATAATCAAAGACAAAATTGGTACGAACATCTACTAAGAATGCCAGATGATAGACCTTCTAAAATGATTTTAAACTATAGACCCACAGGATCTAGAAGTCAAAGAAGACCATTTGCTAGATGGAAAGACTAAAACTCTTGAAGACGGAACGGGCCAGAAGGCCTAAGCTTTGATGTTGATGATGATATTCCTGGGTAAGATTTTATAATATTATCAACCCACCCGTTGTCCCTTTGAAAGCATTGCATTCTGAAAGAGCAGGAGATAGGTCTGTTTCTACTGACACTGAAAACACTGCTTTCTGAAGGATCAGACTTACCTCCTACTCTTTCTGCTGATAATGGAACTCGTCCCGAAAGGCCTACAGCAAATTAATATTTTACAAAGTTAGCAATTCCCACACAATATTTTATGGATGTGAAACTTGGGCTTCAACTAAAAAAAAAAACAGAAAGATAGAATACAGACAGCGGAGATGAGGTTCCTCAGACAAGTTAATAGATGTACAAAACTTGATGGAATTAGAAATGAAGATATCTATCCATCCATAATAATTTTGCACGAAGGCAGGTCCTTCACAGCAATCATAGCATTTTCATGCAATGCTTGCAGCTTTACTAGGGAATTGTAGATGTGGTAGCTTCCCGTTGCTTTCCACACCGGTGAAGGATGATGATGAAAGATGATGATGATAATGATAAGGATGATGATGATGATGATGATGGCCATATGATTTCGGGAACCGTTTGGGCCTTAAAGTTTTCCTGACATTTATCTTACAGGTGAGGAAAAAACCCGATAAAAATCTCACCCAGAAAAACTGCCCCGACCGGGGATCGAACCTTAGCCCGCTGCGTGACAAGGCAGCACGCTACCTCGAGACCACAGCGGTGGACAAATGAAGATATAAGATAAGAATTAAAAGTGCAGCATTTATTGGATAAAGTCACGAATTATAGACAAAAACTTGATTGATCACATGAATGGAATGAGTAAGGAGAAATATCCATTGTTAGCAAGAAATTATCAAGTGTGTTGGAAGATCTAGAAAACGTTGGGCTGATGCATTATGAAGTCGGAACGGGCAATTGTCCAATCCTTGGAGTGGTGATGATGACAAAGTTGAGGGTACAGACCTATAAGGAAACAATGTTATAGCTCATATTATAATTTTAATTTTGTGATTAATACCTAACCGAAGTTTTATCATGCATTTTATTAATGAGAAAATTTCAATCCATGCAACTCCTCATACCGTACAATTTACCCTCGATTAAATATGCCAGCTAAGAAGTGACCTCGAGCTGACTAATGAAAATACGTGGAATGTAGTTCGTTAGTTTGGTTAATTAATCTTTCCGTTTCACGGTGCTCTGGCTCTCTGTCTATTCTCCCAGTCTTCATATAGAAATAAATATAGAAATAGGTGAGCTACATTTAGGTAACATTACAAAAATATGCTCGAGTGAACGACGGTGGAATTCATGAAGACGCCAATAACGACTAGCCATTTAGAAGGCAGATATTATGTTACGTTAAAATATATCATCATCAGCAGCAGTACCTTCCAGAATTTGAGGTTATTAGCTTGCTCCGTCCTCATGGTCTCTCTCCATTTTGTCTGTAGTTTTCCTGTCTCGAGTTCCTCTAAGTTGGTAGTATATTCCTCTTCCGAGCTAAGTTCCAGTTGTAATCTAAAAAATCAGATTATGACTGCATTTTCATTGGTCGAAAAATTGTTTTATCTTTCTCAACGAACTATTTGCATAAAAAACCAGAGACTGGTACCGTCGCGGGATAATATAATTCGCTGAAATATGGCTTAGGTCCATATCATCTTGTAGTATCTGCTTTGAAAAGTAGTTCAGTTTCTTGTCATAACATAAATGTAATTGTATTTAATATATTTATTATCTAAGATATATTATCTATGTAATACAAATACTATTTAATTATTTACTTAACTCATAATCAATAAATTAAAATTATATATATATATACATATGTTTTATGTAGATTGTCCACTGAAGGTTTACTGGCACCACGCAGGATAAGACGATTAAAGGGGTGCCTTCTTAAGGTTAATCGTCATAACCTCATATAGGAACGACTGGAAAGAACATATTGATACAATGCCAGAAGGAAGATTTCCTAAATGTTTGCTAAATTATAAACCACACGGAAGGAGAAGTGTTGGACGCCCATAGAGAAGATAGTCTGAACAATTTTAACAATTCAAGCTTTCATGAAACCGGAACGAGCCAATCAGGCTTAATCCCTGGATGATTATGATGATGATGATGATGTATGTTTTATGAAACATAGACTCAATTCTGGAAAGGTATGCTCTTCTGCGTTACAGCGATTCTTGTCGTTCCGACTTTAAACATTTATAAAACTATTATTCTTCCAGTTATATTATATGGATACGAAACATAGACTCTTACTTTAAGGGAGGAGAACATTTTATCGAGCATTGAGAATAAATTTCCTGGGAAATTTTGGACCGAAGAGAGATGAACAGAAGGAGATTGGAGAAGACTACATAACAGTGAGCTACATGATCTTTATACGAAACCAGATATAATAACAACACTTTAGTCTCGTGGACTGCGATGGACAGGAAATGTGGCACGAATGGGGAATGAAAGAGGGGCTTGGATGCTTCTTGTAGAAATACCAGAAGGAAAATGTCCAGTTGGTAGACCAAGAATGAGGTGGGTGAATAACATTAACCATGGTTTTACGGAAGTAGATTATATAGAGATTGATTTGAAAACATTAGCTCGGGATGGGGATGTATGAAGAGCTTATGTCCTTGCGGTCATGAACCTACGGGTTCGATAGTGCCAGTGAGTTAGTTAATTATGTATGGTTTTAAATATATTGAACTCCTTTGCAAGAGAACAGAATGTAAAAATTGAATCGAAGCAAGAAAACAGGAATTAGCTCTTTCAGATGGACCACAAGAAGCTGATCAATACATCGATCCAGTGCAATGCTCATGGCCCAGTTTCCACGTAACCACTCTCCCTCGTTTTAGGAAATACGAAATAAGAGAACGTTAACAAATAAATGAATAGACGCTTCATGCCCTAAATTGAAGAAGGAACTAAAGTAATAACAGTTTGGGGAAATATATATACTTGTACATTCAGAAGAACATCAATAGCATCATGAATTTTGATCTTCAAGTAAATTCAACTCTTACCAGATGGTCAGTAGTATAGTACTAACAACAGAAGAATTCAATAAAATGTTCTTCTTCTTCTTAAACATAATTTGTAGGATTTTCATCATGTTTATTTCCAAAATCACTCCTCGGAGGAAGACATATTTCATGAGCATTCACTGTCTATCCATCTTGGCTGGTCTTCCTCTTGTTCTTCTCCCGTCCATTGGTCTATCTTCTTTAGCTCTTTTTGCAAATTGGCTGTTTTCCATTCTTTCTACATTGCCCTTCCAATATTTTCGTCTATCTATAATAAATTTAGTTATGTCTTGAATATGACATTTGTCCCAAATTTCTGTGTTGTGTATTTTATCAAATATTGTTTTCCGCTGAATAGTTAAGATCTTCATTTCACATGTGCTCATTATTTGTTTAGTTGTTGTTGTACTAGCCCTAGTTTCTGCTTCATATACGATAACTGGTCGAGTTATCGTTTTGTATATCCGCCATAGCCTGTTCCAAGCCAGGTTGAAAACGTGTGAGGGGGAGGAGTAACACCTCGTAAAAAACATGGTTCAGCTTGCCCATCTGATATTATCTTGTGAGGGCCCCTTTACCATGGTTATGGTGAAGACCTCAACGGCAGATACGACGGAGAAGGAGTCCTTCGCTACGGTGTACCTGGCGGAAGAGGCAACTCTACATCTACTGCCTTGTAGATTGACAAACTGGCAGATGGGGTTCGTTAGTCCTGCAAGAAAACCCATCTAGGAGAGACAACTCCGAAATAAAACGAGGCAGGCTGAGCTCTGGAGCTGAGTGAAGGTAATCGGCCTAGGGAGGAAACCCCGAATAACAAACCCGCCATAAAAACGGGTTAGCAACCTACTTAAAGGTGTATCTTATGCATAGCTCGCAGTCCCAAAGATAAAGTCTCGGATCAAAGACGGAAACAAAATACGACAATAAAATGTTAACTGAACATATTGAAAACATTCATTTAGGATTAGGATTCTAACATGCATAGTCTAAAGTAAAATGAAAAAAAATGCAATATTGGAACAACATTTATTTGGAAAATTTTTGGGCAGGCTATAGAAACAATAAGGTCAAGAAAACTCTGCAACAAATGTGCGGTAAACCAAATGATACGTCAGAAATTAGTAGTAGTTATGAGAGGACTAATGCTGAAGATGATTCTACAAATTCTGAATTAAAAACTTAAGAAATGATTAATTGTAGCAAGACTACCAGATCGAAATTTGTAATAGATTTGTAATACTGGAATATCCAGATGAAAATGTACAAACCGAAGAAGAAATTGATGTAAATGAAGAATGGAGGCCTATATGATATAGTATTAAATTGTCAGCATCAGAAAACATAGGTTACTTAAGAAAGAGGCAAAACAAGACATGGTTTGATAAGGAACATGCTGACATAGTAAAGAAAAAAAAGCTAGCAATAATGAACCTGTTATATGAGTCAAATTAAGAAAATTTAGAAACATTGGGAAGCATTAGACGGAAGACTACTGGTTTATTAAAGAGTAAAAAGAGAGAATATTTGAGAGACAGTATTAATAATCTTGAAATGAATGAAAAAATAGGAATATCAGAGAATTATATCAGGGACTTAGGAAGAGATGAATGAGTTTCAGGCTAGGACAAACATAATTGCGAATGAAAATGGGGATATGATTGCAGATTCCAGCAGTATATTAAATAGATGGAAAAGTTACTTTAATCAGCTATTATATGTGAATGCAGAACAGAATATTGAAGAGGATAATTTAGAGACAGCGGAAATGTTAGTCACAGAATCAAGTGCATTAGAGGTTGGAATGGCGATAAAAATGGAGGTGTATAAAGCATCGGGTTTAGATGAAAACTCAGCATAACTGATAAAATCAGGGGGATAAAAACTGGTGGACAATACACGTCGGTTGCTTAGTATGATTTGGGAAGAAGATGCTCTGCTTAATGAATGGATAGAATCAGTTATCGTACCAATATATAAGAAAGGAGATAAAACGGATTGCAATAACTACAGGAGGATCTCATTACTTTCAACTTCGTACAAAATTCTAACAAATATATTAGCAAGGAAATTTACTCCCTACATTCATGACATAATAGGTGATCATCAATGTGGATTTAGGAAGAAAAGGTCAACAATAGATCAGATTTTTAGTCTAAGACAGATTTTAGAAAAGAAATGGGAATATAAAATGGCACTGTACATCAACTATATTTATGTAAACTTAAAAAAATGCATTGATCTACGACTATCTACAATGGCGTAGCTCAATGTTGAACCTTAGCCTCTCCTTTGTTAGGAGTTACTAGACAATGTTAATTTAGTTACTTTATTTTCCCATATATGTCCTGATTGGCATGCGGTCAACAATACCGTTTCAATTATACATCTATCAGGCAACTAAGTTATTACTACACCTAATTCAACGCAGGAAGTTACTACGGGCTATGCCAGTGCCCCCCCTACCTATAGAGGGTAGATGTTGCCAAACTCATAATAACGATATTTCTTTGTTAAGGAGGGGTGGAGCGGCAAGGTTAGCAGTACTTTTTCCAAATCTATGTACTATATATTTAAAAAACATAGTTTTTCTTTTACGGCATGCAAACTAGTATTGTAGTAAATATGAGAGTCGACACTTTCCCACAGGAAAGTACAGATCAGCAAGAGCTCAGTGACAAATGGTAACTGTTTTTTTCTTTGAGAGCGGTGTCTTGGACGGTTACAACTTACAACTCTGTAGCTGCTGTGTTGCAATCTTCAGTTTTATATAAGGATTTTTCTAAAGCAAATACTGTTAAAATGGCAACCCAGTTCCCTATTCCAAACACACAGTAACTTCCTGGGTTCAATCTGAGTGTAGGTAGTTGAGATGGGTAAAGTTTGCTTAGTGGCCTTTTTATTCAGGCTTAAGGACCTTTTAAAACCTGAAAATCTTCAGACTCGGGGCTCACGGATTAAAATCCGTGCCGGAGAACTTGTTCCTTGGAATTTTTTATAAAATACATAGACCCGGCCGGGTTTGAACCCGGACCCTTGCGACCAGAGGCAAGGAGCAGAAGCACTATTCCACCGCTGCCGATTCAAGAAGGCATACGATTCAATTAAGGAGAAGTTATATAGTTTTTGAAGTTTGAAATTTTACAAAGTATTGGCAGTTCCATCTCTTATATATGGATGTGAAACCTGGACATTAACAAAGGCAGATAGTAAACAAATAGAGACTGCTGAAATGAAGATGTTGAGAGCAATAGCAGGATACCAAAGGACCAATAAAAAGAAAAACGAAGATATAAGAACAGAAGTTAATATATTTAATCTCTGTGAAAGAATACCATATTACCAAAATGCTTATCTTCAGCACGTATTACGAATGAATGAAAAGCGCATACCAAGAAGAATGTTTAATTATGAACCAAAAGGGAGAAGAACGTTGGGAAGACCATAGAAGAGATGGAAGGACCAATTCGACCTATAATGAGATCGGAACAGGCCATTGGGCCTAATCCTTGTTGTTGATGATGATGATGAAGTTATATAATATTCTGCTGGAGTTCGGATTTCGATAGTGCCTGTGGATTAGTTAGTTAGTCAGGTGAACTTCTACACCGAAAGGTCAGATTTTGCTGGTGAACGAACTAGATCTTACTTTTTTAATTAATTGCTATACGTCAATTCTGATTTCAAATTATATGTACAGTAAAAATTGTTTAATCCGGAACGTGAATAATGCGGAAATCTGTCCAATGTGATAAAATGTATTGGTCCCGGCGAAATAACAGTAATTTTGCGTCTATTTATTTTGCATAAAACGAAATCTGTTCAACGCAGAAACTGAAGGATATTTCTACACAGTTCTTGAAAATAAATAATGTTTATAAAGCGAAAAGACAGAAAAATAAATTACTTTCCATTTAATTGAATTTCTGTTATGCCAAAAAACAACAAGGAATGATTCCTGGCGCCGGGTGAAGTATAGATTCTACCAGTACCCGAAATTTTATTTCATCCTCACTACACACCCGTTATGCGAAATACAGATGCCTGTCTTACAAATAACAATTGCACTGTAAAATCTTAAATTAGTTTAGTTCTGAGACCAAAGTTTCATAGGTAGCGTTCTGAATTTACGGAATAAAGATGGCTAAAACGTATGTATCATTGTCATTAAACGAAAAGTGAAAGTGATTGAAGATAAATCTCCAAATTTCTGGACCGATGCTCCAAACTCAACATCTAGCTGTTGCTAAATATGTAGGGGATAATGATTTCAAGGCATCTTCAGGTTAGCTGGACACCTTTAAAAGACGACACAAAGCATTGTGGAATGAAATTTGCGGGGAGTCAAAGAATGTGGACGAAAGTATAGTTTTATTTCAGGATACGCACCTAAGAGACATTTTTAACGCTGACGAAATGGGACTGTTTCTTCGCGCGTTAAACCGTCGAAGATGCTCAAACATATTACAATTTTCAAAGGCAGCGGAACTACAATTAATCCAAGGTGCATAGAAAGGCATATACGGTACTCTATAATCTATAATAATTTATTTTTTATAATGCGGAATTTTGTCTAATGTGGAATAAATTGGTCCCATGCTATTCCGCTTTGAAAAGTTTTACTGTACATATATTTTGGTCATGGCCATTTTTGTGTCTACTAGAAATATAGGCAAATATTTAAAAGAGATTTATCTTGAAATATTTTACGTTTTGTTGAAGATAACACGATTTAACGATTTCTTTAGAGGCCAATAAGAACACAAGGAATACAAATTGAGATATTATGCAAAGTAGGTCAGACGAATGCTCCTACGTTAATATCTGCGCGAAACAAACATGAAAACAAAGCTTTGGATTTCTCAAGACGAAATAATGAAAATGAATAGGTGAAAATTGTTTGCAAGCAAGGTGTTGGGAAACTAATGGAACCTGGTGTTTTCGATATAATAATTCCATTTGAAGAGACTAAAACTTCAAATTAATTTATAGCATGTAGATCCTATTACTATGACTATTTAACTCAGCCTCCAAATGGGATTCAATGACCAATCACATTTCAATGATTTTTTAATTACAACCATTTATAGTCGTGTTTCACCTAGAATTTATCAAAGAAGTTTATCATATTAAAGAAAGCTCCTCCTTTTTAACATTCTGAATAGGTCAGTGACTACTGCACAGAAATACGGTTACCAGATTGTATATATAGTGCACGAATGTCAGCTGATAGTGCTTGCGGAAGATAATATAAAAACATTTGTAGCAGTTTATTATGCCACAATAAAAATAAACCACAGTTTGCACTTTCTTAAACGAATTATTTCCCAGGAAATAATGTTGTAGAAAAATATGATTGACATATTTACATCATAAGACATCATAAATTAATTAATACGTATAATGTTGGTTATAAATTTCTCCACTAGGGTGCATTCTTACAACATTGCGATCCTTTGGCAATAAATAATATGATCTGGATGCGGTGATGGACAAGCGTAACAATCGTTTCTCATTTATTTATACTCGTATATTCATTCATATATTACGTCACGACCATAGTATCTACATAGCCAACGTACCTACGCATTTGATTGCTTAACAAGAGGTGAATTAATACAGTTGTGAATATGTAAATGTGTAGTATGTACCAGTTGCCAGACTATACTATATACACAGAGCAATAGGCATCACTAGTTTGCCGTCTGTCTTGACGTTGTTTGTGACAGTCGCTTACACTTTGTAAACAAATTAAATTAATTTCTTCGTACCTTCACATCTCAGCACTATTTCCCCGAAGTCTGATGATTTGTTTTTACTAAAGTATGGCACTTTTTAATAAGTTGGCATAAGAAATTGAGTTTTACCAATTTATCAAAATAAAAACGTGACCGCTATCTGGAAAAGTGACTGTGGGCAGTGGGTTATCAACTTGCGATATCCACGCAGTGCCCACATTACTGCCCACAAGTCGAGTGAAACTCATAATATATCTTATTCGTAAACCGAACAAATGGATATACATAAAACATTAAAGAACAAAACAAGAAGAGATACTAGATTAAAGTTTTATAAAAAATTGGCAGTTCTTACATTACTTTATAGGAGTGAAACTTGGGTAATGACCAAAAAATTACAAAGTACAACACAAAGTGTAGAAATGAACTTCCTTACAAGAACAAAAGGCTGCACAAGAATGGATCGGTTAAAGAATGAATATATAAGAACAGAGTTAAATAAATATCAATTGAATGCTAAAATCAAAGGATATAGATAAAAATGGTTTAGACATGTAGAAATAATGAACGTAACAAGATTTCCAAAAGCAGCATTTAACTACAAGCCAAGAGGTTCAAGGAATGTAGGAAGGCCAGCGAATAGATGGACAGAACAACTGTGAGGCGGGACAGGCATTTTGCCAAGCCCGTGAAGTGAAGAAGAAGAAGAAGAAGAAAAAGAACACATGGAACTATTAATTCGACTTGATGAGGAATAGGCTTTAGTTTACGCAGTTCCTGCGTGATTGACTTTTTACAATTGTAGATAAATTCCAGGATTTGCGTGCCGATATAAACAATCATAAAAATAACTTTCGTATTTGACCCAGATAAACAGAGTGCTGCAGTCGTAATACTATTACTTATCTGTTATTGTTATGTCTGAGAGAGTTGAATAGTGTAGAACATTCCAGGTTCCATTGTTTATAACAAAGAAAACAACAGTCGGGGGTTTTACCTCTACCTGTTTGAAATACAGTCTGAGGAAGACAATAACAAATATATCGATTATAAACCCCGTATTCCTCTTTTAAGTAAAATAAATAAAATAGTTTTACCAAGGCATAGAAATAGTAATATTTTGTAATGTCAACTGCTGTAACATTACAAGAAACGTATTTACGTTATATTCGACATTATGAACTTAATTTATAGTTTCCTGTCAAGTCAACTATACATTATCAAATCATTTGAAGACGGAGAACTCCATCTGCAGCACCATTTCTGGTTATCTCTCTCTCTCATCTGATCGTTCTAGAGCTTTCTGGATATCAAATCTTGATTGCAATCGAATGCCTCGTATAGGGTCTTTGATATTTGAGAATAAGTTAGTCACAAGGGATCCTCTCTGGTGAATTTGGTTGATGTTCGAGTACTTCCGAAATCCGCAATCTAAATAAATTATACCAAACATCTATTTAGGACAGTAATACTTATTACATGTGAGAAACAGCTAATGTATTCACAAAATATTGCTATTTTGAGACTTTCAATATTACAGATTTAGGCTATACAACAAAGACACTCAACAACAAAGTTGATTAAAATTACAATGGTCACCAGTAGGATCGCTGATTTAAAACAGTGTTGCCATTACTTATAGAATACCCTAGTAATTTCATTGGAACCTGTAGGTTCATCGTAGGCTCATATTGTTTCCAATCATCCACTGTATAATTTATCTCCTTCACGTCATGATTAAAGTTATTCTCCCACCTCGCCTACTACTAGCGCTCTCCCTTTGGATTTTCTACAAGCAGTTTCTATGCCCCTCTTTCAATCATAAATCGTGCCACATGTGCTATCCATCGCAGTATACAATACTTTACTATTCATATTATATCAGATTGTTCATAATGTATCTCAATCTTTTATAGTCTTCTCCATTCACATATCTGTTCGTTCATGGGCTCGCAAGTACATTCCTATCCTGAAGGACTGATTTCCAATCATCGCTTGTATAATTTATTTCCCTTTTATCATGATTAAAATTATTCTCCCAACTTGCTTTTGGTCTACCTATTGGCGCTATCCGTCTGGATTTCCCACAAGCAGAATCCGTGCCCTCCTTCAGTCATCATTCGTGCCACATGTCCAGTTGAACGCTGTCTATGAGATTTAAATGTTATTATATCTGGTTTCCCATAAGGTACATGTATCTCAATGTTATGAAGTTTTCTCCATTCACCTATATGTTCGTCCCTTTTGGTCAAAATGTTTTCCTAAGATTTGTTTATCGAATCTTCATAATCCTCCCTTAAAGTAACAAGTCGTGTGACAATAAGGGTCGGGTAGCACGTAAAAGTACCTATATGGCGGGAGCTTAAACTGCGTTAATGGAATTATTATTATTTTTATTATCAATTTGATTATGATTATTATTATCAATATTATTATTATTATTATTATCAGGATAGCATTGGAATGGTGTCCACCTGGAGGTAGAAGGATAGGAAAACCTCGAAACTCGTGAATGCAAGAAATAAGAACTGGAATGAGAACAAGAGGACTGGAGATCATGGAGTGGATGGATAGAGACAAGTGGAGAAGAAAAATAAAATTTTAGGCACAGAAAGATGTGTAAACATTAAAAATCTGCATATAAATAAAAAAATATGATTATCATTGTTTTTAATTGGATTAATCAAATTAATTCTTCTTCCTATAATTAGCGTTACTATTTCCATTAAATGATCAATTAATGTCTGAATATATCGTCTTCTAAAAACTGTTATCAATATTTAGGTGTGTTCCGCCAAGCCATCAATCGAAGGGTTCGATAATGCCAGTGAGTTAGGTAGTTATTTAATTATGTATATTTGAGCCTTTACATGGATTCCCTGAAGTAGTCTCCAACTGGAGAGCAGAATGTGGTACTATTTTACCTCCGGAAAATTTTACTCCAGTAGAATCCGCGTTTCTTAACGATTCACATTTTTACGGTGAACGACCGTCACTCTTTCGACCAAGGTACTGGTGAATAACAGTAAATATGATATGAGGAAGTAGATTATACAGGATATGATAGGAACGATAGGGATGTGCGGAAACATTTGTCCGCGTGACCCCGAACCCATGGGTTTCATACTGTCTGTAAGTTAGCTTAGTTCCATTAAACATTATCAATAAACCCAAATCACCAAAATAAAATGTTAAAAGACTCAACGCGTTTCAATAGCCAGGCTATCATTTATCAATACTAGTTATTGATAATGATAGCGTCGCTATTCAAACGCGTTGATTCTTTTAACCCTCAAATTGTGAATACAATATTTTCTCGTGCCAGTTATTTAAATGCTGCGGACCGCAAGGAAAACAATTCCCTGTAAAACTGTAAGTTAATATTATACATTATTGCGTAATTCCACCGCTATGGTCTCGAGGTAGCGTGCTGCCTTGTCACGCAACGGGCTCGGGTTCGATCCCGGTCTGGGCAGTTTTTCTGGTTGAGCTTTTTATCGAGGTATTTCCTCTCCCGTAAGACAAATGCCACGAACACTTTACGGCCCAAACGGTCCCCAAAATCATGTGGCCATCATCATCCTTATCATCATCATCATCCTTCACCGGTGTGGAAAGCAACGGGAAGCTAACACACCTATAATTCCCTAGTAAAGCTACAAAGCATAGCATGAAAATGCTATGATTGCAGTGAAAGACCTGCCCTCGGGCAGAATTACTGTTGATGATTGCGTAATTTACATAATTTAAGTAATTTCTACCTGTTTGTTTTTCTATTGTTCTATAAACAATATTAAATAAATTAAATCAAAGTATCTAATAGGATATAATATTTCCAATTAAGGATTGACATTTCATTTTAGTGATTCGGGTTTTATTGATTATCTATATTTATATAAAAACGAATATATATTTGTCTGTCTGTCTGTTTGTCCTTTATGCATTACTACACCATTTATACGACTGTGATGGTGCTTTTTGCAAAATGTTCAGGAGTTTCCGGGGACGGTTTTAGGCTATACGAGAGTTGTAATACTCAACCCCTTCATCCTTAAAAATTGCACTTTGTAATGAAAAACGTGTCTTTCTGAACTGTTTGGATGCTTAAATGGCTTACGATGCCTAAATCATTACATATACGTAAACCAAATTAATGTACACAGAATTTAATATTCCATAAAATCTACAAAAATGTCAACGACATCCAATGTCTATATTTTATGGTTAACTCATAATAACCATTTTTATCTTTCAGCTGAAGAGATGAAAACCAAATAACAGCAAATGAGATGTGTTTTATGCGCTGTACAGCAGGCTGTACAAAGCGGGACCATAAAAGAAATAAGGAAATTATGGAAGAGTTGGATGTAGAACCCATTCTCCACCATATACAAAACTACCAGAACAACTGGAAATCCTATCTTCAACGAATGTTATCTCATAGAATTCCAAAAGCCATGCTTCGTTATTGCCCACAAGGCAAAAGACCGCTGGAACGTCCAAAAAAGAGCTGGATGGAAAATTCTTGTTTGAGACCGTAAGAGGCCATGTGGCCTAATACTTGCATGGATGATGATGATGATTTTCAGCTCATTGATGCCAACAAGATCGGGATAAGTAGATTCGCGGGCAACACCGGATAATCAGCAAGGGGTGTCTAAAAATAATTACGATATAAATTTATAATAGGCTATTATTTTATTTATTCAACTATACATGAAATACATTTAATTTATTTAGGCGTAGCAGCGCACGCCGGGCATTAGCTAGTGTATGATACAATTTTATCACCAACAAGATCCTATTTATTATTTTTTTAATTCAATGCCACCACGTGTCATCTCGAAATTCCGGTAATCTCTCCTGGCATGATGTTATTGTAAACTACTTCTGAGGTTGGGGCGCCTGGAAGGCGGAGTTACGCTGCCCCGATGATACATGATAGGTGATGATGATGGTACTGACACGCCAGGAGAGGCCTTAATCCTAAACTTAATGAATACGTTAATGATGATAATGACGGCAAGATGATGTTCGGGGACCTTTGGGCCTTAAAGTTTCCTGATATTTGTCTTACAGGTGAGGAAAACCTCCGAAAAAACCATTACCCAGGAAACCTGTCCCGACCGGGATTGAAACCGGGCCCGTTGCTGACAAGGCAGCACGCTACCTCGAGACCAGGACTTTATATAAATATTGAGAAAACTAAATACCTGTGTATAGGAGAAGATATGGAAAATATAAATCTCAACAATGGAAAAGAACTAAATCCTAATATTGAATACACTTATTTAGGAACAAAATTAGACCATTCAGGCGATAACACAGTGGATATTAAACATAGAATCGCACAAACAAAACAAGCAATAAATGCTTTAAACTCTATTTGGTGGAGCAAAAGTATTACAAAAAATAGAAAATTACAAATATATCAAATCATAATTCAGAGCTTTTTAACATATGGTGCTGAAGTCTTGCAAATTCCTACCAGGGAATTGAAAATAATTTTTTAAAGTACAGAAATGGATGTTCTAAGAAGATCAGCTGGAAAATCTAAAATGGATAGAATACGAAATAAAGAAATAAGGGAAATTGTGGGTATACGAGAGGAGCTGGACATCATAGACATTATCCATCCATAGTAATTCTGCCCGAAGGCAGGTCCTTCACTGTAATCATAGCATTTTCATGCTATGCTTACAGCTTTACTAGGGAATTGTGTAGGTGTGGTAGCTTACCATTGCTTGTAGACATTATAGAAAGAAAATACTACAGTGGCATGGCCATGTCAAAAGAATGCCAGAGCAAAGATTGTCTAAAATTGTTAGTGAATGGATCCCAATGGAAAGGAGGAAGAGAGGAAGACCAAAGAAAACTTGGATAGAACGGGTACAAGCGGGTATGAATATCGGAGGATTGAAGGATGGATGGACAGAGAAAAATGACGTTTGGTTTCCGGAAGACGGCGGCCATAATACCGGATGATGATGATGATGATGATGATAATAATAATAATAATAATAATAATAATAATAATAATAATAATAATAAAGTTTTATTTATTCTGGCAGAGTTGGGCCATAAGGCCTTCTCTTCCACTCAACCAGCACAAATACCAATAAATATTTGACAAATATAGATATACGCTATACTAATTATAAACAGTTAAAGATACATTAAATGTAGCAATGTAACTTTCATGTACAAACAACATTTCATACGATATTAACAATAATAATACTTACGATAATAATAATAATAATAATAATAATAATAATATAATGATGATAATAATAATATAATAATATATTATATCCCACAATATTGTATGGATGTGAAACTTGGGCTCCAATGAAAAAAACAGATGGATAGAATACAGACGGCGGTGATGAGGTTCCTAAGACAAGTTAAAGGATGTACAAGACTTGATAGAATAATAAATGAGGATATAAGAGAATAATTGAAAGTACAGCCTTTATTGATAAGGTCACGAATTACAGACAGAAATGGATTGATCATATGGATGGAAAGAGTAAGGAGAGATATCCATTGTTAGCAAGAAATTATCAAGCAAGAGGAAGACGTGATGTTGGAAGACCTAGAAGACGTTGGGCTGATGCATTATGAAGTCGGAACGGGCAATTGCCTAATCCCTGCAGTGATGATGATGATGAATAATATAATAATGATGATAATAAGGATAAAGAAGATTATAACATAAATTATTATAGTTGAGGATGACTGTAATGTACATAAGGTATAACAACTTTTATAATTGAAATAGTTTTAACCTCAACGGTGTTCAAACATGATTATTAAAAGTATATATTTAAAGCCGTAAATATTTTCCATAAATGTTACCAATTAAATTCCTACATTGTAGATAAAAGGACTCTATTCTACTACTGTGTTTTTGGAATATAATGTGTACTTACATGATGATAATTTAATAAATAGCAAACCATTTGTCCTGGGGCTGTAATTGTGTTTAATGATACGATTCCAGTAGTCAAGGCTACTAAATTCCTAATGCGTGGGCTCACAGTACACCCTCTGTCTATATTAACATATAGATTGTGTGTTGATATTACTTAATTCCTATGTGCTTACATTATAGGCTCATAATCTGTAAGCCAGCCATTAAAATCGAATCTCCAGGCAATGTTCTTTTTTTTCTCTACTTTACCTTGTAATTTGAATTTTGAATCTCAATATAAAAGGGTGTGTATGTATGTGATTAGGATTTATCTTGTCCATCAAAACCGCCCTACAACATCGAGATGATGTCTTCATTTTGTACCTTCGAAAATACCTTTCGGATTTTCACACGGTAAAAACTATATCTCTTGTTTTTATTTATTTTAAGGGACAGCAAGTTTCAAGAATTGTAAATTTAAACAGCACTATTCACAACCTGTTTTTAAATAATACATAACATTATATTTAATTGACCAGGGTATATTATGTAATCTACTTGTATTACAGAGGCTCTTGTCGTTCAAACTCATTTCGAAAAAGTTGAACTGAAAATGTATAAAACTGTTATTCTCTCAGTTATATAATAACGGATACGAAACATGGAATCTTACTTTATTTTTATTTTTATTTATTTATTTAGCTTGGTGGAGTTAAGGTCGTGTGGCCTTCTGTTCCACTCACCATGACAAACATATATTACATCAGAATATAACAATCACAATTAACTCTAATATTAAATACTAAATGTAGATTTGATCAATAATATAATATTTAATATATTATGATCTATAATGTCCACCGCTGTGGTCTCGAGGTAGCGTGCTGCCTTGTGACGCAGCGGGCCCGGGTTCGATCCCCGGTCGGGACAGTTTTTCTGGGTGAGGTTTTTATCGGGGTTAGGAAAACTTTAAGGCCCAAACGGTCCCCGAAATCATAAATCATATGGCCATCATCACCATCATCGTCCTTCACCGGTGTGGAAAGCAACGGGAAGCTACCACACCTACAATTCTCTAGCAAAGCTGCAAGCATAGCATGAAAATGCTATGATTGCAGTGAAGGACCTGCCTTTGGGCAGAATTACTATGGATGGATGGAAGATCTATAATACAACCAGTTCATGATAGTTAAGATTAAGACTAAAACTAACATTAAAATGTATTCAAGCCAGATAAATTAAACTGTTGATAGGCTGTCCCTATCTAAGTTATACAAAAAAAATCAAACAAAAAAATGAGATATAGAAAATGATTTTACGATTATACAATATTTAAAAAAATGAAAATATTTGATAATCTTAATATGGTTTTCATAAATAATTTAATGTATTAATTGTTAAAAGAATACTATTAGTAAGGTGTATAATTAGTTTGTTATTAAATAATTCTATGTTTTTGAACGATGTTACAGTTTGACCGTCTCTGACAGAGGGCGGAAGGGAATTTCATGTTTTGGTAACTGAGACTGTAAAAGGATAATGAATAATACACAGTGTAATGAGGAGGGATATAAGGACAATGAGAGAACAATACTTTAAGGGAGGAGAAAAGATTACGAGTATTGTTCTTATTGTGCTGGCTTCTTATAAAGATCGTGCTGTTAAAACTTATGTATGTTTTCTCCATTCACCTCTCTCTTCATCTCTATTAGGTATAAAAATGTTCCTAATAACTTTATTTTCAAATACTCGTAATCATCTTTCTTCCCATAAAGAAGAGTCCATGTTTCATATCCATATAATATAAATGGGAGAATGACAGTTTTATATATTTTCAGTTTAACGCTTTTTGAAAGGAGTTGGGACGATAAGAGTCCTGTAATGAATGTATAATAGCATACATTTCCAGAATTGAGCCTATTTTGTATTTCTTTGTGCATCTAGTCCTATTTGTAACTGAATAGTTGCTTTGAAAAGAGGTCTAACCCACAAAAATTCGAAAGTTGAGTTTTCTGTGGATTAGAGATCTGTCCGGAGTGTGTTACGACATGGTGCATGTCAAACTATCCTTGCTCTCTTCCAGAACTGTTTAATTTATTTTTAAAAGTTGGCAATTAAGCGTATAGTGATCTATATGTAACAAAATTGTGGAGAAATAAGTCATGAGTAGCACTTTATAGTTTAGATTATTTTTCGATGTAACTATTCAATCATTGTTCCTACTTATTTTAATTCAACCATGTCTTCAAACGTTTTCTCACATGTCATAAAAATAATCACAATTGGTAATTCATTTAAATCAGTTTTTTTTTACGATATTTTGATTGTGAAGCAAATTACAAAGAGGAGTTAAGTTGTTGATGCTGAATAAAGAAAAGAACAAGTTATCTTTGAAATATCTGAAAACTGGCACAAAGAGGCAAAAAGTGAAAAGTAAATAGCTACGAACAAAAACAGAAAATGTGCGCCTTGCAACATCTGTTAACCGGAATGAAACTAACTTTAAATTGGTGTTAAGCAAGCAATGGACGGGTGCGCGGGGGAAACTACATATATATGAATGAAATCCAAGCGGAATGTCACCATTTTATGACATTTTTAGTTAAGTTTCTTTTGAATATTTTTGTCGAAAAATAAAAAACGCAGGAATATTCGCAGCCATTCATAACATTTTGTATTATTAAAACCTAATTTTTCTTCAATAAATTGAAATGAATCTTAAATATTTAATTCTACCGGGGAAAATGAAACATTGGGGAATGAAGGACGTGCATGGAAGCTTCTTGTAGGGAAATCAGAGGGAAAATGCCCAGTTGGTAGACCAAGAATGAGGTGGGAGAATAACATTAACTATGATTTGAGGAAAGTAGACTATACAGGGGATGATTGGAAAACATTGACTCAGGATAGGGATGTATGGAGAGCTTATGTCCGCGCGGCCATGAACCTACGGGTTCGATAGTGCCAGTGATTAAGTTAGTTTAAAATGAAACCATTATTTCTTAGCCTAATACTATTAGCAACTATAACGCACTGTCGATTAATTGCACTGAAAGCATTCCGGTTGGAAAAGAATCAATAAAACTAAATATTTGGTAAAATAACTAACTCACTGGCTCTATCGAACCCATAAGTTCATGGTCGTGCGGCATAAGCTCTCCATATATCCCTATCCTGAGATAATGTTTTCCAATCGTCCCCTGTATAATCAACTTCCCTTAAATCATGGATAATGTTATTCTCCCACCTCATTCTTTGTCTATCAACTGGATTTTCCCGCTGGTTTTCCTACAAGAAGCTTCCTTGCACCTCTTTCGTTCCCAATTTATGCCACATATCCTGTCCATCGCAGTCTACGAGATTTAACTGTCGTTATTTTATCTGACTTCCTATACATACCATGTAGCTCACTATTATGTAGTTTTCTCCATTCACTTGTCTGTTCATCTCTTTTTGGCCCAAAAAAAATCCTAAAAACTTTATTCTCAAATATTCGTAATATTCTTTCTTCCCTTAAAGTAACAGTCCATGTTTCGCATCCTTATAATAACTGGGAGAATAACAGTTTTTTAACATATATTTTCAGTTTAACACTAAATATATAGTCACACATATAAATTCTTTATGTAATGGAAATGACCAGTTCAATAACAAATTAAGGAAAATTTGAAGAAGTGGCTGAATTAAAATACCTAGAAACAATAATTAGAAACAAGAATTAGATACTCAAAGAAATTAAACATAGGGTAAATTTTGGAAACGTTCTGTTATGCATTATAGGTTCTTTGCATCATCACAACTCCTCTCGAAAAAGGTTAAATAAAAAAATTAAATAAAATTTAATTCTTCCAGTTATATTATATGGGTGTGAAGTAAGGATTCTTACATTAAGAGAAGAGAAAATATTGCAAGTATTTGAGAATAAAGTTCTTAGGAAAAATTTTGGACAAAAGAGAAGTGAACAGACATGTGAATGGGGAAGACTAACTAATATTGAGCTATACTATCTTCAATCGAAACTACATGTAATGAGAACAGTTAAATCTCGTAGATTACGATGGTGACATGTGTCACGAGTGGCGAATGAAAAATCGGCGTGGAAACTACTTGTGGGAAAACCAGATGGAAATCGCTCAGTAGGTAGGCTAAGAGTGAGGTGGAAGAACATCATTAACCATGATTTGTTTTTTTGTATAGAGGATCATTCAAAAACGTTGACTGAGGATAGGGATGTATGGAGATCTTATGTCCACGCATAATCGTGAACCTATTGGTTCAATACAGCCACTGAGTTGTTATTTATTTATTTAGCAGTTTTCACAATGTTTCGTAAAATATTCCTGTGGCCAATTAATCTAGTGTCATTCTCCTCCACATATTTGTCATTTCAATCCCGATCGACCAATCTATTTTCTCTCATGATTCTCAAAACACCAACAATCCACGTTAATTTTGGCAGACCACCTCTTCTTCTATCAAGTGGCACCCATTCCAGTATTCTTCTTGCGAATTTGCTTCTGTCATTATTTTTTACCACTCCATACCGTTTTATTTTGTTATGAAAAATTCATAATTGAAGTTTGAATATTCATCTTTTGTTTAATTACATTCTTTCTTATTTTATCTCATCTATAAATTCCAGTTTGCGCCGGTTCGCTTACGGTAGATTAGGAGATCCCAAGGATTTATAATGCTCACACAATTAGAAACAAATTTAAAACTTTTACTCCAGTTTATTGATTAATTTCGCACTATCAATTTACAGATTTACATCGTTTTACATTTCACCGATATTCAGAGTGGGATCGATGAGTTTATTCAAGTCCGCGTGTATATACTACCATTTAAATTTTCTAAATTACGAATTTAGGACGGTCGCGGACGGTTTCTGAAAAACTTGCTTATTGTAGAACGTATGAGTATGAGGAAGTTTTCACACGCGCTTCGATGACTCCTCCCAATAAGTATCTTCCCCACTCCAAATGCACATGTTATTCATTATAGCTTAGAGCGGTCAGGTATCATTCGTTTTGTGTTCCTAAATGTTGGTAATAGACTCATGCATGTTTGTGCAGTTTCCAATTATTATTAAATGTATTGGTATTTATTGTTTTAATTACATTTTAGAATTTTGGGTCTATTAATTCCTGCTACAAGCTGAATACTTCCAAAAATCCCTTTAGGGAGAATTTAATTTACTTGTTCTAGAATTGAATTCCCATTTTTCTGCACCGTATGTCATTGCACTCCTTATTATTGTATTTAAAATATTTGTTTTTGTTTTAGAACTTATAAGCCCATACAGCACCATTATTATTATTATTATTATTATTATTATTATTATTATTATTATTATTATTATTATTATTATTATTATTATTATTATTATTATTATTGCTACTACTAATATACTAATAACCCATGTGGTACAATTGGGGAATGAAAGAGGTGCATGGAAGCATCTTGTAGGAAGATCAGAGGGAAAATGCCCCGTTGGTAGACCAAGAATCAGGTTGGAAAATAACATTAAACATGATTTGAGGAATTAGATTATATAGGGGTGATTGGAAAACATAAGCTCAGGCTAGGAACGTATGGAGAGCTTACCATGAACCTATGGATTCGATAGTGTCAATGAGTTATTTAGTTACTATTAACAAATGCAATGTTCTATGTTATATCTAAGTAAATGTTACCGTCGAAATTAATATTGTAAATAAACTGAACGCTGGGAGTTGGATATCATATTTCTAAGCCTACTGGATACAGCTCAGAGAACCTTGAAGCTGAAAAAATAAGTATAAAAAGGTACAGTGTCCTGGTAACATGTTGTTTTCCGGTATTGACAAGTGTGAGCAACAGCTGTGTGCTTCACATACAAGATACAGTGTGCGTGTGTGTGTGTTCCTTTAGAAACACCGCGACAGCCTCCAGCAATCTGGCCAACACTGACTTGCTAATGTGACTTTCATCATTCACTCTATCCTTACTGTCAGCATCGCATACGCATGCATGCCTTCCTCTCTCTTTATATGCTAAATGACTCATTCGTGAGTACATAAATATATAAACAAAAATATTAAATTTAGACTAAATAATTGTAATACTTGTCTATCGCTGTGGTCCGAGGTAATATAAGTAGCATAAGCAGGAGTAAGTATTCAATCCCCGGATAATTTTACTAGGTGAAGTTTTTTTCCATGGGCTCTCACAGTAAATTTACAAAAAAAACAGAATATTTGGAAATAAATAGCAATGAAAGAGAAAATTTAATGCTGGAAGAAAGAATTCAAATAAAGCAAGTGAAACAAACTAAATATTTGGGAATAATTTATAGATAACATTGAAGGTATAGGCAATTAGCACAAAAAGCATATAATCGAATAGAGTAGCAAAATAACTTCATCTTTAAATTATATATGGTGGGACAAACATATTTGGGAAGACAGCAAAATATATATTGGTGAACCATTGGTGGAATCTTTTGAAATATATGGAAGTGAGGTGTGGAGAATCAATAAGTACTACATTAATAGACGAATAACTATAGAAATTGATTATTTACGCAGAAGTGCCAGAAAGTCAAAATTAGAACATGTCACAAATAAGGAAATTAGAAACATAATGGAAGCAGGAGAAAGCATAATTGAAAGAATTGGAGAGAAGGAAATAAAATGGTTAGGACATATTTTAAGAATGGAAGATGTGCTATGGCCGAAACAACTATATCAATGGCAACCGACCAGAAAGAAGAACAAAGGGAAACCAAAGTTAACATGGAAGGAAAGCATGAAGATAGCAATGCAAGCAAGAGGATTAAGTATTGAAGACGGCCAAGATCGTAGGCTTTGGGAGTTTGGCAAAGGAAGACCGCAGCAGCTGTAAAAACTCGAAGATAGATAAATAGATAAATATATATTTGGAGGGGTGTTCCTCACCTGTAAGTCAAATTTGAGGAAATTTTAAGTCTCAAACGTTTCCGAAAATAATCTGGATATTTTAATCACATTACGATATTCTCCATGTTCAGTATTGTCGTTAGTTGGGCGTAAGGTCGTCTTCGCGTTGTTTTGGCGTAAATAACACGGATGGTCGTGTAATATTTCAGAAAACTTTATTTAATTCTACAAACTACCTTTAACGGTTAACTCACTATCTTCACTAATAATTAATCTTGTTTACAGCTAATGACAAATGATAGACATTTTGAGGAAGTGACTGAATTCAAATACCTATGAACAATAATCACAAATAGGAATGAGATACACAAAGGAATTAAACATAGGCTCAATTCTGGAAATGCGTGCTATTATACATTACATAGACTCTTGACGTCCCAACTCCTTTCAAAAAACGTTAAGCTGAAAATATATGAAACTGTTATTCTACCAGTTGTATTATATGGATGCGAAACATAGACTCTTACTTTGAGGGAGAAAAGGAGATTACGAGTATATGAGAATAAAGTTCTTAGGAAAAATTTTTGGACCAAAGAGAGATGAACAGGCAGGTGAATTGAGAACTACGTGGTCTTTATAGGAAACGAGATTATAATAAGAACAGTTAAGTCTCGTAGATTGCGATGGGCAGGACATGTGGCACGAATGAGGAATGAAAGACGTGCACGGAAGCTTCTTGTAGGAAAACCAGAATGAAAGCTCCCAGATAGTAGACCAAGAATGAGGTGGAAGGAAAACATTAACCATGATTTGAGGGAATGTAAAGCATTAGCTCAGGATAGGGATATGTGGAGAGCTTATGTCCGCGCGACCGTGGACCTGTGGGTTCGATAGTGCCAGTGAGTTAGTTAAATAATCTTATTTTAATGATTATCTGTTACATAATTATTTTATAGACTCTGATGAGTCCACTCGCTGCGGTTTCTTTTCTTTTGCTGCTCACTTTGTCGCTGTCACTTCACAACTGATTTGCTTCTTGCCCTCGCTACATATAAGATAAGGCGGGGAGGAACATTCTAGGCTCTTGTTCGAGATCTTACCAGTAAGGAATATTCTGACCATCGAACTTTCGCGACAGGGGAATTAGAGAATTATTGATGCCTCTGGAACGGGGACCTCCACGCATGTACGATTTGCGCGGGCCTTTCGGCTCGCGAGTCAGCGAATTACTAATCTATTTCTACTAATCCGAGACAACTATTCTCACAGTCACTCTCGAAATTCAAACACTGTTATCAAGATCCGTCACAGTATGAATGGTTCCGTGCCGTAAGCCGACTGGTTGGTGTAGAGATATGGGACTTCAGCTGGTTCGAATCCCCATGGGGGAAGACATTTTTTTGTGGAATTTCGGCCTGTAAGGGTTCTGATGCCTTCCACGCATCATGAGAAATTTTGGTTGCTACAATAATCACCCTAATAGATATATCCGCATTACCGATATTAGAGAAAAATTACAAATATATGAATTAACAAATAAATTGACATTGCAATGAATGAAAATGCTTTCAACATATAAATTGATTGGAGACATTTCCTCTATCAAAACTAGATTAACAATATAGTCGAAGGAGTAAATGTTCCATTGGACGCCCTATGACCAAATGGAGGGATAAGCTTTGAATCAGCACAGGCTTACAACCTAACCTTGAAGTTAAAGCAGAAGACAATAAGTGGTAGCTTCAGATTGAGACAACCAGCAGCAGGGTAACCCGACATATTGACAAAATGTCACCCCTACACTGGCTGTATGATAGTCCACTTCTGTGATCAACACATGTGGATGTGAGGACAATAGCCTTCTGGTAGGCTTCCTAGGTCTATCGCGCTAGGGAGAGTTAGTAACAATGTGTGAGCAAATTGTATGTCTCGTCTAATCGTTCCTCTTATCTCGGATGAGGCCCTGTATTGCGCTGTTCACTCATTCAGGCAGGTATTCTATTGCCTTTGTCTCTTCTTCTTCTTCACTTCACGAGCTAGGCAAAATGCCTGTTCTGCCTAAAAGTTGTTCTGTCCATCTCTTCACTGGTCTTCCTACATTCCTTAAATCTCTGGGCTTATAGTTATATGCTGCTTTTGGTAATCTTGTTATGTTCATTCTTTCTACATGTCTAAACCATTTTTCTCTATATCCTTTGATTTTATCATTTAATGGATATATATTTAACTCTGTTTTTATGTTTTCATTGTTTAACCGATCCATTCTTGTGCAGCCTTTTGTTCTTCTAAGGAAGTTCATTTCTACACTTTGTATTCTACTTTGTAATGTTTTGGTCATTACCCAAGTTTTTCTATTGCCTTTGTGTGGTCAAAAATTATGTGTGAACTCTCTCTCAACAGCTTGTGCCACGATAAGGCCGGAGCGGTGTGGGGCATATAGAAGAGCCTATAAGATGAGAGGTTAAATTATGGTGGAGAAGAAGAATTTCACTACATACAAATGAACTGTCAACCATTGCATGTCGAAACATACCTTGAAATCTCTTCCAGAAAAGCGTTGTGATGTACCAAGACCGTGCCGAAAAAATCCGTCTTTTTAACTGCAATGTAGAGTACTAAACTCCAGTGCCAAAATCTCGCATTTAAACTACAGGGAAGTAATACAACTCGTGAATTGGTAGATTGGATAACCCTCATTACCTACTGTCCGCGCCGCGACACGTCTCACTCCACTCCGTTCTTACGCATGCCGGATATCCATTTCCTCAGTACAGTGGGTTGCCAATGCTGGATATGGCTTCAATTTCTACGCCTTGCAGTTAAAAGCGGCAGATATTTATTTGGATACGGCCGTGAACATCACAATGCTTCTCTGGGAGACATTTCAAGGTAGGTTTCGGCATGCAATAGTTGACTTTGTTAGCTTAAGTGTTGAATTCTTAACGTAATTGTAATTTTGAGTTAGCTCGCCACGAATTCAATAAGTTATAGTTGAATATCAGGCCCGTAGAGGACCATGAAATGTTGATGACAATGGTTAACACTAATTGTAATAAAAAAAACATAGTGAATGGTGATCATAAAAACAGGCGCTGATAGTGTTAATAAAAATAGTGATTACTAACATTTAGAAATTATTAATGTTTTAATATAGTGAGTGAGTAATATATTTTATTTATCATTTAGCAATTATCTGATTGATTGGCACAAATTGTTCACTTTTTATTATGAGTTCAAATGATTAACTTGAAAAATTACATTATTATCGAATTTACCAAGATGTCTTACCGAAGCGTCACATATATCCAAGAAACCGCTAACTCCGCTAGGTAAAGTTAAGCTATTATTATTTTTTTTAATTTTCTTCATTTTATTAACAATCATAAAAGGAAACTCTCACTACTTCAACCTAAAGGAAGTAGAAGAATAGGCCGACTCAAATTGAGATGGTTTTACATAATTGAAGATCTTAATAAACTTGGTGTAAAGTAATGGAAAAGTAAAGCAGGAATGAATGATGGAATATCTTGTAAGTTTTCAGGGATCAAATTGAGATGGTTTTACATAATGGAAGATCTTAATAAACTTGGTGTAAAGTAATGGAAAAGTAAAGCAGGAATGAATGATGGAATATCTTGTAAGTTTTCAGGGATCAAATTGAGATGGTTTTACATAATAGAAGATCTTAATAAACTTGGTGTAAAGTAATGGAAAAGTAAAGCAGGAATGAATGATGGAATATCTTGTAAGTTTTCAGGGATCAAATTGAGATGGTTTTACATAATAGAAGATCTTAATAAACTTGGTGTAAAGTAATGGAAAAGTAAAGCAGGAATGAATGATGGAATATCTTGTAAGTTTTCAGGGATCAAATTGAGATGGTTTTACATAATTGAAGATCTTAATAAACTTGGTGTAAAGTAATGGAAAAGTAAAGCAGGAATGAATGATGGAATATCTTGTAAGTTTTCAGGGATCAAATTGAGATGGTTTTACATAATAGAAGATCTTAATAAACTTGGTGTAAAGTAATGGAAAAGTAAAGCAGGAATGAATGATGGAATATCTTGTAAGTTTTCAGGGATCAAATTGAGATGGTTTTACATAATAGAAGATCTTAAAAAACTTGGTGTAAAGTAATGGAAAAGTAAAGCAGGAATGAATGATGGAATCATCTTGTAAGTTTTCAGGGATCAAATTGAGATGGTTTTACATAATAGAAGATCTTAATAAACTTGGTGTAAAGTAATGGAAAAGTAAAGCAGGAATGAATGATGGAATATCTTGTAAGTTTTCAGGGATCAAATTGAGATGGTTTTACATAATTGAAGATCTTAATAAACTTGGTGTAAAGTAATGGAAAAGTAAAGCAGGAATGAATGATGGAATATCTTGTAAGTTTTCAGGGATCAAATTGAGATGGTTTTACATAATAGAAGATCTTAATAAACTTGGTGTAAAGTAATGGAAAAGTAAAGCAGGAATGAATGATGGAATATCTTGTAAGTTTTCAGGGATCAAATTGAGATGGTTTTACATAATTGAAGATCTTAATAAACTTGGTGTAAAGTAATGGAAAAGTAAAGCAGGAATGAATGATGGAATATCTTGTAAGTTTTCAGGGATCAAATTGAGATGGTTTTACATAATTGAAGATCTTAATAAACTTGGTGTAAAGTAATGGAAAAGTAAAGCAGGAATGAATGATGGAATATCTTGTAAGTTTTCAGGGATCAAATTGAGATGGTTTTACATAATTGAAGATCTTAATAAACTTGGTGTAAAGTAATGGAAAAGTAAAGCAGGAATGAATGATGGAATATCTTGTAAGTTTTCAGGGATCAAATTGAGATGGTTTTACATAATTGAAGATCTTAATAAACTTGGTGTAAAGTAATGGAAAAGTAAAGCAGGAATGAATGATGGAATATCTTGTAAGTTTTCAGGGATCAAATTGAGATGGTTTTACATAATTGAAGATCTTAATAAACTTGGTGTAAAGTAATGGAAAAGTAAAGCAGGAATGAATGATGGAATATCTTGTAAGTTTTCAGGGATCAAATTGAGATGGTTTTACATAATTGAAGATCTTAATAAACTTGGTGTAAAGTAATGGAAAAGTAAAGCAGGAATGAATGATGGAATATCTTGTAAGTTTTCAGGGATCAAATTGAGATGGTTTTACATAATTGAAGATCTTAATAAACTTGGTGTAAAGTAATGGAAAAGTAAAGCAGGAATGAATGATGGAATATCTTGTAAGTTTTCAGGGATCAAATTGAGATGGTTTTACATAATAGAAGATCTTAATAAACTTGGTGTAAAGTAATGGAAAAGTAAAGCAGGAATGAATGATGGAATATCTTGTAAGTTTTCAGGGATCAAATTGAGATGGTTTTACATAATTGAAGATCTTAATAAACTTGGTGTAAAGTAATGGAAAAGTAAAGCAGGAATGAATGATGGAATATCTTGTAAGTTTTCAGGGATCAAATTGAGATGGTTTTACATAATAGAAGATCTTAACAAACTTGGTGTAAAGTAATGGAAAAGTAAAGCAGGAATGAATGATGGAATATCTTGTAAGTTTTCAGGGATCAAATTGAGATGGTTTTACATAATTGAAGATCTTAATAAACTTGGTGTAAAGTAATGGAAAAGTAAAGCAGGAATGAATGATGGAATATCTTGTAAGTTTTCAGGGATCAAATTGAGATGGTTTTACATAATTGAAGATCTTAATAAACTTGGTGTAAAGTAATGGAAAAGTAAAGCAGGAATGAATGATGGAATATCTTGTAAGTTTTCAGGGATCAAATTGAGATGGTTTTACATAATAGAAGATCTTAATAAACTTGGTGTAAAGTAATGGAAAAGTAAAGCAGGAATGAATGATGGAATATCTTGTAAGTTTTCAGGGATCAAAATGGACTGTAACGCCATCTATGGTGATAATGATGAACTTGTATTTAATAATGTATTTGTAAGGGTGCTTGATAAACAAAATACTATTTCACTGAAAAATATACAAAAAGCGCGGAAGATTGTTATACGTAATTCCTCTTGTAAACTGAAGAGGTTAAAGAAAATTCTCGCAGTATTTTTTTTTTCAACTCTAGCTTTCCTCCCCCACAATATTCCTCAAATACAGCTGTCTTTTAAACACAGTCAAATACGTTTTAATACAAAATGTCAATAAGACTTTTTAAGAAGTCTTTTCACTTCTTTGTCCTACAGAAGTAAGTAAACTTGTACACTCTTTTAAAGATAAACTAACAGAATGAAATGTTAGTCATTTTCTAACGACTACGAGGAATATTGTTTGTTGGTTTAAATAGAAAACATACTTGGCAAACGTTAAATAATGTAAAATAACTTATTAAATATTTATACAATCCAATGTATTAAATTTTCTGTCTGTAAAAGCAGAAAACAAACATGTTGCTGATATAAAGCCTAGTTCACATGTTGATGAGAATGTTTGTGTCGCCCACAGCGCCTTGGCTTGTAGCAACATCATCCCTTTGACAACGAGGAGGCAGATGTAAAGACAACCAAGTCTGCATGCCTCAAGCTCCAACTCCCACACTCCATATACTTATACGTCAGGGATATACAATATCTCTTTTCTACCCTTTTAACATTTTATATCACAGACACATTCTCTAAAAACATCGCTCTGTGTTATCATAAATCAATATTATTAAGGGAAACGATACAGTATTGAGAAGCATATTAATGGACCAGAAATTTGAGAGTTGTTCATTAAAACAAATTTTAAATTACCATACAGATGGACTGTACAAAATTTAACCTATCTTCATCCAACCAATTAATACCTTAGTTGCCTACTAGATCTCTCATTGTCACTCGTTGACACCTATAGGTAAATAAGCGTAATTAAATTATCTTGGTTTAGAAATCCGACGCTTGATCCTTAGGACTGCGAGCAATGTATAAGATACACCTTGAAATGAGTTGCTAGCCCGTTTTCATGGCGGGTTTATTATTCGGGGTTTCCTCCCTAAGCCGATTGCCTTCACCCAGCTCCAGAGCTCAGCCTGCCCCGTTTTATTTCGGGGTTGTCTCTCCTAGATGAGTTGTCTTGCAGGACTAACGAACCCCATTCGCCCGTTTGTCAATCTACAAGGCAGTAGATGTAGAATTGCCTCTTCCGTCAGGTACACCGTACCGAAGGACTCCTTCTCCGCTGTATCTGCCATTGAGGTCTTCATCGTAACCCTGGCAAGGGGCCCTCGCAAGGTACTATCAACTGGGCAAGCTGAACCAAGGTCTTTTTACGAGATGTTACTCCCCCCTCACCCTTATTCAACCTGGTTTGGGACAGGATAAAATTATTGGATTATAATGGATAAAACTATTGAAAACATGCCACCATGTTTGGATTATAAAATGGGAAACACTAGATTTCACTTAATATGTTACGCAGATGATGTCGTTCTCCTTTCAGAATCTGAAGATAATTTACAAAGATCTTTACATCAATTTAATATAAATGCCAGAAAATACAATATGGAAATTAACACTAATAAGACAAAAAGCTTAACAATATCAAAAGAACCAGTAAGATGCAAATTAGAAGTGGAAAGGAAAATTATAGAACAAGTGTCAGAATTTAATTATTTAGGTGTATTAATAACAAAAACTAAAAATTTAATAAAAGAAGTAAAGAAACAAGCTGACAAAGCAGCACAAATATCAGGGTATATAAAAGATTTAATTTGGCGCAACAAACATATGTCAATAGAAAGCAAAACACGCATCTACAAAACGATAGTTCGACCCTTATCGTATATAGAGCAGCAACTAGAGCTGATACAACAAAAACTAAACAAATAATAAGCACATGCGAAATGAAAATCTTAAGAACTATTCAGGGAAAACATTATTTGATAAAATATGTAACACAGAAATTAGGGACAAATGCCATATTCAAGACATAACGAAATTTACTCGTATTATAGACAAACTAAAATATTGGAAGGGTCATATAGAAAGAATGGAAGAAAACCGGCTTGCAAAAAGAGCTAAAGAAGATAGATCAATGGACGGGAGAAGAACAAGAGGAAGACCAGCCAAGAGATGAATAGACATGAATGCACATCCAATACGTCTTCCTCCGAGGAGTGATTTTGGAAAAAAATAGGATAAAAATCCTACAAATTAAGTTTAAGAAGAAGAAGAAGGTTAAGAAACTCCCGTTAGGAAGTACCTCACGTGGTAAGCATGGGGTATGCACATATATGAATCCTCAATCATTAGAGGCAGCGGCCATCGGTCGCACTGCCATTTCGTGGCTTCTGTGACAAGTAAGCATTTTTAAAGAGGATATTTACTTTATAGTAGTAATGCTTCTTTATTTCGATGATATAATTAAATTTTTGACGTTTAACTATCAAGGCTAAATATGACATGAAAATAATACATTTTGGCAACGGTTATTCTCTGTGTCTGCCTGATACGATCGGTAAGCATCTGTAAATTATAGCAAAGAAATCATGTTAACAATCTCAATAACTGCATTCCTTCGGAATTCACTACAAAAATAATATATATATATACCATACACAGGGTGTTGCAAAAAAGACCGACAACGGAGGTGAGGTAGTATATTGAGATATGTTGATGATTTTAATGAGGTACCAATATCCGGAAATGATGCGTTTTTACATTATGACTAGTTAATTACGTCTCACGATCAGTGTTAGTTCGAAGGATTTGAAGACTCATTACTTGACAACACCTCACAGGTACGGAACCTATGATACGTGTCTTCGAACGGAATGTCGCTACAACATGACGGAGTTCCAGCTCACTTCTAAGCCAATGCAACGAAACATTTGAATACCACGTTTCCAGGTCGATAGATTGGCAGAGTGGGACCAGTCCCATGGCCTCCGAGATGACCCCTTCGACTACTTTTTGTGGGTCGACATGAAACAGTCTGTTTATCAAACTCCTGTAGAGTCACGTATGGATCTTATAGTCCGAATCCACGCTGCTACAGAAATAATTCAAACGAGGCCAGGCATATTTGAACGTGTGCGCCAATCACTACACTGCCGATGTACACTCTGCAATGAGGTGGGAGGTAGGTATATTGAAAAACTGACGTAACTGTGACAGTATTGTCATGTACTGAGTCTTGAAATCCAACTAACGGAACTCTTGAAAAGTTAGTTACTTATAGTGTGAGAACGCAACATTTCCGGACATTGGTACCTTATTAAAAAATGATCAACATATCTCAATATACCATCTCACCTCCGTTGTCGGTGTTTTTTTGCAACACCATATATATATATATATATATATATATGGCTTTAGATATGGTCATAGCACAACCACAGCTTTGCTAAAAATTACTGAAGATATTCGTGAAGCCGTGGACAGACGTCAATTGACTCCTTTAACCTTACTTGACTTCAGCAAAGCTTTTGACACAGTAGACCACGACTTACTTATGATAAAGCTCAAGCACCTACACTTGTCTGTCAGCGCTGTATCCTGGTTCGACTCATACCTGCACGGTCATCAACAATACGTTTCATTAAACTCTAGATCTTCGTCTTGGCGCAACGTGCCGGCTGGAGTCCCCCAGGGCAGTGTTCTCGGACCTCTTCTTTTCTCAATCTACATAAATGACTTGCCAACTGTACTAAAGCACTGCCGTTATCACCTCTACGCTGATGATCTCCACATTTACCTACATTCACCTCCTCATTCTCTCTATAACAGCTTGACAAAAATGAATGACGATCTCATATCCATCTTTAACTGGTCTTCAAGTATCGGTCTAAATCTAAATCCTAACAAGTCACAAGTAATTCTAATGGGACAACAAAGACTGCTTACAACCTTTGACATATCTACACTACCAAACATTACTATAAATAATATAATTATTCCTTATTCTTCTTCAGTAATAGATCTTGGACTACATCTAGACGCAAATTTAACCTGGCAAACACAATACATATGCAAAAAGACTTTCTCCATATTACATTATCTTAGACGTTTAAAGAATTTTCTCCCAGTTTCGTTAAAACAAATCCTTGTGCAGAATCTTGTGTTACCACACTTCGATTATTGTGACATTATATATAATGATCTAAACTATGACTTGTCGCAGAGACTGCAGCGTGTTCATAATGCTTGCGTTCGATTCATTTTCAATATCCGCCGTTATGACCATATTTCCGAACACTTTAATAACCTCTCTTGGCTCCGTCTTACTGACAGACGTAAATTGCACTCTCTTTCACTACTTTTCAAGCTTCTGAATTCCTACATCCCTACTTACCTGGCGTCTAGATTTGAGAAGTTATCCTCTTACCACAATATTGACACTAGATCACAAGATAGCAGTCTGCTAACAATTCCTCTTCATAGCACTTCCTCCTATTCTACTTCCTTCACAGTAGCCTCTGCCCGCTCCTGGAATCTCCTTCCTCAAGATATCAGGGGTTGCCTCACACTTGGTACCTTTAAGTCACGCTTATACAGTTACCTGTTGTCTAATAATTAATTTTTCTCTATTTATTTAATTTTATACTATGTCATTAATCTTTTCCTGTTTTTTATATATATTGTACATATTATATATTTAATTCGTTAAATTTAGAGTAAATCAAAATACATTATAAATATTAATTGTATTGTATTCATAACTTGTAATCGTTTATATATATATATATATATATATATATTGTAATTTAGATTTAAGACTATTTTTTGTTTGTATTTTTTTAAACCTGGTTGAGTGGTAGACAAGGCCTTAAGGCCTTAACTCTGCCAGGTAAAATAAAGCTATTATTATATATATATATATATATATATATATATATATATATATATATATGTTTAAATTTTGGTTATACTTATTTTCGGTGTTTACTAGATAGGATCGGTGAAGATCTGTATTTTTTCAAAAATATTTTCATGACAACCCAAGCTCAATAACTTAATTCATTCGGAATTTGTTAAAACATTTTATAGGATGCATAAGGACGAGTAATGTATACTTGCATCTCATTACATTCTTCAGCATGTTTCTTATTGAAGGAGCGCCATAGTACATTCACACTTTATAGCATTGATCCACGTGCAAATTACAGAGACTTAAGTAATGTTCATTGCCACACGTGTTTTCTCAAGTTGTCGAAATAAAATTTTAAATTACTGTACATACAAAGCAAACAAATTGCTACCATCAGCATACAACTTTCAAAGATGTAGTAAATAACTTTTTGTAATAAAAATACACCTGTGTCTTTATACTCATATTTCATTTATAGAAGTCATACTCTTTTCAAGTTATTGCAACAATTATGAATAGTCGGTTTTGTAGAGTGTAAATTAACCTGTAATATATATATATATATATATTATAATTAAATGTTTAACATTGAGCAATGCAAGCTTAATATGGTATGACAATAAAAATAGATGCCTGGACGGGATTCGAACTCGGATCTCTGAGTCCGTACCTCAGTGTGATATCCATTACACCACCAGGCCAATCCAATTCAAACATTTATTTTTCTTAAATATGTATTAAATGTTTGAATTGGATTCGCCTGGTGGTGTAATGGATATCACACTGAGGTAAAGGCTCAGAGATCCGGGTTCGAATCCCGTCCAGGCATTTATTTTTCTTTTCATACTGTATATATATATATATATATATATATATATAATTTTTTTCTTATCATGTCATATATATATATATATATATATATGACAGTGCGCTACAGATTAATCCAGAGGTCCGGGTTCAATTTCCGTCAGAGCATTTATTTTTCTTATCATGCCATATTATTATTATTATTATTATTATTATTATTATTATTATTATTATTATTATTATTGTTATTATTATTATTATTATTATTATTATTATTATTATTATTATTATTATTACTATTATATTATTATTATTATTATTATTATTATTATTATTATTATTATTATTATTATTATATTATTATTATTATTATTGTCGGCCGCGGTGGACTAGTGGTTATGCTCCTTGCCTCTGGTCCCGAGGGTCGCGGGTTCAAACCCGGCCGGGCTCGATGGATTTTTAGGACGGAAAAATCCAAGGAGCAAGTCCTCCGTGAGGGACTTTAAGCCATGGGTCCCGAGTCTGAATATTTTCAGGCTCGTAAAAAATCCTTAAGCCTGAATGAAAGGCCTCTAAGCAAAATTTGCCGAATTTTCCCGTCCTAGTACTACCTTGGTTTCCTAGATGTCACTATGAGGCGGAACGCTGACCACGTACGACTCAAAATTACGTCTATACGAAAACAAGTGTAACTAAATTTGTATGGTTCAAATTCTTCCCTGTAGGGGGAGAGCGCTTAAATCTCTGTAAAGGGAAAACATAGGCTTACAATACAATTATTATTATTATTATTATTATTATTATTATTATTATTATTATTATTATTATTATTATTATTATTATTATTATTAGGGCCTATTATACTAGATCTGTATTATTATTTTTAAGACCTATCTACCTCCAATTAATTATAAAGACCTCTAAAAATCGAGAAGAAGAATATATTGTCATGAATGGTGATCGCGTATGATTCAGATGGAATTTCTTTAGTTTAATTTAATACATGTTTACACTAAATTTCTAGATTCACTTGTGCCGTTTGGTAGAAGAAGAACTTGATTTTAATTGCCATGTTTTTTGCACCGTATGTCACTGTACTCCAATTACTGTATTACAAATGTTTTGTTTTGTTTTAGAAAAAATAAAACTCGCTCTTAAAAATAATATCAATATTTTAAAAATTATTATTAGATACAGGTTTGGAGCGGATTAATTAATTTATTTATTTTTAATTACTGTTACGCCTATGGTAGCTATTTTAGGGCATAAAGGACCTTTGGAACATGGATAACTAGTGACGGTAAGATAGTGCGTGATTTACCTACGGATTATGTTAGCCGAGCGGGATGGCTGATGACTTTATAGTAGAGGGTATTCGAGACAAATAAATAAATAATTAAATAACCATCTATATTTAAAAATTATAAGAACAAATAATTACAAATAAATAAATTAACCTAACTTAGTCTAATCCATAATCATAGGGGTGGGAAAGAGAGAGGGGTTAAACCGCGGTATGTTGAAACTTAGCCCCATGACCGGGCTAATAAACCCATATTACTTCATACTACTTAAATTTATTTCTAAACATATCCATCTTGATTTTATTATAAAGGCCCCCAAAATCCTATTAAGAATAACATGTGCAGACTTACCACAGCTCTGCTTCAACCACTGACTACATCTTCAACTCTGGCCGTTCAGTCACTCTACGCTTTTATGACTACCACTCTGAAGGCCTAACTGTAATGTCTCTCTCTTTCACCAAGCATAGTAAGTTCATAGGCCCTAGCGGTACATTTGTCATGTCTGTCTCCTGGAATGTGAAAACCCTGACTTTCTCATCCTTAGGCTATATTTCGTTCTGGATGTTTCCAGAACCTCAACTTGTAACTGTATATGATTTGATATAGACCTAACTGTACTAGTCAAGGTAAATCTGATTACCAATTCTGTCTAATATGAAACCTATAATATTACTAATATGAAACCTATAATATTAATACTATTTAAAATAATTAATTAAAATATCTAGTCCTAAATTATCCTATTTATAACAATTACCGTTTGCATATCCTGATTTTATCATCATCATCATCAGCAGCATCAAGGATTAGACCTGTTAGTCTGTTCCGATTTCATGTTAGAATTGGTCTGGGCCTTCCAGCATTCCTTCGTCCTAGTGGTTTGTAATGAAGAATCTGTTTCGGAATTCTATTGTTATCCATTCTATTGATGTGGTCCATCCATTCATCTCTGTATTGTGTAATTTTATCTAATAGTTTGAATATATTCAGTTCTCTTCGTATATCCTCACTTCACATTTGATCCATTATTGTATAGCAAGCCACACTCAGAAACCTCATTTCTAACGATTCTGTTCTTCGTTCCAATGTTCCGATCCCCATATAGTAGTGTTGCGCCATTGTTTTATAAAATTTTAACAGTGTCTCCTTTCTAGTTCCTTTGAGACTTCGTTTATGGTGCAACACATATAATTAAATTTATTTATTTTGTTTTCAATGTCTTCAATTTTTCTATATGACACATTGTATCTCAGATAATTAAAATTGCTCACTTGTTATATTATTGTATTCTCTAATTGAAATTTTACTCTTAGCCACATAACCCCGAGAAGGTAAAAATTTTGTTTTTAGGGTAGATATTTTAAAGTTGTATGTTTCACATATTTTACTTAATTTGTAAATTTCACTGTAAATTTTATAAAGCGGGTCCGTAATAGTTTCTCTCATCATTGAGTCCGTATCATATTTCATTGTTAGCTAATGTCGGAGCTGGTTCACTTACGGAGGTGTATTCAGAGTTAAGAGATTATGACGGGGTTACATTCCATGCGAATGAATGAATAATGGAATACTTAGATGGAATTGATGCAACAAATGTACGCAGCGACAGAAAAATATTTCAGTAGAAGACTTCACCTAGAGAAATTAAGAATTATTAATCTTCATTTTCCTTATTTTAGTCCTGAGGGTCATGGATTTAAACCCGGCCGATATCGATAGACTTTCAGGATAAAAAATAAAATGGACAAGTACTCTGGGAGGGAATTTGAAGCCCTAGGTCCCGAATCTCAAGTCTAAATGAGTGTATCTGAGTAAAATCTATCAGGTCTTCTCTATCCAGATAGTATTTTAGTTCTCTATTAGATGTCTCATTGAGGCGGTATGCTGACAAAACGTTACTCACTGACATCAATAGGGAAATAACAGTAAGTAAATTAGGTTGGTCGATGATATCCTGCTAGGGGAGCGCCCATGATTCCACGAGTGACGTATGGGGTGCATATATTTTTTTCTTCATTTTCCTCGGTGGTTTGAGAGGTCAAGTTCCATTACTGTAGTTCCGTGAGTCGCGTGTTGATACAATTCCGGGATTAATGGATTTTTTTAGGATGACTATTTAACTCATGCCCCAAATGGGAGTCAGTGACCAATCACAATTTAATTATATTTTATTTACAACCAATCACAGTCGTTTTTAACCCCGATTTTATGAGTTTAATTTATCACTTTTAAATCAAGCTCCTCCTTTTTAACATTCTGAATAGGTCATAGCATTATTTTGCAGTGACTGCATGTGACTACCAGATTGTACATTCTCGTATAATGCACGGATGTAAACAGATAGTGTTTGCGAAATATAATATAAAACATTTGTAGCAATTAATTATACCACAAAACAAACACTTTCTTAAACTTGTAATTTCCAGGAGTTTACGTTCCAGGAAAATATAATTGACATATTTACATTATAGGACATCAGAAATGAATTAATAAAGTATAATGTTGATTATAAATTTCTCCACTAGGATACATTCTTACAATATTGGGATCCTTGAACAATAAATAACATGATCTGGTTGCAGTGATGAACAAATTAGGCATAACAATCGTTTCTTATTTGTTTTCAAACATCGCCGTTTACATTAAATATATAAATATTTTAAAATAACTATAGTTAAACAATCATTTATGAGTAAACAGCTTAATTTTATTCCTTAAATAGTCCTAACAAATGCCACTCTTGATTTCCAAATTCTCTAGATAAATTCACTAGTCATTTCGTGACACTGTGAATTTATCGATAATTTGTAAATCACTCATGGCATTGCTTATGAAAAATGCAAGAGACAAGCCTTCGAGAAGGATTTTAAACCATGCGGCCCAAGTATGAATATATTCGTTCTCGTAAAAGAACCTCAAGCCTAAATTAGAGTCTCTGAGTAAAATGTTACTTTTTCCATCGAAGTAATATTTCAGTTCTCTACTAAACAAAGAATAACAGGAGAATACAAGATATTCAACAAGATTCTGCAAGAAATCCCGGGATCGGAGAGCTGTAGTGAGCAAGTGGAAATGGGGTGGACAGTTAGAGAGGCTACAACACGATTGATGGGCGCAGACAACCACCATGTGGAACCCATACTTAGGTAAGAGAACACAAGGCAGACCAAGAAAAAGATGGACGGACCTCTTCATACAGCAAGAAGGAGTACACTGAGCTAACGTTGCCCGAAACAGAAGTGAGTGGAGTGAATTAGAAAAAAAAATGTGAAAAGTGACAACAATCAAACTACAAACTCCTCAAGAGCAATAGCTAGCCGCGTTAGTTAAATCGTGAACCTTCTCCTTTCCCTTGGAAGCCCTAGTTCTTCAAGGAACACAATCGGGCTAGTTCATGCATTCATTATCTGCCTCTTTGAGGAGATGAGTTATCATCAAGGCTAACGAATGCTACACCTAAATAAACGCTACGGATAAGGAACTACGAGTACTACTTTACCACCAGTCTTCTAACAATGCCACTTCAAGGAAATTTATAGTTTTATATGATTTTGTTTTCATTACGGTCCAACACATTTAAATAACTGCTATGAATAAATTATTTTCCAATTTAAGGGTTAACACTTTTCTACCAGTCTTCTAAAAATGCCACTTCACAAAATCTGCTTTTATTCTACTTCCATCACACTGCCCGATCTTGGAATTCCCTCCCCAAGATAACAGAGTTGCTGCTCACTTAAACATTTCAGTTAAGCATATATAATTACTTCTTGATAATTAATTAATTTCATTTAATTTTATTACTATTTTTACAGATTGTATCCCTTAAGCAACGTATTTTTTAAACAAAATTTTATTTGAAATATTTTCTGACAAAAAATTAATATAGGTACTCTTCAGCTCATTTTTCAGCCAGGAACACTATCCAGGGACGGTATCTAATATATAAAAAAGGATGTCTGTTTGTTTGTTTGTTCGTACTTTATACGCGGCCATACCGTTGATCCGATTTTTACAAAATGTTCAGGAGATTCCCGGGGTGAACATAGGCTATAAGAGAGTGTGATACTCAACTCCTACACCCTTAAAAATAGCCCTTCTTACTGGAAAACGTGAAAAAAAGTAGCTCTTTGGACGCTTAAATGGCTTACGCTGCCAAAACCATAACACATACACAAAATTAATGTACACAGAATTGAATATTTCAAAAAGTTCTACAAAAAAGTCCGCGACAGCATATGTTTATCTCTTACGGATAACTGTGAGCTACATATTCTTTATGGGAAACTAAAATGTTTTAAGAATATTTTAGTCTCGCCGGCTCAATGGACAGGGCATGTAGCACTAATGGGAAATGAAAGAGGGGAATGGAAACTTCTTATAGGAAATTCAGAGGGAAAACGCGCAGTAAGTAGGCCAAAGATGAGGTGGGAGAATAGCATTATCCATGATTTGAGGAGTAGATTATATAGGGGATGATTGGAAAACATTATCCCAGGATAGGGATGTATGGAGAGCTTATATCCGCGCGGTCATAAACCTATGGATTCGATAATGCCAGTGAGTTATTTAGTTAGTTATTCCACACTACAGTGGTTCTCCTTCAATCTAAATTATTTGTCGCCAGATATTTTTTGTCTAATATATCTTCACCCCTAAGACACCCATCCGTAGCTTTCATCATCATCATCTTCATCTGTCACGAATTAGGCCTTTGTAGACCTGTTTCGGCCTTATCTAGCAGTCTTTTAAGAGGTCTTCCTGGTCGACGATATCCTTTGGGTTTATATTGCATCATTATTTCTGGAATTCTTGAATTATCCATTCTTTTTACATGGTCTAGCCAGTTTAATTTATATCTGTTGAATTCTTCTTCTACTGATTCTACTTCTAATTGTTCTAAAATTTCTTCATTTGTTTTTCGATCTAAAAGAGTGCATCGTGCTGTCCTGAGTAATTTTATTTCCGTTGCTTTGATTCTGCTTCTGTCTCTTTTTCTTTATGTCCAAATCTCACTTCCGTATAAAAGGGAGAATAATGCTAAGACATATACTTTTTTATTCTTATAGATTTTTGTACTAATTTAGCTTTTAATGTATTATTTATTATTCCTAATATTTGTGAAAATGTTGTGATTTGTTTGCTTCCATATAAAATTATTATTACTATTATTATTATTCTATCTATAATGGCGTAGACCATTGTTGAGCCATAGCCTCTCCGTTGTAAAGAGTTACCTGATCAAATTCATTTTTAATAATATTATTTTTGTTCGTAGATCTCATGAATAGCATGCGGTTAACACACCGACCCAATGAGACATCTAACAGGCAAATAAGGTATTACCAGGACGTTGATATCAGTAAATTTCGCTTAGATGTCTCTTTATTCAGGCCTAAGGATCTTTCACGAGCCTGGGAATCTTCAGACTCGAGATCCACGGCTTAAAGTCCCTCCCGGACAACTTGTTCCTTGGATTTTTTCGTCCTAAAAATCCATCGACTCTGGCCGGGTTTGAACCGGCGACCCTCGGAACTAGAAGCAATGAGCATAACCACTAGTTCACTGCGGTCGACATTATTATTACTATTATTATTATTATTATTATTAGTATTATTATTATTATTATTATTGTAGGAAAACCAGAAGCAAAACGCCCAGTTGGTAGACCAAGAATGAGGTGGGAGAATAACATTAACCATGATTTGAGGGAAGTTGATTATACAGGGAATGATTGGAAAGCATTATCTCAGGATAGGCATGTAAGGAGAGCTTATGTCCGCGCGGCCATGAACATACAGTTTCGATAGTGCTAATGAGTAAGTAAGTATTGTTATTATTATTATTATTATTAATAATATTGTAAATACCTTAAGAAAGATCATAAGATCATTAACATAATTCGGACATGTTATGTGGATGAGAGATGACAGATAATCGAAGAAGATTGTTATTTGATAACATCCAGACAGAGCAAAGAGTGGAAGACTCAGCTCTAGGTTGAAGAGAAATGCACTGAGAGGAATTAGAAAAAGAAAACTGAATTAAGAATATGCACTGAATATACCGTATTTTACGGACTATAAGCCGCACTTTTTTCTTTCGAAAACTGCCTCCAAAATTCAAGTGCGTCTTATACTTGAAATGAATATTAAAATGCCCAGTGTTTGATTTAAATTTCCCGCCTGTCTTAAAAATGGCCATATACTCGATGCCGCGGGAAACGTGTCTCTATCTGACAACATTGGATTCAACTGACAGCAACAGTGCACCGATGCGACGAACATAAGTTGCGGGAATTCACAAGATGGCTAACACTGTCTCCCTCCCGCTCCGCCATGACAAACCCAGAACACTGTCTAGCATATGATGCGTCAATGCAGTCTACGATGCCAGTGAACTTGGACAAATTGATGATGGATGAAACCCAGCATGAATTCACGCCGAAGGGAGCATTAAAACGACGTACAATCAAACAAGTGTGTCAGTGGATAAGAAAGTCATGGTCTAGAGTGAGAGAAGACATTATTGTTAAATCTTTCAGTAAGTGCGACGTAAATAACGCTCGCGATGGCAGTGAAGACCATCCTATAAATTAAGAGGACAACGATGACAACGAAAAGGAGGAAGAGGAACAACAACAAAAATTCATATGACGATTTTCAAGGATTTTAAAGATCAGAACGGTTTTATAAAATAAGATTTTTTTAGTCTGGCTTTACAATCTAATAATAAAAATAATTTTTATGTAATTTGAAAAATATATTTTTTAATTGCTTAAAAATTAAGGTGTGTCTTATAGTCCGTAAAATACGGTAAATTAATGGAGATTAGAAGTGGGGAAGTGGTCACAGACGTAAGAACATCCATGTATCTAACACATTGCTACTATCAAACCCATAGGTTTATGGACGTACGGACATCAGCTCTCCATACATTAATATCCTCAGTTAATACATTCTAATCAACTCATTTATAATTTACCTGCCTCAAATTATGGTTAACATTCTTCCATTTCATTATTTGCCTACCTACTGGGTACCTTCCCTCTGGTTTTCATACAAGGTTTTACCATGCTCCTCTTTCATTACCCATTCTTGCTATATTTACTGTCCATCACAGTCTGCGAGACTTAACTGTTCTTATTATATCTGGTTTCCCTTAAAAATCATATAGCTCACTATTACTAAGTCTTGTCTATTCGCCTGTCTCCTCATTTCTCTCTCAATCTGCCTATTACAAATTCAAGAAACGTCTTAAGACATACTAGCGACATTGGAGAAAAAAATATATTACAGATATTAATTTGGAAGATGTAAGAATGGTAGTTTCACCCCTGTATATTCCCTCTAGTTTCTTCTGCGTTAGCAAAATAAAACTGGAGTCGAGATTTGCTCTGTGTGTTATTTTCTCAGATGATGCAGAAGAATAAAAGAGGATCTCAACAAAGAATGGAACTCAGTCTTTGTGTCTTAGCCGACAGAGAGTAAACATACATTTTGACAATACCTCCGGGACTTTGCTGTCCTTTATAAAGCAAAGGTCAATGTCATAATTTCAGCAACTAATATCACCAGGAAGAAATTAGCAATGATCTTTGATTACATCATTCATTTCATTAAAATTAAAAGCTGATGTATATACCCCATATGACCCGTGTGGTGATATGGGTGCTCCCTAGCTGGAGTTTCTTGAAAAATTGATGTAGTTATACTTTTATTCCCACAGATGTCAGTGAGTGAAATATGGTCAGCATTTCGCCTTATTGATAACTCTAGTAGGCAACTGGTATTATAACATAAAATTATAAAATTATTTACGTTTTACGTCTGTCTCGTCAAATTTTAAGGCCTTCGGGAATAGCCCAATCATCAGCACAAGTCCCAAAAATTCTATTGAAAAGCAGTGAATTGTTTTTGTAAAAGTTGAGGAGACGGATTTACAACGTAAATTGGGCGATAACGAAGAGATACTAAAGACCAATACGCACACACTATTGAGTAACACTAAGAAATTGGGACTGGAAGTAAATATCAATAAAACTAAATATATGGTCACACACAGAAATTCATTTTATAATGAAAATTGACAGTTAATGACAAATGAGGGAAATTTTGAGGAAGTGGCTGAATTCAAATACCCAGGGACAATAATCACAAATAGGAATGAGATATACAAGAAATTAAACATAGGCTCAATTCTGGAAATGCGTGCTATTATGCATTACAGAGACTCTTGACGTCCCAACTCCTTTAAAAAACATTAATCTGAAAATATATAAAACAATTATTCTACAAGTTATATTATACGGATGAGAATCATGGACCCTTACTTTAAGAGAGGAAAGGAGATTACGAGTATTTGAAAAGAAAGTTCTTAGGAACTTAGAGAGATGAGCAGACAGATGAATGGAGAAGACTACATAAGAGTGAACTACATGGTCTTTATAGGAAGCCAGATATAATAAGAACAGTTAAGTCTCGTAGACTGCGATGGGCAGGACATGTGACACGAATGGGGAATGAAAGACGTGCATGGAAGCTGTTTGTAGGAAAGCCAGAGGGAAAACGCGCAGTTGGTAGACCAAGAATGAGGTGGGAGAATAACATTAACTATGACTTGAGGGAAGGGAATGATTGGAAAGGATTAGCTCATGATAGGGATGTATGGAGAGCTTATGCCCGCGCGGTCATGAACCTACGGTTTCGATAATGCCAGTGAGTTAGTTAGTTAGTTAGTTAATAATTTTATAAATTTATATTAATATATAACTAGCTAATACCCGGCGTTCACTGCTAGGCCTAAATAGATTAAATGTGTTTTTATGTTTAGTTGAATAAGTGAAACAGAAAAAATAATTAGAAAGTTATATCGTAATTATTTTTAGATAATACGGCTAAGCCCGAGAATCTATTTATCACTATCTTCTTGGCATCAATGAACTGAAAGACAAAAATGGTTGAGTTATCCGTAAAAGATAGATATATGGGATGCTCTGTAGCGGACATTTTTGTAGAAATGTTTTGAGATATCCAATTCTGTGTACATTAACTTGGTGTGTTGTAATGGTTTAGGCGTGTAAGCAATGAAGCGTTCAAAAGGCGAGTTTTTTGGTTCACTGATGCCTTTTATTTATTTTTTTACTTTAGCTCCGGCCCTATAGGTTATAATTTAAACACAGGATTACAACATAGTCTCTTGCTTAATATACCGCAATAAAGGACATCATATCACTCCATCTTCACTTCTCGCAACTGGAATTCCCTACCACTAGAAATAAGGGCCTGCCGGATATTGGCATCTTTTAAAATAAATCTAAATTTATATTTGCTCTAACCTCGACTTCATTATTAACCAGTCTAAGGTACATATATTAATTGTGTGTTTCTCGTAAAATTTATCATATTTATATTATTATTATTATTATCGTTGTAAGTATTGTTATTGTTATTATCGTATAATTTTTAACATTTTCCGATACTGTTATTTTAACACAGTTCCAATAATGGGTCATATTATAATATTATAATGATATTGCGAAAAGAAAAATTAATGTCTAACCAGGAATCGAACCGTGGACCTCTAGTTCTCCAGACTAGTTTGCAGCCCACTACACCATTTAAGATTCACAATTCTTTCCACATACACAAATCGCCTACCTGACAGCGGATGAAACGAGAATTATAGATTTGTATATGTGGAAAGAATTGTTAAAGGTTGTGCCAGGTCTGGAATGGTATAGTGGGCTGCACACTAGTCTGGAGAACTAGAGGTCCACGGTTCGATTCCTGGTTGAGACATGAATATTTCTTTTCACAATATCATTATAATATTATAATTGTATAAAATGTTGTTTGCATATGAAATTTACATTGCAACATTTAATATATTTTTAACTCTATATAATTAGTATAGTGTATAACTACACTGCTCAAAACAATTAGAGGAACACTATGAAATATGCAAATATTTTTTCATTGGATAAAGGTACAAACATGAAATTAATAAAGTACATTATTTGTGGTTATTTATTTATTTATTTATTTATTTATTTATTTATTTATTGCTCATGTCAGTAAAAACAAATGAATAACGCTGACAATTAACTTTTCAAATAATTCCGCTATGTAAGCAATTGAATCTTGTGCTTATTTTTCAAAGTTAAACACTCGTTATATAGAGTTAGTATCGTGTATGGCCTCCACGACATTCGATGACACTTTGGCACCTTCGTGGCATGCTCCCAATAAGATTCTGGATTTCCTCTTGCGGGATATTCTCCCATTCCTCCTTCAGAGCATCTCCAAGTTGCTGCAGAGTTTGTGGAGCTTGATGTCGGTTCCTGACCTTCCTGTCTAGAAGATCCCACAAGTGTTCAATAGGGTTGAGGTCTGGGCTGACCGCTGGCCACTCCATTACCTCAATTTCATTCCTCCTCAGGAAATCCCTGGTGACAGCCGCAGAATGTGCCCTGGCATTATCCTGCATAAACAGAAATCCAGGGCCTACTCCAATGGCAGCAGGTACTACATGCTCTTCCAGAACGTGCTCGATATACCGGACAGCATTCAGTCGCTGGGGAACAAGTACAAGGTCCGTACGATTGTTGTACATAACTCCGGCCCACACCATTATGGAACCTCCTCCGAATCTATCAATTTCCTGTACAGCCTCTGCAGAAAATCTTTCTCCTGGCCGTCCCCACACCCTCAATCGACCATCACAACGTGTAAGACGATACCTGGATTCGTCCGAGAAGAGCACAGACTCCCACTGGTTCAGGTTCCAATCACCATGGTTTTCAGCATACGTACGTCTTGCTGCCTTATGCCCATTTGTTAAGCGTGGTTTTTTAACGGGCCTTTTTGGACGAATATTCTCTTTCCTTAATCTGTTCCTTATGGTTTGGTCTGAAACCCGGATTCCGGAAGCCATATGAAGGTCATTCTGCAGGTCTTTTGCAGTTTTTGTACGCTGTCGAAGAGCAGAAAGAACAACGTATCTGTCATCCTGGGGGCTTGTTTTAAATTTACGGCCCTGGCCACGTCTTCTACAATACTGACCTGTCTCTCTGTGCCTGTTGCGTAACCTGGACACCACGGAAGGAGAAACCCCAAGCTCTCTAGCCACTTGTCGCAGAGATTGACCTTGTCGTAAAAGATGTAGAGCATGATACACTTCAAACTCATTTAAATGCCTCATTTTGTCAGAGACTTCAATAAACAAGGCAATAATCAACATTCGTCACTATAGCAACATCAGGAAGCTTACCAATTAGAAGTGGCCAGTGCCTTCCAAAATAAAAAAAATCTCTATATTTGTTATTTGAGGTAATTTCTCTGTATTTAGGCCATGGATCTTTAAAATTTGTATCCAATGATAAAATTAATAATTCAATTTACATATTGTCCAACTTTCAGCATCACAGCTTTAAAAAACAATTACTTATTCAATTTATTACAAGTGTTCCTCTAATTGTTTTGAGCAGTGTATATTTTTGATTTACAACCAATCACAGTTGTGTTTCACCTGGGATTTATAAAATAAGTTTATCATATTAAGGAAAGCTCCTCGTTTTTTACAATCTGAATAGGCCAGAGCTTTATTTTACAGTGACTGACTCTCTAAGAAATACGGGTACCAGATTGTTTATATAGTGCACGAATGTAAACAGATAGTGCTTGCGGGATATAATATAAAACATTTGTAGCAATTTATTATACCACAAACAAGAAACCATTGTTTGCACTTTCTTAAACGTATTATTTCCCAGGTAATAACATTCCAAAATAATATAATTGACATATTTACACCATCGGACATCAGAAATTACTTAACATACAGTTTTATATTTCATATTTTCTCCACTAGGGTGCATTCTTACAATATTGCGATCCTTTGGCAATAAATAATATGATTTTATTGCACTGAAGAACAAGTGAAACATAACAAACGTTTCTCATTTGTTTTCAAACATAGCCGTTTACATTAAATATATAAATATTTTAAAATAACTATATTTAAATAATAATTTGAGAGTAAACACCTTAATTTTATTCGTTAAATAGTCCTAACAAATGCCACTCTTGATTTTCAAATTCTGTAGATAAATTCACTCGTGGCATTACTTATGAATATTGTTAGTGTTTACTAAGGTTTTATTTGAATGGGGAAGTTCGGTTAAATTTTCCTCAAATGTACTAATTTAGACTTGAGGTTCTACATTCTATCTTAAATGATCTCCTGGAGGAATTGTAAATTAGAATTTTCCATCCTAAAAATCCGTCGAACGTGGTCGCGTTTGGACCGATCACCCTCGGAAATAGAGACAAGGAACATAATCACCAGACCTCTCAGGTCTAAAATAAAATTGAATATGTTCCAATTTATTAATTAAAATTCGATCCAACCAGATATTAGTAGCCCAAGATGTATATGAATTATCATATCCATCCATCCATAGTAATTCTGCCCGAAGGCAGGTGCTTCACTGCAATGCTTGCAGCTTTACTAGGGAATTGTAGATGTGGTAGCTTCCCGTTGCTTTCCACACCGCTGAAGGATGATGATGATGATAATGATAAGGATGATGATGATGGCCATATGATTTCGGGGACCGTCTGGTCCTTAAAGTTTTCCTTACATTTGTCTTACAGGTGAGGGAAAACCCCGATAAAAACCTCACCCAGAAAAACTGCCTCGACCGGGGATCGAACCCGGGCTCGCTGCGTGACAAGGCAGCACGTACCTCGAGACCACAGCGGTGGACTAATTAGCATATGTAATATAACAATATAATAATTTCAACTCGTGTCTAACTCAGGATCGGGTCGAGGGATGAGATGGGATGAAACCCCTTATATAGAGGTCTGTGAAATGGCAAGGGTGCCGGCCGATCACGCGCCTGACGTACCGTCACAGGGTCAGTTGAACGAAATGAAACGAAATGGATTAAATGACCCAAGGGAGACGAACAAGCAGGCGAATGAAGAAGACTACATAACAGTAAGCTACACGAACTTTATCGGAAGCCAGTTATAATAAGAAGAGTTAAGTCTTGTAGACCGCGATGGGCATAACATGTTGCACGAATGGGGAATGAAAGAAAGAAGCTTCTTTTAGGAAAACGCCCATTTGGTAGACCAAGACTGAGGTGAGAGAATAACATTAACCATGGTTTTGAGGGAAGGAGATTATACAGTGGATGATTGAAAAACATTAGCTCAGGATAGGGATGTGTGATAAGGATATCCCTGAAAAAATATTAGTTATAATAAAAGTTTGGGAATTATTAATCAAGTTATGAAACCATCCCTTGTACAAAAGAAACACCAGATTACGTTTATATAACTCTTTGGCTAGACCAGTGTTGACCTATGGTAGTGAAGCATAGACACTAAAAAGACAACCAACATAAAAACAGAATAACGGCTTCTGAAATGTGATTCATGCGCAGAATAGCGGGTTACACCAGATGGGATCGGAAAACGAACGCCGATATCTTAAAAGAATTGAAGACTACGCCAATTTTGGAGTATACTAAACAGTACGAACTAAATTGGAAACACCATCTTGAAAGAATGAGTTGAAATCGGATCCCCAAAGCTGTTTATAATTATATACCAAGAGGACGAAGATCTCTGGGCCGTCCTATGAAACGCTGGAGGGAAAATTTTCTACAGGAGCGTAACAGGCCTTGGCCTAATGCTTGGAAGGAAAATAGTAGTAGTAGGACTTTATTAGACAAAAAGTAAGATATTTACAATATTATTTACAAATATGGGTCGCACGGGCAGTAAGCCGTACGTGCTGTTGACAGTCCGTTACAATAAAGTAATAATTGGTACTAGTGTAAAGAAAAATAAACAACAACAAAATCAATAACATTACAATTACATAAAGAAAACACAATAACATTACAATTAAATAATAACACAATAGCATTATACACTAATTAATTTTTATATAATTGTTAAGAATTAATGGTATTGCATTTTGATAACATATATTTATTCATGAATGAGTGTTGTCCTTATTTTCCGCGTTATGTCCAGAAATTTACCGAGGTTTATCCAATTTTCTGGATTTACCAATAACTCGTAGCATGCCAATCTTTCCCGATTTGAATTTAGAAATCTTTCCGGTAATAACTGACGTCTCCAATATTCTAAATCATTACATTTTCCTAATATATGTATCTCATCTTCAAAGTTCCCGCACATTGGACATATTCGCATATCGTGATCGTCGCTAATTTTTAGAAATGGCCATGCTCCTAGTCTAAACCAAGCAAGCCCTGATCTCTCCTTAAATCCTAGGTTGAGTATATACGATTCTTATCCCCAGACGTGTTTTAGGTCTCTTTGTAAACACAGTGAGCGTTTTCCTGTACATTCGGCGAAGGTATCTTGTTGGTTTATATCTAAGTACCTCCTCCTTATTTTTCTCCACACATTCTTGCGATTTTCAGTCCCTTTTTCCCATATCCAGCCCATCCCGATCTTTTGGAGTTCTCTCCTAACCTCGTCTGCCCAAAATTTAACATGTATGTTTTTAATTTGGTGGTCGTAACAAATTGCTCTAAGCATTGTTTGTTCACCTTGGATTACTCGCAACCAATATTTGAGTACACGAATTTTACAGTTTATGTCGTCCTGGAATGACCCGACTTCATATAAAATTCCACAGTTAGAAACAGCCTTACTAAGTCCTGTAATATATTTTGGAAGGAAAATAAGGGATTTATGGAAAGCTTATGTCCACGCAGGCATGAACCTACGAGTTCGATAGTGCTAGTGATTTAGTTAGTTACAGGTTATACTTCGTTTCTAAGTTCATTTTCCATTTTCTGATTCTCTGAACCTCCATTGATATGATATAAGTAGAATTGGTTTCATACACACACACACACACACACACACACATATATATATATATATATATATATATATATATAAAGCTACTGTCTACTCTTCTCCATAGTCAACACTCCTTAACAAAGTTCTTACGTAATGTACTGATTGCAGGTGATTTGTTCTTTTTTGTAAGAAGAGATTGCTTTATCACAGAAATAGTAGTTTAGTGGGAGTGATAGAGGTATCAAATTTGAAACTCCAGTTGTAGGTAGATTACACCGAAATGTTACTAGAATAGAGAAAACTAATCCAACAACTGCGGAATTCCTTAGTTTTGCAGGTTTGATACTAACAATTCGATTTAGGAAGAATGTCGGATATTTGTGTAGGTCTATCCGGCTTCCCACATTGTATCAAGTTTCACCGGGGAACAAGGAAACTTTACTCCACAATCTACAACACTTGAAGACACGTTCTAATAACATCCATGCGTAGCAGGCGGTGGTCAAATTAATCGATGTTATATCATATTCACTATAAGAATGTAGCCTATATATTAGGTTTTCTACTACGTATTGTCCATTTTCAATGTACTGTTGTGTGTCTGGTGGAATTTTTAATGTATGATTCGCTGGGAGTTTATTCTAAACGGGCGTTCAGTCGTTTTGTATCTTTATTCTTAACAAGTGGAAACAGTTCATGAAATTCTAAGTGTCGCGTGTTCACACCTGACCAGACTCTTACTGCACGAAAACAGTGTTAAAATTATAGGAATTAGGAGGAATAGAACTACTACCACGACCAGCATGTGGCCTTGATCTTGCGTTTTCAGATTACCATCTGTTTCGATCCATGGCCTATGTCTTGCGTAAAATTTCGGAAACATTGAAGCTGTGGAAAGAGGTCTCAACGAATTTTTCGTATGAAAATCAGAGATCTGCGAAGTTTCTGTTCATTTTTATTTGATTTTATAAAACAAATTTATTTGAATACTATGACTGATAAAATCATTCCTGTCATCTTCCTGAAATCAACGAACTTCAATTTATTTTTGTGTGTAAAATTTTCACGTGTAAATGTATTTCCCGTTCAGTATTTTTTTGTAAGTACTTCACTGAACAGACAGATATTGATATGTATCATTCTCCAGTCTCTTCGTCTTTCTTTAGTCCAAAAGTTTCCTTAGGACCTCAAAATACTAGTAATATTATCTCATTCGTCTATTGCAAGAGACCAAATTTCGCATCCATAAAGTATAACTGGAAGAATGGCCGAGCTATATATGTATATATATACATAGTTTACAGTTTTTGAGAGAATTACGTATGCATAATGCCATACGTTCCAAAGTTTTTCAAGTAGTTACTGTTCGCAATTATTGTTCTAACTATCTTTATACCACGTCTTCATGATCATTTTTATTAAAATCATGTAATATGGCTGCTCCTACATCAATTAATTTATTTTGGAATATTATTGAATAGAAAGATTAGACGAAACGTTTTTCATAATTAACTCACTGGCACTACCGAAAACATAGGTTTATGACCGCGTGGATATAAGCTCTCCATGGAATCACATCCTAAGCTAATGTTTTCCAAACATCCCCTGTATAATTTACCTCCCTTGGATTATGGTTAATGTCATTCTCCAACTCCATTCTTGCCCTACCTAATGACCTCTTCACTTTTGGTTTTCACTACAGAGTTCTCATGCCCTATCTTCTTTTCCCATTAGTGCCACGTGTCCTCCCCACCATACGCTACAAGACTAAGCTGCTCTTATTACATATGATATCCTATAAAGATAATGTAGATATCTGTTTTGTAGTCTTCTCCATTCACCTGTCTGTTCGACTCTCTTTGATCCAAACATTTTCCTAAGAAATTTGTTCCAAAATACTCGTGATAATTTATCTTCTCTTAAAGTAAGAGTCCATAATTTCGCATCAATATAACTAAAAGAATAACAGTTTTATATATATATATATATATATATATATATACACTAGAAGTCCTGGCCACGCGTTGCTGTGGCTAAGGTATACGTTAAAAATTTAAATTAAGTTGCTGTCTTTCAGCCAGATTACTTAAAATTAACACTTACACACGATATTAATAATATTGAAAATAAAATAAACACTTAACACACTTAAATTATGAAATAATCAATATTTGTAATTCAATTAAAATTCGCGTTTGCAACAAAAAGCACAGCCATCTGGATCTCTCTTTGTTAAATAATAAACCAATTACCTTACCAAATTATAGCTCGGGACCCAGCTCCATGTGTCTGAAAGGAATTTGCTGTCTCAGCTGTTAGTACTATGCGAAGCAGAGAAGTGTACCTCCTCCACTCCCCACACTTCCACCCGCAAACACACAGAGCTTGGACCCGAGCTGTACCTTACACCGCCATCTGTTACAATCGTATGGAACTCACATATAATTATAACTCTTTGTTAAATAATAAACAAATAATTTGCAATAAAAAAATAATGCGACTATAAATTTAGTTATAAACTATGTCTCACGTTGGATCACACTGCACACAGTGTGCAAAATTTTATTAAAATCGGTTCAGTAGTTTAGGATTCCATCGCGGACAAACAACGTGACACAAAATTTTTATATATTAAGATATACATATCTTCAGTTTAACTTTTTTTACAGAGAAATTGGCATAACAAAAATTCTTGCAATACGTAATGGCATGTATTTCCGATTTGATCTTATGTTTTTTTTTTCACCTCATTCCCGTTTGTAATTATTGTTCCCATGGATTTGAATTGAACCACATCTCCAAAATCCCTCATTTATCATTAACTGTCCATTTGCATTATATATGTGACAATATAATAAAGCTATTATTATTATTATTATTATTATTATATTATTATTATTATTATTATTATACTTAGTTTATTGATATTTACTTCTAGTCCCAATTTCTTAGTGTTATTCAATACGATGTGCGTGTTGGTCTAGGTATCTCCTCGCTATCGCCTAATAATACTATATCAGCAAATATCAACAGCCTATTAATACCATTGGGTTGTACGCCTGTCTTATCCTGTAAAGATTTGATGACATGCTCTAGAACGAAATTGAACAATAGAGGAGAAAATGGTATCTCCTTGTTTTAAGTCACTGCAGATTTGAGTATTATCTGAAAACCATTCCATGACTCTAACAAACTTTCTAGGAATTTCGAAGTTCAGCAAGATACTGCTAGGTATTTTAATTCTGTTACGTCTTTAAAATTATCCTTATTTATTGTTAACTAATCGTTTCTAATACACGAATATAATGAATTTTTACTTGTTACCATATATTCAGTTTTACTAATAGTTACTATAATGCATAATAGCAATATTCATTCCGGAATAATTTGAAAATATCGCTCAGATTAGGGTTATATAGAGAGCTTTTATCCGTGCGGGTTTGAACCTTCGAATTCATTAATTAAATATGGTATCCATAATGTATCCTATAACCAGGGTTGGTAGGTTCATTTTTCCTGAAATTTTTATTTTTCATAAGTAATGCCACGAGTGATTTCCAAATTAACGATAAATTCACGATGTAACGAAGTGAGGAGTGAATTTATTTAGAGAATTTGAAAATCAAGAGTGGCATTTGTGAGGACTATTTAACGAAAAAAATTAAGCTGTTTACTCACAAATCATTATTTAAATATAGTTATTTTAAATGATTTATATATTTAATGTAAATGGCGATGTTTGAAAACAAAATGAGAAATGTTTGTTATGCTTCATTTGTTTATCACTGCAACAAGATCATATTATTTATTGCCAAAAGATTGAAATATTACAAGAATGCACCCTAGTGGACAAAAAATGAAACACATCAAACTATTTATAACCAACATTATAGGTTATTAATTAATTTCTGATGTCCTATTATGTAAATATTCCAATTATATTATTTTCTGGAACGTTATTACCTGTGAAATAATACGTTTAAGAAAGTGCAAACTGTGGTTTCTTATTTTTTTGTGATATAATAAATTGCTACAAATGTTTTATATTATATCTCGCAAGCACTATTTGGTTACATTCGTGCACTATATATATATATATATATATATATACAATCTGGTAGCCACATGCATTCTAGGATTCTTACATTTTAATATATAAATTGTTATGTTCAACGTATTTCTTAGAGAGTTAGTCACTGCAAAATAACGCTCTGACCTATTCAGAATGTTAAAACGGAGGAGCTTGATTTTAATGTGATAAAATTAAATTGATAAAATCGAGGTGAAAAAGACTGTGATTGGTTGTAAATCAAAATTCATTGAAATGGGATTGGTCATTGACTCCCATTTGGGGCATGAGTTAAATAGTCTATAATAAACAACTGGGACATTGTCAGCTGATATTCGCAATAACAATAGTAAATTAATCGCAAAACGACTAAAGTTAAAATCATATTAGTTTTATACTAATAAAAAATATTTAGAGGTTAAACAAATGAGTTGACCATATCTTAATGGTTCTTCCGCTGATGTTTCAACCTCAGCAGCCCTTTCCACTGTTCATGTTCATTAAAGTCATTTTCTCCTCCCTGGGAAACGCAAAGGGCACACAGTACTGTCTGAGCACCTATAATATAATTTTATCACGTATACTGTAATAAACACGAATATATTATACATAATAATTCACTGTTTAATTTATATTACAAATTTCATTCAAATAGTAACAATAATGCAGTACTTTCATTAGTTTCTCTATCTGATGAAGAATCCATACGTTGTGAAATGTTACTTTAAGAAAAATGCACATAAAATCGAGTTTAGATTGTGACGTTGAAAACGATTTTTGCCATTTGAATGTACAATTTTTGGACCAAATAGAGATGAACAGATGTGCGAATGAAGAGGACTAAACAACAATTAGCTACATGATCTATATGGGAAACCAGATGATATAATAAGAAGAGTTAAGTCTCGTAAACTGCGATGGGCAAGGCATGTGGTACGAATGTGGAATGAAAGAGGGGCATGGAAACTCCGTGTACGAAAATCATACTGAAAGCGCCTAGTAGGTAGGCCAAGAATGAGGTGGGAAGATCGATAAACAGATATGAAAATAAAGAAGACTACATAACAATGAGCTACATGATCTTTATGGAAAACCAGATTTAATAAAAAGAGGTAAATCTCATACACTGTGATGGGCAGGGTATATGGCACGTATATGAAACGAAAGAGGGGCATGAAAATTCCTTATATGAAAACTGTAGGAAAATGACCCAGCAGATAGGACAGGAAGCGGGTAGGAGAATAACATTAACTATGATTTGATTGAAGTAGATTATACAGAATATGATCGGAAAACATTAGTTCAGGATAGGAATGTATGGAGAGCTTATATACGCGAACCTACGGATTCGATAGTACCGGCGATTTTGCTAGCCAGCTGAATGTAAATTCGGTATTTTACAATCTCGACTCTCTTTAATGGGGATTCGTGATTCCACCAGGGAAATCGGGATAAATCCTGCCTAAATCAGGGTGCTTCAGAGCCCTGCCTTCAACACATATGCCCCCGATCATATAACTAAATTAACAATAGACTGCAATATCCTTTCTTCTAATGGTGTGAGATAATAGATTTATCAGTGAATAGTTTGCTAATATAATAGAACACATATGATCCTGGATATCTTATTCATAGAGCTTACTACATCGATTAAAGGTCTGTTCTATACACGAAGGGACTATATACAGATGAAACAATATTACCAACTTAATTAGCGGAAGTTCATTTCACAAAACAAAATGGCGTAATTATAAAGGTTGTGGCTATGATAAACAAAGCACACCTACAACACAACAGGATCGTATGGTGTAGGATACTAAACTAGGTGCTTCCTGTTAGGGATATCGGATTACAAGGCTACTCAACAATAGAACTGTAATTTTGTTGCAAGCTTCCTTTATAAAAAGGCTACCAACATTGACAAAATCTAACACAAACCATGTAAAATATATTGACCAAAATTTTACAATATATCATACTGTATAATATGTGTAAAAAATATATGAACATCAAGAAAGAAATTACAAAAATAATAAATCTAGAGTTAAATAAATATTTTAAAATGGAGATTTTTTAAAATCATAACAAAATTTATAATTTATGTACGTATGATTACATGAAATCGTAATAAAACCACATTCGTCTGCAGAAGGTACAGTGTACTGAAAAAGCTGTTACCGAGTGTTGAATAGATTATATTAAAATCATATAGTAAATAAATATCATGAATTTTCATCAAGTAAACACCAAATAAATTGATTAATTAATAAAACCATTTAAAAGTCCTTTATCTCTAGTCCCGAGAATCGAAGGATCTATCCGAACCGGCATCAATTGGTTTTATAGGATGGAAAAATCTAATGGACAAGTCCTCCGAGTGAGAGTATAAACCGTGGGTCCCGAGTATGAAGATTTTCAGGCTTGTGAAAGAAGCGCAGACCTGTATAAAAAGACCTCTGTAAAATTTAACCTAATTTCGTCCATTCTTCTTTTCATCTCATCTTCTTTCAAAAAAATGTTAAACTGAAAATAAATTTAAACTATTATTCTTCCATTTATTCTTCTTCTTCTTCCTTTCCAGGATTAGGTCGATGCGACCTGTTCAGGTCTCAAATCCATAGTTTCCTTGGCCGTCCCAAATATCTTTTTCCATCGGTTTGTAGGTGTTGATCTTTTTGGGTAGTCTTGTATCGTCCATTCTGTCTAAATGTTCTTTCCATTGGTATTTGTGCTCTTCTAGTTTATTAACTATTGAAAATATATCCAGTTCATTTCTTATTGATTCATTGTGTAATCTATCCATGCGTGTACATCATTTTACGGATCTTAAAAATTTCATTTCAGTGACTTGAATGTGTGAGATATCTTTTTTGTAAGTACCCAAGATTCAGATCTATATAAAAGAACAGGAACAACCATAATTTTATAAAACCTGAGCTGAGTTTCTCTTCGAGTCTTTCAGATGGTTCTTCTTATGGTGCCACATATTATTTGATATCGGTTAAATTTATTATGTATATCCCAATCATAGCTACATGTTATATCTGAACCAAGATAGTTAAAGTTTGCTATCTGTTCTATTATTTCATTATTGATCACTATTTTTGCTCTGACTGGAACTTTGCCCTGAAAAGCCATAATTTAATTTTTAAAGTTGAGACTTTGAGATTATAATAGAGTCCCTAATTGATTCAACATGTAAATGGCTCTTTGTAAATCATCCTCTGACTTCTGTATAATTACCACATCGTCTGCATACATTAAAATATTCATACACATTTCCTTCCATTTATATTGTATAAATATGAAATATAGACTCTTTGAGGGAAGATAAAATATTTCGTGTAGGCCTATGTGAGAATAAAATTCTTAGGAAAATTTTTGGAACAAAGAGAGACAAACAGACAGGTGAATGGAGAAGAGTACTCAACAATGAACTACATTACCTTAATGGAAAGACAGATGTGATAATAACAGTTAAATCGAGTAGACTGCGATGGTAAGTACATATGGCACGAATCTGGAATGGAATGGAGGAAGACCAGACGGAAAGCGCCAAATAGGTAGGCCAAGAATAACTTAGGAGAGTAACATTAACTATGATTTCAGAGAAGTAGATTGTGAAGGAGATGATTGGAAATAATTAGGTCATAGTAGGGATGTATGGAGATCTTATGTCTGCGCAGCTATGAATCTACAGATTCGATAGTGTCACTGAGTTAGAGCGAATAGTATGGTGGCGAATGTTCTGAAGGACTTCGCTAAAGGAGCTTAAACAAATAATCATATATGTGGAGAGTTTTATTTCCCTATTATTTCTGTAGCGGTTTTTATCCCCGTTATGTTCGAACCGCCGCAACACACCTCACAATTTTTAAGACATCTATTACCTCAGAAATAATTAACCCTTCATTAGTTCAGATCAACGCGTGGGAATTCTTTGTGAAGGATAATTTTTTTTTTTTGCAGACTGTACCCGTCGTCAAATTCTCTTTCATAAGACGTCTCTTACTTTTCATAAAATGATTAACTTTTGTGGAGTATTCAAAAGGGATTCTGAAGACGTTAAATACTATAAATTCAAAGATGACAACCTCTTGTTAGGGCCTCCATAGTTCCCATTCCATTACATTGGGATCCTCCCGTCTCAAAAAGAGTTAAATTATTTTTTCGTCACGCTAAAGCTCGAAACTAAGCGATTTTCTGCAAATTGAATTTATGGATCAATTATGCTGTTTAAGGAAAATCTTTATTTTTATTTAAATAACTAGCTCAGTAGCACTTTTGAAACCCGTAGGTTCGTAGCCGCGCGGACACAATACACCCCTAGCCTGAGCTAATGTTTTTCATTCATCCCCTATATATTCTATTTCCCTCAAATCATGGTTAATGTTATTCTCCCACATCATTCTTGGTCTACCAACTGAGCGTTTTCCCTCTGGTTTCCCTACAAGAAGCTTCCATTTCACTCTTTCATTCCCATCTGTGCCACATGTCCTGCCCAATGCAGTCTACGTGATTTAACTGTACCTTGCATCGTAATATACCATTGTTCACCTCATTCTCCTTTGATTTTATTATTCTTCCTATGTATTTGAATTGAACCACATCTCCAAAATCCCTCATTTGTCATTAACTGCCCATTTTTATTATATATAAAATATCTCTATATGTGATTGGCCGATAGCGAGGAGATACTAAAGAACAACACGCACACACTATTGAGTAATACTAAGAAATTAGGACTGGAAGTAAATATCAATAAAACTAAATATATGGTCACACTTAGAAATTCATTATATAATGGAAATGGACAGCTAATGAAAAATGAGGGAAATTTTGAGGAAGTGGCTGAATTCAAATACCTAGGAACAATGATCACAAATAGGAATGAGATGCACAAAGAAATTAAACATAGGCTCAATTCTGGAAATGCATGCTATTATGCATTGCAGAGACTCTTGATGTCCCAACTCCTTTCAAAAAACGTTAAACTGAAAATATATAAAACTATTATTCTACCAGTTATATTATATGGGTGCGAAACATGGACTCTTACTTTAAGAGAGGAAAGGAGATTACAAGTATTTGAGAATAAAGTACTTAGGAAAATTTTTGGACCAAAGAGTGATGAACAGACAGGTGAATGGAGAAGACTACATAACAGTGAACTACATGGTCTTTATAGGAAGCCAGATATAATAAGAACAGTTAAGTCTCGTAGACTAAGTTGGGCAGGACATGTTGCACGTATGGGAATGAAAGACTTGCATGGAAGCTTCTTATAGGAAAGCCAGAGGGAAAACGCCCAGTTGGTAGACCAAGAATGAGGTGGGAGAATAACATTAACTATGATTTGAGGGAATTATTGGAAAGCATTGGCTCAGGATAGGGACGTATGGAGAGCTTATGTCCGTGCGGCCATGAATCTACGGGTTCGATAGTGCCAGTGAGTAAGTAAGTAAGTACGTGACAATATATTTAGTTTTATACTTGTGGATTGGCCATATAAAATGTATATCTCTGTTAATTCGTTTTGAACTATTGAAGTTGTTCCCATGAAAATATTTTTAATTTTTTTATAAAATTTCCGTCACTCCATACATTATTGTGTTTGACAATTAATTATCAATTTTATATCAATCATAATTAAGCAATGGTATGTTCAAATCTGAAGAAAACATTTCTCTAAGTATAAGTAGTAACCTGAAAATAATGCAATCACTGCTAAATTTGAATAAGCCAACAATAGACCATGAGTAATTATATCATATTGGCCAATAGGTAATAACTTACAGTTATGCATGGTTTGTTTTCACTGCAGTACGGCACATTCAAATAAGTTGGCATAATAAATTGAGTTTGTACAATTTATGGTGTAACAAAAGAAAGATTTATTCCGTAAACAGTAAAATGAAATCATAAATCCCACTTGCTGAGGAAATCGGTTAGTTTACGCAGTTCCAGCGTGACGGAATTTTTTCTTACAAAGTCAAGCCTGAAGATCAAATAATTCACTACAATATATTCATACCAAGTTATATATTACATTAATTAATTTTGTACTTATTTGATGTTTCTAATAATACATGGTGGTAAAACACGTGCATTTGAGTTTTCGTGTATTCTTGCAATAAAAAGCTTATCCTAATGAACGCTGATTGAACGGTTAGTAATTTATAACTCCTCAAAGTAGTTTTGCAATAAAAAATGTTTGGAGCTTTTAATTGAATGAAGGACACGCAAGAAAATCTAATTTTCTACGAAACAGATTGTTTGCCTGGGCAACTACTTGTGGATTGGCCATATAAAATGTGTACATTTGTGAATTCCGTTTTAAGCCAATGAGGTCGTTCTCATATGAATATTTTAATGTTTTTTATAAAATTTCCATCGCTCCTTACATACATAATGGTGTTTTATGACAATTGATCCCAGTTCGTCCCGCTGCCCGATATGGATGTTCCCCATAGTGGGAAAGTTTTCTTAACTAATCAAAATTAATTACACTTATTACTCTACATATATCAGCGAGGGACATTCGAGGAGACATCTAGTAGGAAACTAAGGTATTACTCGGATGTATGAAGGTCGGTTAAATTTTGCTCAGGTGTATTTTAATTCAGACTTGATGTTCCCTTCCGAGTGCGAAAATCTTCAGACTCGGATCCCACGGCTTAATGTCCCTCTCGGAGGACTTGTCCCTTGGATTTTTCTATCCTGAGAATCCATCTATCCCGGCCGGATTTGAACCCGCGATGCTCGGAACTAGAGGTAAGGAACATAACCACTGGACCACCGCAGTGACAGCTACTTGTAGAGTGTCCATATAAAATGTGTATTTTTTTGTGCATTTCGAAGGTAGGGAGCTATTGAGGTTCTCATGAAAACATCTATTTTTTTAAATTTATACTGCTCGTTACATACATAATGCTTACTTTAAATTATGTATATCATCCTTCCTATTTGTTAGAAATAATCGTTCCTTCTTTCCTGGACACTTCTGATTCACGGTGTAAATTCTGACAGTTTTAACCTTCGCTCCTTGGGAATACGATTTTGAAACTACAGCTGTTGAATACCCTTTCGCCGTCTCTAACTTTCACACCTGCTTCCTTAAACATAACTCCTTACTACATATCATCATCATCATCATCTGCATTCGTGGATTAGGTCTATGGACCCGTTCAGACTTCAGCCCATCTCTTTCTAGATCTGCCCACATCTCGGGTGCCTTTAGATTTGTATTTTGTTATTTGTTTTGGATATCTATCTTCATTCATTGTCTATGTGTTGCTTCCATTTTTGTCTATATGTATCTATTTTATCAGTTATTGCAAATATTTCAAGTTCCTGTCTTATTTCTGTGTTCTTGATTCTGTCTTCCTTAGTGCACCCTTTAACAGATCTCAAAAATTTCATTTCTGCCGCCATTATCCTACTTAGATCTTGTTTTTTTATGTATCCAGGCTTCTGAACCATAGAGCATATTATATTTCTTTACATTTCAATTCAAATTCCCTAATCAATTATTGTTAGAAACTATTTAACTCATGCCCCAAATGGGTGACAATGACCAATCACGTTTCAATGAATTTTGTTTTACAACCAATCACAGTCGTGTTTCATCTCGATATTTATCTACTTATGTTAATCATATTAGAGAAAGCTCATCCTTTTTAATATTCTGACAGGTAAGATCATTATTTTGCAGTGACTGACTCTCGAAGAAATACGTTGAATATAGTAAATAATGAACAGATTCCTTCGACCTACACATTTGATAATTATTGTGTGTTCAATAATTATGTTTTTAAATACTGATTTTCCTGGGTAGTTTCTTTAAAAAAATAATCAATAACCTATAATGTTGGTTATTATATACAATTCGATGTGTTTCATTTTTTATCCATTAGGGTGCATTCTTACAATATTCCTATCCTATTTGGAAATAAATAATATGGCCTAGTTGCAGTGGATGAACAAATGAAGCATAAACAAACATTTCTCATTTGTTTTCAAACATCACCGTTTACATTAGATATATACATATTTTAAAATAACTATATTTAAATAATGATATGTGAGTGAACAGCTTAATTTTATTCGTTAAATAGTCCTAACAAATGCCACTCTTGATTTCCAGATCCTCCAGATAAATTGGAAGTCATTCGTGGCATTACTTATGGATATGATAATGTCTGACACACTAACTCACTGCCTCTATCGAAACCGTAGGTTCATGACTGTGCGCTCACAAACTCTCCATACATCACTATCCTGAGCTAATATTTTCCAATCATCCCCTGTGCAATCCACATCCCTCAAATCATGGTTAATGTTGTCCTCCCATCTCATTCTAGATCTACCAACTTCCCGTTTTCCCTCCAGTTTTCCTACAAGAAGTTTCCATACTCCTCTTTCATTCTCCATCCGTGTCACATGTCCTTCCCGTCGCAGTCTATGAGACTTAATTGTTCATTTTTATATCTTGTTTCCTATAAAAATCATGCAGCTCATTGTTATCAAGTCTTCTCCATTCGCCTGTCCGTGCATTTATCTTTGGTCCAAAAATATTCTTAAGAACTTTATTCTCAAATTTTTGCAATCTTTTGTCCTCACTTAAAGTAAGCGTCCTTATTTCGCATCCATTAATATAACTGGGAGAATAACAGTTTTATATATCTTCAGCTTAACGATTGTTGTGAGAAGTTGGGACAATAAGAGTGTCTGCATTGTAGGCTATAATAGCACGCATTTCCAGAATTGAGTATATGTTTAATTTCATTGTGCATCTCATTCCTATTTGAAATTATGTTTCCTAGGTATTTGAATTCAGCCTCTTCCTCAAAATTTCCCTCATTTTGCATTGTCTAAATGGCATAAAGATTAGAGTGCGTGTAGGCAAACAGTTTTCGGATACTTTTGAAATGCACAATGCGTAAAGCATGGATTTGCACTACCTCCTCTACTAATCAATATTGTACTAGAGCATGCCATTATGTCTTTAGAGGATGAAGAAGGCCTACAAATCAATGTTGTTTATAAGCTGTTAGTTTATGCTGATGATGTATTATTAGGCGATTTCGAGGAGGTGCTAAGAGCCAATGTCCGTCACACTCGCTAGAAAATCTTATTTTCTACGAAACAGTTTGGTTGCCTGAGTAAGAACTTGTAGAATGCCCATATAAAGGGCTAGATCTTCTGACAACAGTTCAAGGGGTCCCGGGTTCGATTGCCGGTCAGGCCACAGGTATGTTAATTTTGATTTATTCATGTGGCCTCCCATGGCTGATAATTACACTAAGGGGAGTTTAAGGACTCTCCTGTTCCTTCATTATCATTAATACCTATTCATATCATCGACGTAACATAACTATGCCATCCAGGTGCTCCAACTTAAGAAGTGGATTACGATTCCGCCATTCCAGGAGACAATACCAGTAATGTCATAAAGATAACATTGAGGCATTGATAAAAAAGTGTAATTTTGATAATTTGGAAGGAATGAAGATATTGAGGTTGTTCTCATGAAAATATTTATGATTTTTTACAAATGTTCACCGATCCTACCTAGCAGTTATTCAAAATAGCCTCAAAAAGTGTTATATTATAGATTTAAGAGTATAAACACACCTTCTTGTGTCCAATATGCTGTGTGTTGAGCAATGAATATAAATTTCCTTTACAGTGTCTTTCCTTACTTAAGAGAGGAGAAAATGTTACAAGTATTCCAGAATAAAGATATTAGGAAACTTTTTGGACCAAAAAGAGATTAAGAGAAGGTGAGTGCAGAAGACTTACGTAACAGTGAGCTACATGATCTTTATGGGAAACCAGATATAATAAGAACAGTTAAGTCTCGTGGACTGGCACGAACAGAACATGTGGCACGAATAGGAAATTAAATAATGTCATGTAAGTTTCTTGTAGTTTAATCAGAGGGAAAGCTCCCAGTAAGAAGGCCAAGAGTGAAATAGGAGAATAATAATAAACATGATTTGAGGGAAGTGGAATATACAGGGAATGATTGGAAGGCTTTGGCTCGCGATGGGGATGTATGGAGAGCTTACGTCTGCTCGGCCGTGGACCTACGGGTTCCATACTGCAAGTCAGTTAGTAGTATTCCATCAACACTTTTGAAATTCATATTAAATCACCGTTGAGGTTATGATATAAGACGTTAATTATAAAATTGGTACCAGTTAAAATGCAGAAGATGAAACATTGTTTTTGAAAACCTCCATACTGGAATAACTTGATGAAGTTCAATAATTTAGTTGACTTAGGGTACCAATTTTATAATTAACATAGTATTCCATATTATTCAATAGTCATTTATTTGCTAACATTTGTATGGTAGAGCTTGTGGTCTGATTTTCAGTTGTGTACTTACGCTTGATATGTCAACCCTGATGATGCTCTATTTAAGAGTGAAAAAGTGGGTATATTTTGTCTTACTTTATTGCTTTTACTGTAATTGTGATTTAAATTGGGCATATCTGCATCCCAGATTGTTTACTTTTAGCAAAATTATCACTGAGGTATATGGTTTTACTTTTATTTTCTATTGCGGGACTCGATATATTGTCGCGTGGACAAAATGATTTAAACAGATTATGTAGTATAAACTAACATATTTGATATGAATTAACAATGTGTTGTTAGAGAAAAATGTTGTCTTTATATCCTTACTTATAATCTAATTTTGAAAGATAAAAATGGTTGTAGTGAATTATCCATAAAACATGGCATACAGTATGCTATAGCGGACTTTTTTTTGTACAATGTTTTGAGATATTCAATTCTGTAAACATTACTTCGGTGTATTCGTTATGGTTTAGGCATCATAGGCCATTTAAACGTCTAAAAGCTACTTTTTTAGTTCACCGATACATTTGTTTACTCCGGCCCTATACTACATATGTTAACATGTTATATACGTTAATATTGTCCCAAAACGTTCTCCCAAATGATGGTAAAAACCATTTAAAATCTGTCACATAGTTTTGAGTATTTAATGGACAGACTTGCAGACTTTCATTTTTATATATGAAGACGTATACATGTAAATTAATTTGGTATATTTGTTATGGTTTAGGCAGCGTAAGCTATTTAAGCTTCTAAAAGCGACGTTTTTATTGCACCGGTCCATTCTTTATTTTTATTTTTTAGCTCCAGCCCTGTAAGTTAATATTGTTCCAAAAAAATATCTAAAATATGGTAAAATTCAATTCAAATCGACCATCAATTTTTAAATCCATAATGAACAGACTCACAGGCGAACCCGGGCCCGCTGCGTGACAAGGCAGCACGCTACCTCGAGACCACAGCGGTGGATATAAATATATATATATATATATATATATATATATCGAGTATATAGGCCTGTATATTCCAGCTAGTACCCTGCGTGCGTTGCTGCGCATAAATAAATGAAATGATAAACGTTAATTAAATCGTATGGTCTACACTGAGATGTCAGTTTTTAATTTCGGATTTCAGGTAAACCTCCACTTCAAATCATCGGATTTCGCTTTTTTTAAAAAGGTATACTGAGTTTTGTTGTGAAACATCGAAAATTGTGACCGCAAGAGGTATTTTTAAATTTTAACTTCAGGTGAACACCTACACCTAATGGTTTTAGAGGGTCAAATTGTGAATCTAAGTCATCCAGGAATCCACTCAAATGACACAAAAAGAAATTTTATCAAAATCGGTCCAGTCGTTTAGGCAGTTTTTAATTTTAGATTTCTGGTAGACCTCCACTTCTAATTTCCGACTTCGCTCATTATTTGATAATGCCTACCTCAGTTTATTTTAATAGAATATAATAAGTTTCGTTGGGAAACACAGAAAATTATGACCGCTTGAGCGATTTTTAAATTTTCTCATCAGGTGAATTCCTACACTTAATAGTTTTAGAGGGGCCCAATTGTGAATCTAAGCATCCAGGGACATACTAAAACACACACACAAAATTTCATAAAAATCGATCCAGTCGTTTAGGAGGAGTTCAGTGACATACACATGTAGCCTACAGAAGAATTATATAAATGTAAAGATGTGTACATTAAATTGGTATATTCGTTATGGTTTAGGTAGCGTAAGCAAATTAAGCGTCCAAACGCGACTTTCTTAGTACACAGATGCGCTTTTTTTTTAGCTCCGACCTGTAGTAATATGTTATATATGTCAATATTGTCCAACAAATTTTCTAAATGATGGTAAAATTCAATTCAAATTGGTCAAGTATTTAAATTCATAATGGATAGATTCACAGGCGTTCATTTTAATATATCTTAATATATAAAAATTTTGTGTCACGTTGTTTGTCCGCGATGGAATCCTAAACTACTGAACCGATTTTAATAAAATTTTGCACACTGTGTGCAGTTTGACCCAACTTTAGACTTAGGGTAGTTTATAACTAAATTTATAGTTGCATTATTTTTTATTGCAAATTATTTGTTTATTATTTAACAAAGAGTTATAATTATCTGTGAGTTCCATACGATTCTAACAGATGGCAGTGTAATTATCTGTGAGTTCCATACGATTCTAACAGATGGCGGTGTAAGGTAATATGGTAAGGTAATTGGTTTATTATTTAACAAAGAGAGATCCAGATGGCTGTGCTTTTTGTTGCAACCGCGAATTTCAATTGAATTACAAATATTGATTATTACATAATTTAAGTGTGTTCAGTGTTTATTTTATTTTCAATATTATTAATTTTGTGTAAGTATTAGTTTTTAAGTAATCTGGCTGTAAGACAGCAACTTAATTTATATTTTTAACGTATACCTTAGCCACAGCAACGCGTGGCCGGGACTTCTAGTATATATATATATATATATATATATATATATATATATATGAAAAGAAAAATGAATCCTTGAGTCGGGATTTGAACCCGAGTCTCTAAACTCTGTACGTTTAGCGCTCTAACCAACTGAGCTACTCAAGTATTCCAACACAAATATACATTTTTCTTATATATGTAGTATTCTCAATTCACACAAGAGGTAGCGGGAAGTCGTTCTAACTGACATCATAACAGGTAAGCATTTTTTTTTAAAAGATAATATTTATTTTATAGCAGTAACACTTGTATATTTTAGATGTTATAACTCTATTTTTGACGTTTAGCAATGAAGGCAACTATGATATGAAAAGAAAAATGAATGCTTGCGTCGGGATTTGAACCAAACTCTGTACGTTTAGCGCTCTAGTCAACTGAGCTACACAAGTATTCCAACACAAACATACATATTTTTAAATAATATATATAAATGTTATGCATTTTCGCAAAATTACGCCTGATTCGATTAATAATATTATTGTTACGTCACAGTTTGGCTGCCTAGGGAACAACTTGTGGAATGCTCATATAAAATATGTACTTTTAGCAAGTGAGGTAGAACTCAAAGATACCTTGCTGTTGTGGATGAAGAGGCAGGTAGAGGAAGAGAAGGTGATGACGACATAATGTTACGAGGGGAATGAGAAGAGAGGGTCTTTCACATTTCAGGAATATGTGCGCAGTAGAAAAGCAAAGATAACATTGTCCGTATGGGTAATTTCGTTATCATGAGGGATGGAGTCTCTAGAATGATAATGTGCCGGCAATGTAATGGGGGTAATTTAGCCGCGTTATATTCAACGGTTCCCCACAAGATTTTCATCCGGAGTATCTGCTTTAACAAGAAGGAAGAAAGGAAAATGCACTGTATTAAATGGCTGGATACTGTTTTGATTATACCAGGTGGACATTTGCTGAATAAACTGAAGTATATGCTTAGGAACACTCAAAATATGTAGTGATTTACACGATATTTGTAAAATACAATAATAATAATAATAATAATAATAATAATAATAATAATAAGGAAAAATATTACAAAAAATAGAAAAATTCAAATATATCAAACCATAATTCAGAGCACTTCAACATATGGTGCTGAAGTGAGGGAAATTCTTACAAGGGAAATTAAAAGAATTTTAAGTACAGAAATGGATGTTTTAAGAAAATCAGCTGGAAAATCTAGAATGAATAGAATACGAAATAAAGAAATAAGGGAAATTATGGGTGTGCAAGAGGGACATTATAGAGAAGAAAAGAGTACAGTGGTATGGCCATGTCAAAATAATGCAAGAGCAAAGATTGCCTAAAATTGTTATGGAATAGTTCCCAATAGAAAGGAGAAAGAGGAAGACTAAAGAAAACTTGGATAGAAGGGGTACAAGCAGCTATGAATAGCAGAGTATTGGAGGAAAATCAATGGGTGGACAGAGACGAATGGCGTTTGGTTCGTTAACCAGAAAAATCGGATCATTAGGCATAGAAATCCATCTAAAACGAAATTTTAAAACGAAATTCCGTATGCTTTTGATATAAAACGGGAAGATATTCTCCAGAAATTAGCGAAATTTGACCATTAGAGGTAGGGTTACAAGACACCCGATATTAAAAATTAACACTACCAACAACCATGTTTGATTCGTCGCAATGTATACCATGTAATTGACTTTCAATTGTTAATGAATCACATAACATACATTCATTTAATTAATTTAATATTTAAATATAGCTACGGAAATTTTAATTATTAGATATTATTTAAATTACCGTCAAAATAAATTTAAATTAATATCAAATTATACAACAATGTGTATATAAGTAATAACATACTACAAAAATTGTGTTCACAGCAGTCCGACACTTTTAAATAAGCTTGTGCCAGAAATTGAGTTCTCCACACTCATTATCGATCGGGTAACTGCAATGGCTGACGCCAATGCTACCTACTCCAACCCCTTAAACGAAATATAGGCTATCAATCTCAACAGTGTGCCACATACCGAAACGTTTTTAACTAGTATTAATGGTACCATATTTCACGGGGAACTGCCCCTATAGTGGTGTGCTGCGTTTCACAGCATTCTCACTATTGGCTTTCTGACTGTCGGTTCGTCGGCTATGAGATTTACGATGCCCCGTTCCGGCGGGTGAACCAACTACCACTATACCAAACTGCGTCGTATTTTAATTTTCCCCTACACCACCGTATAAACAAGGGTTAGTAATTGAACCTCTTACAGTTAGAAAAACAAGTAAATTACCCGCCAAGAGGTACAGGTAAAGTACCTCATAATCGTCAAGAGATGTATACCTCATAATTGGCACACTGGACGGTGCATTGTTGCCGTCACAAAATAGAAAAAGGAAAAATAAGTTTCTCCAATGTAACTAAATAAATATATATGCAACTCCACCATTTCCGGTCCCAAGTCCGCATGGGAAAGAAGGGGGAGGAGTAACACCTCGTTAAATAAACTTGGTTCAGCTCACCTGGCTGATAGTACCTTGTAAGGGTCCCTAGCCAAGGTTACGGTGAAGACCTCAACGTCGGATGCAGCAGAGTAGGAGACCTACGGTATGGTGTAGATGGCGGATGAGGCAATAAAGGGTGGATCAGACTCTTAGATGCAGTGAAAGCAACTGATCTATGGTGGACTCCAGAAAAAGTCTCTGATCCTCCAGTTTGGGGGTTGATGTTATGGACCAGCTCCACAGAGACTGTAAAAAATCTTAATGCTAAAAAACCAAAATATATAGCCTCGGATATGAAGAAAGAAACAAAGAAGTATTGAAACGGATACTTCCTGGAAAAGAGAAACATGGTAGGCCAAATCCAACGTAGATAAAGGGAATTAAAAATAAACATGAAGAAGAGAAATATGACAGAAGCAAAGTCGCAAGACAGGTAAGTGTGGAAGAAAAAAATTGTATGTTTTGGTTGAAGATATGTGTGTAGGTCTATATAACAGAAACAATCCTGAAAATAAATAGTACTATATATATATATATATATATATGTGTGTGTGTGTGTATGTCCACCGCTGTGATCTCGAGGTAGCGTTCTGCCTTTTCACGCAGCGGGCCCGGGTTCGATTCCCGGTCGAGACAGGCTCCTGGGTGAGGTTTTTATCGGGGTTTTTCATCACCTGTAAGACAAATGTCGGGAAACTTTGGGCCTAACGGACCCCAAAAATCATCAGGCCATCATCATCATCATCCTTATCATTATCATCCTTCTCCGGTGTGGAAAGCAACGGGAAGCTACCACACCTAAAATTCCCTAGTAAAGGTGCAAAACATAGCATGAAAATGCTATGATTGCAGTGAAAGTCCTGCCCGGCAGAATTACTATGGATGGATGGATGGATATATATATATATATATATATATATATATATATATATATATGTGTGTGTGTGTGTGTGTGTGTGTGTATGTGTGTATGTACATATATTCCGTAAACCAGCAAATTAGGACCATACGTGGGTCTAAATTCTACACTTGCTGAGGAATTTGTTTATTTTATGCAATTCCTGCGTAATGGTCTTTTGTTTTTTAATAAATGAATGTCTTAATGTTATCTAGTCAGTTGGAAAGTGGAAAATGTGTTAGTGTTTTGTCAATCGATATCTTGGCTTCCAACTTCTATCGTGTTTCTTCACCCCAAACTCTGAGACATCCCGGAAACCCTCGCAGCTTTATTGGCTTGATATGTAACTTCCGCTTTGAAATTTTCGTAACTTGATATTTTCACTTAAAGGTAAATGAAATCCATTACTTGATCTATCATATTACTTCATAACTTTATTCTTTAAGACTTCTTTATAGTTCTCCAAGCTCACTTATACAGGATCCCCAACCTTTAGATTCAAAATTATAAAGATGATAGAGGACTCTATTTGGAGCATTTTGACATAAGGGACCAGTGATCGGAAATAGATATTTTGGACACCAACGCCATCTTGAAAGTACACTAGGTACGTTTATGATAATTCATTAATTTTGATAATTTTCCTCATCATTCATCTTAGTAATTAACATGGATTAAAAAAATAAATAAAAATGACTACGGACTTATAGACTATGCGTTGCAACAAACATTCACAAATTTCCCTTAATTAAAGTTCTCCATCGTTCTCTGTCCTCTGTGTCATTATCTGTTACACCAAATTTCCTCATTGAATTTGGAATGTTGTTCTTCCAGGTTTTTCTTTTTTTTTTTTTTGGTCTTCCTTTTACTGTTCCTTTCTTCAATTGTCCATGTATAGACAACCTTTGGTAGTCTTCCATCCTTCCATCCTGTTTCGGGAATATGCTTTAATTGTCATAACCAACTGCCTGCATTTTAATTTGTTACTTGTTTTGCTTATGGGGACACATGAAGACGTTGATGTATGCAACTCCAGTAGAAACTGAAGAGGAACTGCTTGCTAGGGTCCTAGCTGCCGCTGTCATAGTGCAACAGACATCAAGGACTTTGGAGAGGGTGCGACAAAAGCCACGAGTCGTTGCAATATATTTATTGAGACAAATGGTCGCCACTTTCAACAACTGCTCTGAGTTGGTGATGAGTGTGAAATAAAAAGCAGCTTGCAAATGATCTTCAAGATGGCGTGACACCAAAAATATGAATTTCCGACTACTGGTCCCTTATGTCAAAATACTCCAAATAAAGTCCTCTATCGTCCGTATAATTTTGACCCTAAAGGTCAAAAGTATAATTGTCAATACAGGTTTATCTTCCATACCAGCTATACATCTTTCTTAATGCTATATGCTGAGTTTAAAAACTGCGTGTAGGGGTAATGTTGTTGCAGTGAGGTCAGAGGTTGAGGGCATGTTTAAACAGAAGTACTATATACTAAAATAAAAACTCCAAGACGCGACACGACTAGAAAGCCCTTGGCCTATCAGCCGGCTCTTGGCCTCATATCTGTGTTAATTTTATTTTAGGGGAAAGCCCAGTTGGTGGACCATGGATGAGGTGGAGAATAACATTAGCCATGATATGAGGGAAGTAGAGTACACAGGCGGCTTTGGAAAACATTAGCTCAGGATAGTGACGTATGGAGAGTTCATGATCGCGCGGCCAAGAACTTACAGTGAGTTAGTTAATTAGTTAATTATAATTTTTGCGTTTAATCAAACATATATTATTAAAACTAATATGTGTTTATTGGCGTGAAGTATTAATTTAATTAATTGGTGGGGTTCTACAAGACAAGCTTATTACTTATGCTACTTAGGACATTTTTGATGTAATGTAAAGTATTATAAAGTGCCAATGATACTACGTATCTGTGAAATATAACAATCGTCAAAATATGTAAACGTATCATGAAATGAACTAGTGGAAATATGATTTTTATGTTCTAACCGTCAGACATGTTGTATTTTTCATAGAATAACTGATATGAAGAGGTAATTTATTTTACGTATCAAATCACATTTAAAATGCAAGGAACCTAAAAGCTAACCATACCTAAATCAATTACTGTAACATAAATCAATTACTTTAACCTAGGTGAATTCCAGGGAACGTCCTTTTTATTATTTTACGGGGTTAAATAAGTAAAAGATAAATTCGGACCAAATTTGTTAAAAACCACAGATATGGTACACATATATGAATCCCATAATTAAATGTACACATTGTGCTCATTTGTGGTTTACACATTGTGGTTTATCGCTGGTCATCGGTTAAGTTTGATAATCGGTGGTTTATCGCTGGTTAGAAGTAAGAACTGTTGTAACCTTTGTGGTCATGACTGGAAATAGTCCCACCTTATTTATTAAGAGTAAAATAATGAAGTGATAATTACATCTCTTAGAATATTTAACTCATGCCCCAAATGGTAGTCAATGACCAATCACATCTCAATGAGATTTGGTTTACAACTAATGACAGTCGTGTTTCACCTCGCTCTTTATCGATTTCTCTATATCAGTTCCTGCTTTTGTGATAAAGAAAGCTCTTCCTTTTTAATATTCTGAACAGCTCAGAGGGAAATTTTTCTCCAACAAATACATTGAATATAGCAAATAATGAACAAATTCCTTGATTTTACCGAGTTGTTTACTAAAAAATATTAATTATCAACGTATAATATACAGTTTGATGTGTTTCATTATTTTTGCACTAGGGTGCGTTGTTACAATATTACGATCCTATTTGGCAATAAATAATATGATCTAGTTTCAGTGAATATACATAACCTCATATTTCTCATTTGTTTTCAAACATTGCCGTTTACATTAAATATATGAATATTTTAAAATAACTATATTTAAATAATGGCTTTTGAGTAAACAGTTTAATTTTATTCGTTAAATAGTCCTAACAAATGCCACTCTTGATTTCCAAATTCTCTAGATAAATTCACTCCTCACTTCGCGAGTCGTGAATTTATCGATAATTTGGAAACCACTCGTGGCATTACTTATGATAAATACGTTTAATATAGTGTTTTATTAATATTTCTTGCAATTAGGTACTCTTAAAATGGGGAGACAGAAAGCTTGTCATCTCCCACCCAGCCATGTTGTTTGAACTAATAAAAATTTAAAAATCTTTTCATGATTCTTACTCTATATTCCCCCTTCAAACATTTCTAATTCCTATTTCAAATGTTTCCAACATTAACAATTTTGGATGCAATGCTCTGAAATTATAACTATTTCATTATACTTAGAGTCGAAAAATATGTAGTTGGTAAATTAATTAAAATTTCGAATAAAAAATAAGTTTGAACTGTGAACGGAAGTAGAAAAGAAAATAAGATTGAACAGAAATACATATGTTCGTTTCCATATGTCAAGTAGATATCATATTCTGATATTACGTGACTATACTATCTTATTGCCCGTTGCATAACAAAGTGGGTCACGACCTCAAAGAACTAAGGTACAGATGTGACTGTCATTCAATTCCACAGACAACCATTTCAGTGATTTCCATGTATTTTTCAAATAACGCATTCTTGTAATAAAGATTTTCTTGAATAGCAGTATTAAGATTTGTTTAAGATCAATAGCCCAGCCAACATAATTTATTCATTCAGAATTTAAAACACCGTACATTGAATAAACACTTATCTATTACCACTAAAATAGAAATTGCCATAAATAAATTCCATATAACTACAACATCAGGGCATGCTGTAGCGTAGTGGACAAGGCACTACACTACAAGCTGGAAGGTCGAGGGTTCGAGTCCCGATGGGGGTCAGGATTTTAAATCTGACCCAAACGGCACTATGGACATGGGGTAGGCTAAGCCTCTAACGGAAATGAGTACCAAACACTTGTGCTAGGGGTAAAGGCGGCTGTCAAGCAAGGCTGATAATTCGGCTGACATCAAGTGCTGATTGTCCAGAAAAAGTGGGAGCCTTAACCTCCTACTACCCCAAGGGCTTCTTGAGGCCTGTAGTGGGATCACTTTATAACTACAACATCAAACAATATTCACATAAGATTTTATTTAAATCCAAATATCACACAACTCATTGCTTAAGACACTGTATGTAGTAATTTTAGTAACAAGAGAAATGTCAACAATCGCATGCGGAAACTACCTTGAAATTTCTTCCAGATAAAGCGTTGTTATATACCAAGGTAGTGACCAAAAAATGATCTCCTTTTTAATGCTCAAGTCACAGAAATCGAACCCAGATTCCAGCAATGGTGTTATCGCTTCACTATGATAGTTGTCCGTTTATACAGAAGCGAATGCCACGCGACAATGCTTGACAATGATTAACGTGCGGAATTATTATTGTGGCGGTAGTCGGCGTATTTATATTTAGGCCTAATTATATATAACAGCTGAGGGGAAACAAAGCGAGCCGCTGGATAACCATCATAGTGAGGCGATAATAGCTCACTGTACAGAGCAGATCTATATCCCTGAATGAGTTAAGTACAGAGTGGAGTGAGGTGAGACGCGGCGCGGACGGCGGGTAGTGAGAGTTTTCGAGTCTCCCATTACAGGAGTTATATAACTTCCCTATAGTTTAAATGAGAGATTTTTCGCTTGATTTTAGTGTCTTGTAGTTAAAGAGGCTGATTATTTTTTTTTTTTTTTACGCACGGCCTTGGTACATCACAGCGCTTCTCTGGAACAAATTTCAAGGTAGCTTTCGGCATGTAACTTTTACAAGTTCCCCTGTCAGATTATATAACTCAGTTATAAAAATTAAGCTGTAGCTAAAAAATCAGCATATTACTAAATTCAGAACAAAAATTGCAAGATATTTATCCGAAAGCAGTGAATAGTAGATATTTAGGATAAATGTTACAAAAAATAAAGTTTAGTAACGATTGGGCTCAAATTAAAAATACTCCCCTTAGTTCTGTTATAAAATCCACGAATTACTGAAGCTTATTTTGTTATTATTGATTTCGTACATCTCAATGATGGATAAATCATATTTGAAGAGAAAAATTATACGCTCAGACCGGGACTTGAACCCGGGACCCTTGGTTCTCTAGACCAAGTGCTCTACCAACTGAGCTACCTGAACAAGTACCGATCTAAACGCAAATCTTTCTCTATATACATTGCAATTCCCGTCCACCAAATGCTATGAAGCCATGCTTCTATCTTGCAAATGGCGGCTCCTTTATTAAGAATACATATTTGGGAATTATACATTACAGCCAGTACGGAAATTACAATGAATATAGAGAAAGATTTGCGTTTAGATCGGTACTAGCTCAGGTAGCTCAGTTGGTAGAGCACTTGGTCTACAGAACCAAGGGTCCCGGGTTCAAGTCCCGGTCTGAGCGTATAATTTTTCTCTTCAAATATGATTTATCCATCATTGAGATGTACGAAATCAATAATAAAAACTTGGAAAAAGCCGTACTGGCTGTAATGTATAATTCCCAAATATGTCTTCTTAATAAAGGAGCCGCCATTTGCAAGAAAGAAGCATGGCTTCACAGCATTTGGTGGATGGGAATTACAATGTATATAGAGAAAGATTTGCGTTTAGACCGGTACTTTCTCAGGTAGCTCAGTTGGTAGAGCACTTGGTCTAGAGAACCAAGGGTCCCGGGTTCAAGTCCCGGTCTGAGCGTATAACTTTTCTCTTCAAATATTATTTTGTTATGTTTATTCTGCAATATTTTGTCAACGTTTTGTGTGTTTAAGGGAAATTTCAATAATTCAGAAAATAAATTCATTATAAATTGTAGTCTACTTTATTTGATTCTCTATTGAGTAACACTAAGAAATTTGGCTAGAAGTAAACATCGATTAAACTAAATATATGGCTACACATAGAAATAAATTATATAGGCTAATGGGAATAGATAATTAATGACAAATGCGGGGAAGTTTGAAGAAGTATCTGAATTAAAATACCTTAGAACAGAAATTACAAACAGTAATGAGATGTAGGCCTACAAATAAATTTAACGAAGGCTTATTTGTGGAAATTGCATGCTAATATGCATTCCAGTGACTCTTGTCGTTCCAACATCTTTAAAAAAAAATTAAACTGAAAATATATACAACTGTTATTTTCCAAGTTATATGGATGCGGACGTGTTCTCTTGCTTTAATGGAGGAGAAAAGATTAGAAGTTTTTGTGATTAAAGTTTTTAGGAATATTTTTTTATCAAGGACATATGAATAGACAGGCGAATAGAGGAGACAAATAGGCCTAAATAACAATTAGCTATATGAACTTTACGGGAAATTAGATGTAATAATTTCAGTTAAGTTCCACATACTGCAATAGGCAGGACACGTGGAATGAATGGGAAATGAAAAGGAGGCACGGAAACTCCTTGTAGGAAAACCAGACGGAAAGCATTCAATAGATAAGCAAAGAATGAAGTGGGAGATTAATGATTAGAGGTAAGTAGATTTTATAGGGGATGATTGTAAAATATTAGCTCAGGATTTGGATGTATGGGGACCTTATGTCCGTGCGGCCTTAAACCCACGGGTTCGATAGTATCAGTGAGTTAGTTATTATTAAAAATTATAGTAATGTAAAAATAATGAACGGAAGACAGATGTCCAAGAAGAATAATAGAATGGTTGTTACATGGTAAAATAAGATGACAGTAAGAAATACCGTGGATTGATGGTGTATTGAGCTGCATGAAGGAAAAGGATTGGATATGGAGATTAGAATGACGGAGACATGTGGAGGAGAATAATAATAGATTAATTTGGCGCAGGAACATTATATGAAACATTGTGAAGCCTGCTAAATAAATAAATAAATAGAAATCATCATCTTCTTCATGGTAGGCCCTCGATCTGTTCCGCTCTCAGAATTCATCTGCCCATCGTCTTCTAGGACGTCTCACATCTCTATAGCCTTGAGGCTGGTACAACAGTGCTTGTTTTGTTAGCCTAGAAGAGTCCATTATTAAAAAAATGTTCATGCCATTTTTGTTTATAGCTTTGTATTTTTTTCATTTAGATTAAATATTTTGAGTTCTTGTCTTATTGTTTCATTAGGAATATGATCTCTTAGAGTAACTTATATCCTGCAACGTATCTGAGGAACTTCATCTCTGATGTTTCTAGTACTGTAATCTTCTGTCTGATCTATTCATGGCCCAATCTCCTGATCCATATGTCACAATGGGGACTACATAACTTTATAAAACATTAGCATTTTTGTTTTGTTTTTGTATGTAGTGTTCTTTTAATAGTCCCACACATATTTTGAAATATATAATTTTTTTTATTTATATTATTTTCCCAATTGTAAGATATGTGACATTCTAAATATCTAAAACTCTGTACTTGTTCGATAATTTCATTAAATAATAAATAATGAATTATTATTAAGAAATTTAATGACCTATGGAGAAAAAACGTGGACTATAAATGCCAAATTAAAGTCAAAATTGCAATCTACAGAAATTTATTTTTAAGAAGATCTGCAAAATGCTCTAAAATAAAAAGTATCAGAAACATTGGTATGGACACGTGAAGAGGAGAAATGGAAATAGATTTCCAGTTAAGAATTAGGATGGGATTCCAAGTCGTAGCAAAAGAAGAGGGAGACCTAAGAAGACATGGATAGAGGTATTATGAATTTGATTAAGGATAGAGGACTGCAGAATGGTGACTGGAAGGAAAGAAATGAATGGAGGTAGAGAATCACAACTTAATAATGGGAAGAGGAATATGTTTTATACATTTAAAACCTGTTAAAAGTTAAATATAATAATAATAATAATAATAATTATTATTATTATTATTATTATTATTATTATTATTATTATTATTATTATTATTATTATTAATTTAGTGCGTCTTTTGTTTAGGTAAGTTATAATATTATTAATGAAGAAATGAACGAGAGAAAAAATAAATTTGAAATCAGAAAGAAGAAAGACGGAAATTACGCTTTCCCAGTTGTGTTAGTTCTTTCTTGATAGAGTTGAAATTTCCATAGAAGTTGCTTTCACTTATTTAAGTTGAAAGTGAAGTTGAATGTCCACTGGACCGTAAAGACTGAGTTCGTTAAAAATGTAAATCGATTAGAAAAGAGGAACTGTTTTATAATTAAACGTCTGTCAGATGGCGCTGCCGCAAGGCTTGTTTTTGCTACAGTAAGTGTATATGAATTAAATATTACATACACAACACGACATTTCGTATAACATATCTTCAATTCATGTCAGTTATTTCTTCTGTATCTGATACAAACAATTATTCAACGAAATATTCTCAGTTTTAGAAGTATTCTCGATTTAAAAAATTAAATTAAATTTGTATTAGATACATTTACCATAAAACGAAGTCTCAAAGGAACTAGAAAGGAGACACATTTAAAATGTTATAAAACAATGGCGATTCCAACACTACTATATGGATCGGAACACTGGGTCTTAACCAAAAACCAGGAACGAAGAATATAAACTTCAGAAATGAGGTTTCTGGGTAGTGTGGCTGGCTATACAATAACAGATCAAAGTCGAAATGAAAATATACGAGGTGAATTAAATATATTCAAACTATTAGATATAATTGCACAATGCAGAGATGAATGGATGGAGAACATCAATAGAATGGACAACAAACAACATTAGAATTCCGAAACTGATTCTTCATTACAAACCATTAGGACGAAGAAATGTTGGAAAAACCCAGTAAAAGATGGACAGACGAATGCTAGCATGAGATCGGTACATCTTTGATGCTGCTGCTGATGATGAAAATTACCCCAGTAAAGGTATTGCAGGATGCAGCCTTTCACTGCCAGTGGTCATGGTATTGAAAGATTTAGGGTTATAAGGCACATAATTTTTTTTTTTCAGAAGAATTTGCCACCGGAAATGTAGTCGAGTGAGAAACGCTGGAAGAATCACCTGTTATGGACCACGGGTTTCTAGCAAGAAATCTACTAATACTCAGAAAATGAAACTGAATTATATTCATTATTCTCTGACTATTTAACTCATGCCCTAAATGGGAGTCAATGACCAATCACGTTTCAATGATTTTTTTATTTACCAACTAAAGTTTATCATAATAAAGAAAGCACCTCCTTTTTAACATTCTGAATAGGTCATAGCATTATTTTGCAGTGAATGACTCTCTAAGAAATACGGCTAGCAGATTGTATATATATAGTGCATGGATGTCAACACATAGCGCATGCGGGAGTTAATATAAAAATATTTGAAGCAATTGATTATACCACCAAAAAAAGAAACCTCTGTTTGCACTTTCTTATATGTATTTTTTCCCAGGTAATAACATTCCAGAAAAATATAATTGTCATAATTACATTATAGGTCAACAGAAATGAATTAATATACAGTTTGATGCGTTTCATTTTTTCTCCACTAGAGTGCATTCTTACAATATTGCGTTCCTTTGGCAATAAATAATATGATCAGGATGCAGTGATGAACAAAATAAGCAAATGAAGCGTACCAATTGTTTCTCATTTGTTTTCAAACATCGCCGTTTACATTAAATATATAAATATTTTAAAATAACTATATTTAAATAATGATTTGTGAGTAAACATCTTAATTTTATTCGTTAAGTACTACTAACAAATGCCACTATTGATTTCCAAATTCTCTAGATAAATTCACAACTCACGAAGTGATAATTTTGAAATCACTCGTGGCATTTCTTATGGTAAAGTACGTTATTCTTAAGTTTTTTAATGCCTTAATATTATATTTTATGCCATTTCCGGCTTTCTTCCCTGACATTGGCGGAATTCTAATTGATTACCTTTATTGGACCTGGAAGGATTTACGTTATCCTGATGATATGATGGATGATAAATGATGATGAAGCGCCTGGAGAGTCCTTTATCTAAACTTAAATCTAAATTCCGGACCATGGGCAACAACAGGAATAATTATCTTTGTAGAAAAATTCATATGGTCTGATCGGGAATGGATCCCGGGACCTCATGAACTGTGGTTAGATGTTCTGCCCACAATATTATGAAGCTTTTCTCGTTAAGGTTAAGAAAATAGCAGGACTGTGGTAAGTGGACTATGTTATTAGCATGGTGGATTATAATCCTACAAAAACTTACATTTCTCAAACTAGAAGGATTGAGATGGCTGGATGAAGCAGAAGTGGATCTGAATAAGTTGGTAATAGAGGATAAAGAAGGAGGGCTTTGGAAAGAGACGAGTAGACAAACTTCTTGTGAACGTTCAGAGAACAAAATGGGCTATAGTGCCATTCATTATTATTATTATTATTACAGTTCATGGTAATATTCCTCTCTCAAGACACACAATATTAGACACACTCTTATATGCAGATGATCAGGCTCTTTTCGGCAATAATGAAAATGAATTACAATATTCCACTCATCATCTTAATATAATAGCCCAACGATTTAACATGGAAATATCAACAACAAAATCTAAAGTTATGGCCTTTCAAGGAAAATTCCCAGTAAGAAGTAAAATTTGTATTCAGAATTCAATATTAGAGCAAGTTAATTCATTTAAATACTTAGGATATAATCTAACTTATAATGAGGAATGTGATATCCTTTAAAATACAAAGGGGGCACGTCGTAGCGTAGTGGTTAAGGCACTGAGCTACAAGCCGGAGGGTCGAGGGTTCAAGTCCCGTTGGGGTCAGGATTTTTAAACTGACCCAAACCTTCTGGCGGCACTATGGCCCTGGGGTCGACTCAGCCTCTAACGGAAATGAGTACCAGACGCTTGTTCTGGGGGTAAAGGCGGCCGTCACGCAGGACTGACAACCCGGCTGACATAAAGTGCCGATTGTCTAGAAAAAGTGGGAACCTTAACCTCCTACTACCCCAAGGACCTCCGGGTCTGTTGTGGGATCACTTTACTTTACTTTACTTTAAAATACAAAACTATAATAAAGCTTTAAGAATTATCAACCAAGTTTTTAAACCATCAAAAGTGCAGAGACACACAACAATGAAAATCTATAAAATTCTCGCTAGACCCATAATCTGTTATGGCAGTGAAGCTTGGACCATCAGAAATCAGGATGATCGTCATATCACAGCCACGGAGATGAAATTTCTGCGACGAACTGCAGGTTATAGCCTTCTAGACCACCAAAGAAATTCAACAATAGCCAGAGAGTTAAACATCGTACCTATATCTGAATACCTCCAAGAATATAGAAACAATTGGCTAGCCCACATTCAGCGCATGGATCGTCACAGAATACCAAAACAAATTCTTCACTACATTCCTCGAGGCAGAAGATCTGTGGGTCGACCTGTTCGGAGATGGCGGGAGACCATAACGGGCCACTGGGCCTAATACTTGAAAGGACGATGATGATGATGATTATTGTTATGAATACATAGTTCTTTATATAGATTTTTTATTGTTTTAATTATTCGAGCAAACTCGTTTGAGATGGACTTTAGACATTAAAAGTCTGCAGTCTGTTGAGATAGAGTATAGTTCAGATCAAAAGTCTTGATTGAAGCTAACTGTAAACATCCCTACATTTAGTTCCTTGGAATGTTAGTAGTACAGTTTTAGGGTGACCTCAGGTCATTTTTGAAGTATATAACACTTGAGAAGTGATGGGCTCGTGTCTGTCTGTGTGTGTACTGCTGGAGGGTAAGTCACCGACCATTTTTCTTAATAATGTATTCCATTTCTTTTGGATTTAAATTCAAGTACAATATAATATTTTTGAAACTATATTTTAGAAAAGGGATATAACATTTTAATCATGTAGATTTGGTTAGATTTAAAATTCCACAAACTCCCTTCTCAACCCTCCCCAAGAAAGTACTGTAGTTTTTAATATAGGCTTAGAATAGATTTAGGGCTAGAGATTTTTAGGATTTCTAATTATTTATATTTTAGTAATAAAATAGTTTAAAATAAGACTCCATTTGTTTATTTCTAAACATGTATAACTGTACATCCTCATACTAACGCTCGGCTAGGAAACCGCTACCAGTTTTTCCAAGTCCCGAAGGTCCTTTAAGCCTAATAAATCCAGTTGGGTCCATAACATTGGTGAACAGCGGTGGTGATCACTAAATAATTTTTATTATTTGTTATGATAGGGAAACGGACCCTTGCAAGCTTTCTGGACCGTTTGGAATACAATGAATACTAAAATTTTGTGATACGTACAGTTTTAGGTTAAAATCAGCAGTGTAAGATTTATGTAGAACATAGGATATTTATTATTTAATAGAAATTAAATCAAGAAAAAGATATTAATTCTGGATTGGGATTTAGATTAATCAGACCTTGGAAGAGAGAGGGAAGTTGTGGAAAAAAGAACATAAATGTTTTTTCGATGTAGCTATAATAATTGAGCAACCATTTTTTTTATCTTGTAAAAATCTATGCATGATATATATTAAGAGAGTGTATTATTTGTTTTGTCTAGAAAATATGTCTGTTAGGACTGAATAGGAAAAATATAAAACCAATATAGATTGACAAAACTCATTGCTGAAACATAGCCTGAAACGTGGCCTGAAACGTGGCCTGAAACGTAGCCCATCTAACGGGATATGTCGACGTATGCGAACCGAACTCGTGGCTTGTGGACGGGGATGACACGCCGTCATACTAACATGAATATTTTTGCCGATGGTGATTGTGACCAATAATAATAGAAATAAAATAATTTCTCTGCAATAATAATTACGAATAAAATAGCATGAACTAATTACCTTCGTGGACAATTACTTCCATATAATACTGGAGTACAGGGTTTAAATGTCTCGGGTTATTAATTACCTCAGGGCAACTCAAGCGATACCAACATATGAACGAAATGTTGAATTAAATGAGAAAATTTAGTAACGTTATATAGGAAATATTTTTAGATCCTTCCTGCGAACAGATCGTTTCTGCATGCGTTGGAAAATATATTAAATATGGAGATTAAATAAATAAACGGACTGTGTCACTCCTATGTTGGCAATACTAAATGTCAAGTCGAAATCATACCGACGTTGTTTAAATTAGTGGAAAATGACAGGTCATATATATCATCATCATCATCATCACTCCAAGGATTAGGCAATTGCCCGTTCCGACTTCATATTGCATCAGCCCAACGTCTTCTAGGTCTTCCAACATCACGCCTTCCTCTTGCTTGATAATTTCTGGCTAACAATGGATATCTCTCCTTGCTCATTCCATCCATGTGATCAATCCATTTCTGTCTGTAATTCGTGACTTTATCCAACAAAGGCTGTACTTTCAATTCTTCTCTTATATCCTCATTTCTTATTCTATCAAGTCTTGTACATCCTTTTACTTGTCTTAGGAACCGCATCTCTGCCGTCTGTATTCTATCCTTCTGTCTTTTCACTGGAGCCCAAGTTTCACATCCATACCATATTGTGGGAACCGCCATAACATTATACATGTTTATCTTGTGTGGTTCTGTTCTAATTTTATTTTTGAATGTTCGCTGTATTGTTCCAGCACACCGTCTGAATGTTTTTTATTTTGGAAGTCAATATCTCTTTCCTTTCCACATTGTAAGCCAACATCACAGCCCAAATAGTTGAAACTAGACAACCTTTTCGTATACTTTGATTTTCTAAAATCATTTTGGTTGCTCCACTTGATCCACGTCCTCTAGAGAGCCATGGTTCTTGTTCGTTGTTCCCCTTACAGAAATTTTTAGATCGTATATAATTACGAGTATTTCATGTTAATACTCATTCATTTTATTTTCGTGTAATTCGTCCTTTCTTCATTTTTTGCTGTATTTAGTGATTACAGTCGTCATCGAAGATAAAAGATTATTTATGCACATTTTACTTATCCATTCTTATTCCTGGATTTACTAAACCTTTCCATTTAATTAAAATATCGTCTATATATAAATATTAAACAAAGGTGGTGATAAAACTACATCCTTGTCGTAATCCAGTTAGTTTGGTGTGATTGCATCTGTTCTTTTGAAGCCTGGTATCTATAATTAAATTTGTGGTCGTTACATATACAAAATTCTAATAAATGTGATTTCTACAAAAAAGACCAGCGGGTATCCTTTCATTCGTATATATTTCCCGAATTAATTTGTAGCATGTTTACTCGATCGAAGGCCTTATCCAAATCTATAAATCCTATGTGAGTTTCTAAGTTATGTTCTCTTCTCTTTTCTATGAGTTGTTTCAGTGTAAAGACATTGTCTATACATGACCTTCCCTTTCTGAATCCACTTTGATTTTCACTTATTATTACTTCTGTTATGTTTCTCAATCTATTATTTATTATTTTCGTATATATTTTGTAGCCAGTATTCATTAAGCTAATCCCTCTGTAATTCTCGCAATTTCTCCGGTCTCCTCTTTTGAATATATTCTTGACAATTGCTGTTTTCCAAGTGGTTGGAATCCCATAGGTCTGCCAACATATATTAATTAGATGAAGTATTCGTAGTTTACACAATATTCCACTATATTTGATTAATTCCATATTTATATTGTCTAATCCTGTTGCTTTCCTATTCTTAGTGGTTTTCAAAGCCATTTCTAATTCATTTATGTCTATTACATCAATATTTTCCACTTTTATTTCTTCCTCATTGTTCTCTTTTCCTTCAATTTCCTCCTTTTTCCAAAGTTTTTCATAATGCTGGATCCATTCTTGTTCTGGGATTATATTCAATCTGGCAGAATCTTTCTCAGTCTGATTTAGATGTTTCACTAATTTATAACCTATTTCTTGTCTTCCATACATATCATGTTCTACTGAGCTTATAAATTTATCCCATGACTCCTGATGGGATTTTCTTATAATGCTTTTAGCAATTCTCCTTTTCATTTTATATTCTTCATAAGATTCTTCTGTTTTCAGTCGTAAGTATGTATGATATGCTTTTTGTTTTTCATTCACTGCATTTTGTATATTCGCATTCCAAGTTTCTCAAGCCCTTCCTATTCCTTATTCTATTTTTCTTTCCTAATATCTCATTTGCTGTTTTATGTATTACATTTGATATATTTTCCCATTCAATATTTATATCTTCTGACGTCGCTATCTCTGATATATATTTATTCATTCTGCTTTCATAATGTTGTCTAATACTTTGATCTTGTAATAAATATATTTTATATACTTCTTCTTGGTTTCTTTTGTTCTTTATGTTATTTTTCCGCCATTTAGCTATTATGTTTATTTTGCTTATCACGAGATAGTGATCAGAGTATATATCGCTGCCTCTATGTACTCTCACATCTTTTACCAAGGCTCCTAGCTTGTTGTTTACGATTAAATAGTCAATTATTGATCTTGAGTTATATCCACTTCTTATGACAATCCGGCTGATTTCCATGAAGCTTCTCAGTAAGATAAATGTCTCCTGGAAGCGTTACGAGCGCTTCGCAGGACAAGGATGGTGGAAGGGCTGCTTCCTCTGAGCCTCCAAACATGCTCCTCTGGGTATCCACCCCCCAAGAGAGGGCTGCTTCTTCCGCTCTTCAAGCCCTACAAGTTTAGCTGTGCTATTCCTTGTCGCCCTGTTGACCGTTGAAGACTTGACTTGACGAAGATGTGGCCGCCCAATATGGATACAGACGCCATTCCTTCGTTGTGAGCTATACTTAGTTCCCCTCGCCTCTTACCCACCAGCAAGATTAACCTAAGTCAATCTTCCCCAGTAGAGTCGTCTGGTTCATCGGGTACTAAGCCCCCCCACCACGTCAAGGTGATAGCTCCTGGGGGGATATTTATGTAGCATATATGAAATAATTTACGGGGTAACTACAGGGTTTGTTAAGAAAATATTTAGAGAAAGGAGTCCCGGGTTCGAACCCTGGTGACTAGCGTTACAAGATGGCGGCTGGAGGGAAGGCTAGGTTATGAAAGGTCAAAAAAAAAACAGTAAAATGAGTTTTCACATACGGTGACTACCAGTTGTTTTTTTTTAGATTTCTTGTCCGAGAACGGTAAGCCCGGAGTGTTCAAAATTAGCTATAATACAAGTATATTCCTAGCAGGAATGTTAAGAGAGTCCGAGGAATATTTAGTTGAAATATGTCCCCGTATGCGAGGCTATCTAACGGGATTTTGATAAAGATTCTGGAAATTTTCCAACTTGAATGAGGGAGTTACGCTTCAAAATAATTCGCTCTGCACTATAGGCCTACATGTTAACGAATCATCAGATCAAATATCCGAAATCATAAAGAGTATCAATTTTCTTTTTTAAACCGATAGATCTGGCAACACGTGTAATGTGTTGGCTAGGATGTCGTCACTAGAAGTCCTGGTTTCGAACTCAGGAAATATGTATTCAGTATTTGGTTAGTCTCTCCAGTATAGCGCAAGATAGCCAGAGTGTAACAATTTATTCTAGGTCCTTGGAACTTGAACTAATAAATTAGTTTCCATTTTTTTTTTACAAGTCGGGAATATTTAGCATTTGTCGGGAGTAAATTGGAAATTTTCCGCAACTCGTATAACAAATTTATCGAAGGAAAATATGGAAGTATGGAACTTAGATTCTTTTACAGATTAAATAACAAAATTATTTAAAATAAAATAAAAGTGGCTCATGGAACTCAGTTTCCTTTACAAAATAAATAATTAACTTAGATAAATCTTGGTTTCAACGGGAGTTTATTTAAACTTATAATAGAACTAATTACACTTGGATGGGAAACTTGTAGCGGGTACTACATCAGATTACATCTCGTAACGGTGTATTGAAAATAGATTCTGAAAACTTTCCACAAATGTTACAAGGTATGTCAGCTGATGGTTCGAACTAGGACACATTTTGTCGCATAACGGCCTTATAATTTAGAAACAAAAGAACAGAATAGAGGGATGCGGAATCTTAATCTATCTTATATGGATACAGGTAGTAGATGAATTATGTTTTAAATGATGTTGATTCATAAAATAGTTAGTACTGCTGAGGGAACCTTGATGCTGACCATTCTTATAATTCTCTGTCCGAGTAAACGACCTTGCCCGCATTAGACTAAGCATTTAATTAAATAATAATAGAACATTATGTTTGACAAAATAAACATACACTGATAGGCCCGAAGATGTAAAAAAAAAAAAATACTAGGAATCATAAATAGTCTATACCTTAACGATCGCATAATCTTTTATATAAGGGTGGCGATAATTACGTCTAATTTAAATCTCACTTCAAAAAAAAAATAATATTCACAAAAATAAATGAATAAAGACATGGTATTGTCTATTAATCCTAACCCCAAGTGATATGATACTACATAATCAGGGATTTCTGAGTTTCTGTTGTGAATTATAAGTCTTACGTTTTATCTACCTTATAAAATTGTTTTGTGAAATTTCAACCGACCTTATACATTACTTAGGACTTTTGAGTAAATATTTGAATACCTATATGGTGAATGGTGACTTGCAGTTTCCCCAGAGAGATTTTTATGCAGTGGAGAGTTTGGATTAAATCAAGAGTGTCTAGTTATTTAGACATTATATTTTAACACGACTACATACTTAAAACAATATAATTTAGATAGGTGGCAGCATTTTTGTAAGATTGTGAACTGTTCCGATAAACTTTATAATATTATTGGATTATTTAACTTCATAGTGAGGTGGGCCAATCGAGTCGTAGATCTTTTTCGAATTTTATGGTAGCAAGCGAAGTTGATAATTTGAACGCGGTGATAATGCCGGCGCACTATAGGACCATAGAACCCTGGAAATAATTTCTTGACATTCAAATGCAGTTTTTGAATATTTGAGTAGTGAAGTAGACTTAGTGGTTTAACTTAATCCGTAAACGCTCTATCATCATAAATAAATAACCTTCATTACACATATTCCGGATGAAGGGAATATTTGAGGAATAAGAACATGTGGGAAGTTAGAACTCAATTAATGAACGCCTTAATAATAATAAATAACCAATAAATAATGATAACAATAAATAATAAATAGAAACCTTACTAAGATAAGCTAATAATCTGTGAACTTAAACTAACTAATTTAAAAGTAAAACATCGGTAAATGGAACTAACTTAGGAAGCGAGTAGATAATCTTAATCGTTGCAATAAATTAAACCCAAAGATTATGAGAACCACAATTAAATATGGAACAACTACGAGTAATCTTAACAAACTAATTTGAATAATATTAATAATTAAATAATTAATAATAAAGCAGTTTTGGCAGGTATAAAGGAGCATCAGATTACGAAGACAGGTCATGAGGTAAAAGAGGATGACCGAGACTCAGTGAATAACCAACGGGCAATCTGAGCTATAAAAGCAAAACATGATAACTAATCGACATAATAATGAAAATAATGATAATAAAAATATTAATAATCATAATAATAATAATAATTCACGGAAAATTAATAATACAAATAATAATAATAATAATAATAATAATAATTCACAAACAATTAATAAACAATAATTAATAAACAATAATAATAATAATTCACAGAAAATTAATAAACAATAATAATAATATTAATAATCATAATAAATATAAACTAAGTGCAATAACAAATGATTAGCATCAGATGTTATATCGATACTTAAAGTAATAATTAATTATATGAGGAACACTCAGATTTAAGGATTGCGGATAAATATTGAAGGACAAGGGCAAAAAAATCGTAACACTGAGATACCAGATAGGACTAGCATTAATCCTGGTATCGTATTTTAATAATAATCATAAATAAAACTAATTGCAATAACACAATGATAAGCATAAAACGTTATATTAAAGTAATAATTAATAATAGGAGAAATCATTAGATTAAAGGATGGCGGATATTATTAAAAGGAAAGAGGTCTAAATGATCGTAATACTGAGATACCAGATAGGACTAGCAGTAATCCTTATATAGTATTTGAATAATAATAATTAATACCAGAAGTAAAGGAAGTAAACAACGTGAAAGGAGTGACAAACAAACATCGACGAATAAAACCAGGAAGATAAAACTATTAATATTAGTGAAGATCCTAAAACTTAATAAAAAATATAATAATAATAAACCGCCCGAATAGTAAATATTAATAATAATAATAATAATAATAATAATAACAATATTAACTATATTAATAATAATAATGATAATAATAATAATAATAATAATAATAATAATAATAATAAAAGGATAACAGACATCAGTAATAACAATAAACCTTAATGATCATACTAATAAAAAATAAAATAAAATTACCAGTAATGATAATGCATAATGATAATAATGAAACCCAGTAAATTTAAAAACTACTAATAATAATAATAATAATAATAAATAATGATAATAATAAGACGCGGTAAATTAATAAACCACACTAATAATGATGATTAAATAAGAGCGAACTACCAGAAATAAGACTTGTGTTTATGAATAAAATGAAAGATAACGGAAAACCACAATCTCAATTTCAGCAATTAGGACTCATTTAAGAGTGAATGGGTTCCGGGATAAGTAGTAGGCTAGTTCGCGAGAAGATAACGTGGAAGCAGTCCAGATAGAGGCACGTAGTATGTTAAGCCTATAGCGGAAGACGAATGATAGGTTCAATTAACCAGCAGTTATGCCAACATGGAGGGTAGAAATTATTTTAACATTGCAAGAAATAAGGAGTGACAACAGTTCAGATTAAGAGGGGAGGATGTGCATTATCCAACTTGGTTTAAAAAAAAAGAGAACGGAAGAGGGGCAGGTGAACTTAGGAAAATTTATAAACTTTTTGAAACGCAGTGAAGAATAGGACAAGCGTTGAAAGATTTCCCCAGAATTATCGAGTGACAAACATGCAGAAATGATCGAAAACAAATTAATTTATTCCCATAGTAATTTAGAAGATGGAGGTTAGGATACTTCACCGATAGTTGGGTGTCTTAATCGATCTAGTGGAAAGTATTATCATATAAATTTGGGATTTCAAGGGCTACACTGAATATATTTCTAATGGAAATTACACCCAATTATTATATTCGGCTGATCATGACACTTGACTGAGATGCATACAGGAGGGAACAGAGAAAGGATCTGTGGCCGAGATCCCTCCTCTGTACACCTTGATAGCACATCAGTGGGACTAGTGACCAGTTGAGAATAGACACACACACATGGGATTTGAATCTTATTTCAATAGCAAATGACCACTAGATCGCCCTAAGACTCACCAGACTTGGGCCCACACTCACTCGGAACCATATTCAGATAAAACGAGCGAATAGACTGTAACCTAGGTCAATCTTGGCTAAGCGATGTTAGGGAAATCGCACAGAAACCCAAAAAGAAGTTAGAAGAGTAACAGATTTAGGATAGGAAGTAAAGGGAGGCATACTACTTCGAGGAGGCCTGGCACATGCCAGAGCTACTGGGATAGAGATGCGAACAGCGACCCTTAGGAGGAAACAGTGCACAGACGAGAGAGACAAAGAAATAGGGAAGAGTTAGGGAGTGCGCAATCGGAAGGTGGGACACCCCCGTAATAAAAGGATCTGGAGTCACAGTCCTCCTCGGTGATCCTGGGGCACTGGCAATAGCACCTTGCCGACTTGGCACTGACGTTTAGGACCAGGGAACAACAGCAGATAGAGAGTTAGGCATCGGAGAACGAATATTAAACGAGAACACGGATTCTCGAGGAAATAAACTTTAGTCAAACACCCGGGTGATAATAAAGGTGAGCAAGATACGAACCCTGTCACGGGAAATCGGATCAAATCCACCCCCAATGACGCAACGGTGATTCGGTGAAGCCACTAGATGTCAGAGGAAAATTCTGAAGGATCAGAATGAGAGGGTGTGTTAGGAGGAACTCGGGACCCCTTTGTCGAGAATGGTGCTAATCCCACTTCCTTGAGGCGATGGCTCGACTAACCTCGGGACCCCTTGGAAGTAAGGGAGAGCCGTTCCCCGCCATTGAGGCGATTCGCTCGACGACCTTGCTAACACGACCATGAAACAGTGCTAGGGAAGCACAATTGGGAGTGAGGAAGACGGAACTCGGGACCCCTTTGTCGAGAATGGTGCTAATCCCACTTCCTTGAGGCGATGGCTCGACTAACCTCGGGACCCCTTGGAAGTAAGGGAGAACCGTTCCCCGCCATTGAGGCGATTTGCTCAACGAGCTGTCTAGGGCCTCCCCCGTAGTTGATGATGATGATGCCAGGAAACCCGCCGGCGGTGAGAAGCGGAAAGACATACCGCGAAGTAAAGACGTACGCACAGATAGAATGTGGTCCTAACGGGTAGATAACAAATACTAGCAAAATAACACCGGAAACATTAGTGCACTAGAGGGAACAGAAGGAAAATTGAAAATTGGGAAACGCGCATGCATACGATTGTGCCATCGACGACAGAATTAGAGGGTGGGTCAGGAAGGGCCAGGGCCACTTTAGACGGAATACATTCTCCGCCTTCATGTAGTGCCCGGTTCGTTCGCTGGCTCACCCGGTTTATTTGCGAGACAGGAATCACGCAAGGGAGGGGGCAGGCATGACTAGGGCCACCGTTGGCATTAAGGGAAACGTTGCTTAGCCCCATGCCTTCGAGGCTCGTAGCCCAGTCAGGATCGGGGGCCCCAAGAAGCGATGGTTAGGGAACATCCAGAGTAAATGATGATGCCAGGAAAACCGCGAAGGAAAAGTCGTACGCACACATAGATATGGTCATAACGAAGGAACAACGAATAATAGTCAGGGACGTCAGAAACGTTTGAGACACTAGATGAAAATACTAAGGGAAACACATAGAGATTACGATAGTGCGATCTACAGGTAGAGCCAAGAGGAACAGATTGACCTAGGATGGAAAGGGAAGAGGACGACATAAAAACGAGAGGTTAAACACCTATGGTGGTGTAGATAAGTTTAAGCACATAAGCAGTCTAAAGTAAAGTAGAGCCCTAGGATACAAGCAGAACAGATAGGAGTAGTTCCGAGTGAAAGAAGAAGTAAGGAGAGAACCCAGGAGTAGGACGTGGGTAAATATTTCAAAGTAAGAAGGAAAAAAAGTCGAACCCCAATGAATGATGATATGTATGTAATGGGAAATCAAGGAAACCCCGGGAGTAAGAAGTAGAGAAAAAAAAGCAATTTAAATACATGTAGATCAAGAAACAATCAAGGAATAAAGTATACAAACGGAAAATAAAAGTATAAAAAGTTCAACAAATCAGCTATGAGAATTTGCCAATCAAACAAACAGTTAGGTGAGGTAAGAGTGTAAAGTACGCCGTATCAGAAGTTAGGGCAGCAGAAGGGAGAATGAGGACAAGGACTCAGGTTACGTAACATCACGGTGACTTCTAAAATTGAATCAGTACGGAATTAGAGGTTAAACTAAGTGGATTGATATATATTAGCAGCAAGATCAGATAGTCCGGGAAAATTAGACACAATGAATAATGAAAACCTGAATCCCTGTCCAGACACAAGTAACTTAAAAATCATATCTCAATTAAAGCCCAATTAAGACTAGGAAAGGGAGAGTTAAGGAATAGAGGCAGTTATTTCAGAAGTGGAGAAAGGAAACAATGCTCTCAAACTCAGGACCCTAAGGAGACGATGACAGAAATTCAGGATACGAGTATTAATTGACGTTTGTAAGGACTAATTCGGCTTTGGTCAAGTAGCATTTACATGATAAATAAGTGTAGTATATGTCTTTCCGGCTGATGTGAAGACGAGCGCACCCAGTCGAACCTAGGACTCTATTATAGAGAAAGGGACTAGATAAAAACCTTAGAATTAGGCAAAATTTAGGCTGCTAAGTATAGCAAGATATTGACCGATCTAATTATGGAAATTATGTGTATATATACACCTGAAGTACTGTCAAATTGGAGTTTCGGGAAAATATAAAGATGATTTAGAAACTGAGATTTGTTGATGATGGCTATGCAAATCGATAGACATAAGAGCACTCTTTTCGGTTTTCCCGTTTAAAATCTAGCAACGCCAAAAGGTAAAACAGGGATAACATTTGTATAGGAACGAGGTTGGCAGTAAGTTTAATGCAAAATACAATTTTGGGTGGTTTCGCCATTGAGATATGACTAACAAAAAGTAAATTTAGAGGAACTGAACGTAGGAAAATTATAAAAATAAAGATGTACATGGTTGCTCAAGACTCGGGGTTCAGTTAAGAGGGATACTATTCTTAGTAAGAAACTAGGATTTGGTTTTGAGACCCCAGAAGGTACTATGGATTCATTTCTAAAAGTCCATATGGAATTTATTAAGAAAAAGGTAGTGCAAACCCATAGTTTTAAACAAATAAAAATCAAAAAGAGAAAAAAAAAACAGCAAAACTAAACAAAAATAACGGTACACAAAAAACCCTCAGCACAAGAAGAACGACTACGCACACGATCTGACACTACGAGCACGACTGGGCTAACTAGAAACAACGAAGGATGTTGAGTCACCTAGAACATCCCCCACACCACGAAACATAGATTAGCTGATACCAAAAACAAAAAGGAGGAAGACAGGGTCTATGCCGGTTCGACTTACTACATCAGGGATAGTCATTCAACATGGGAAATGTCCACCAGTCAATACGGTGCGACATGAGAGACCAAGCAAATACCTTAACCATATCAAACCGAACCTCTGATTGTCCGTGGATCATATAATAATTCCCAACCAGTATTATACAGTAAGAAAACTGGATAAAAACACAGAAATCCCATTAAACCTATCCTCCGGATAATCCATGGCTCCTAAAAGAAATTGCTGGTCTCGGGAACTTCAAAGGACAGACCCAGTATCCGGCATGACTCTCTCCCGGACTGAAGGAAGATACCATCACCGAACGTGGTCCCAAACATCAGATTCAACCAGGGATGCTGTAAGAGATCAGCATGAGCGCGGACATGCGCGGCGCCAAACAAGAACTAAGTGCTCAAGTTTCTCGGTGGACGCGGCTAGTGTAAAAGCCGAGTGTTGTGAAGAAAGTGATAAGCTCTAATTAAAGTTTTAGATTTTTCTTTTTTTCAGAATGACAGTGTGGAAAAGAAACAGCATTGAAGAAAACAGAACTATGGAACAGTTGAAAAGGAAGAAGAGTAGATAAATTGTGTTTTTATATATGTTTTCTTGTTTCAGGTTCGGAGTGACAGGCTAATCCATTTTCCAGATGTAATTTGAAAACCAGATAAATGTGGTTGTTAAAGTATGAAAACGTCTATGTCCCATATAGAGGAAGGGAACTACGGTTAATTGTAAAGAGAAAATGGATTAACTTGAACACACTAAATTTTTATGACAAAAAAAATTGTTCCTGTTAAAATTACTGTTTGTAAATCCTATGTTAGAAAGAGTTAAGTAGCTTTAGGAACAGGAGATAGAGCAAATCTGTAGTATCAATGTAAACAAAATCCAGATCAATTAAAAAGCTTGTGCGTAGTCTAAGTACACAATTTCAGCGGCCCCAAAAAGGGCCTTAAAAGACCCTTTCTTGGGATTGAGAAGGGGGAGTGTTATGAATACATAGTTCTTTATATAGATTTTTTATTGTTTTATAGATTATTTTAATTATTCGAGCAAACTCGGTTGAGATGGACTTTAGACATTAAAAGTCTGCAGTCTGGTGAGATAGAGTATAGTTCAGATCAAAAGTCTTGATTGAAGCTAACTGTAAACATCCCTACATTTAGTTCCTTGGAATGTTAGTAGTACAGTTTTAGGGTGACCTCAGGTCATTTTTGAAGTATATAACACTTGAGAAGTGATGGGCTCGTGTCTGTCTGTGTGTGTACTGCTGGAGGGTAAGTCACCGACCATTTTTCTTAATAATGTATTCCATTTCTTTTGGATTTAAATTCAAGTACAATATAATATTTTTGAAACTATATTCTTGAAAAGGGATATAACATTTTTAATCATGTAGATTTGGTTAGATTTAAAATTCCACAACTCCCTTCTCAACCCTCCCCAAGAAAGTACTGTAGTTTTTAATATAGGCTTAGAATAGATTTAGGGCTAGAGATTTTTAGGATTTCTAATTATTTATATTTTAGTAATAAAATAGTTTAAAATAAGACTCCATTTGTTTATTTCTAAACATGTATAACTGTACATCCTCATACTAACGCTCGGCTAGGAAACCGCTACCAGTTTTTCCAAGTCCCGAAGGTCCTTTAAGCCTAATAAATCCAGTTGGGTCCATAACAATTATTATTATTATTATTATTATTATTATTATTATTATTATTATTATTATTAATGTCCCCAGACGCAATCCTAATTCAATTACCCGAATTAATATTTCCCAGAAAAAGTTTTTTCCTAAATAATAATCCCGAAGCCATTCTCCGGATGCAATTGTTCCGAATTCTAATAATAACGAAAAATAAAATACAAACATGTTAATTTTTAATCAATCTATCTTAACCTTGAGAATTCCGTGACACCGGAACTGTTTTAACCCTTAAATTGGTAATGTATCCTTTTGGATACATCAGTTGTTTCAATTAATTTAATATTTTAAATAAATCAGAAGAAAACGAACAAAAATAAACCTCTTAAATGTGTGTCCAATTACACAATATACCTAATAATAACAGTTACACAAGATTCCGTTTTCACTGCAGTCCGCCACATTCAAATAACTAAATGAAGAAATTTGTGTTTTGCCAATTTAAGTGTTAACTAAGCTAACATCTCTGTAAGTTGAATTCATTGTCCGATAATTTTCTGTTTTACGAATTTTTTATTTCTTCTATATATTATAGTTTATGTTTTCTAAGGAAGTAAAGATCCCGCTAATTCGTTTTAATACGGAGGGAGGGAAAGCCAATGGAGGGTGGTTTGGGTTTAGGTGATCTTTGTTATAGGGCGAATGATCGCTGTGTACCTCCTAGACAATGCGTTGTACGTTTACAGAGCTCGTCAGACTTGGAATGAATATGGAAGAAATGTTGGGTGGGGATTGTTTAAAGAGAGAAAATTAGGAATTATAATGTATCATGTGTTACAAAAACATCGACTCACCTAAATCGCGCCACTTTACAATGGAGCAGCTAATTCAGAATCACTGAGTGGAATACATTTCAAATAGAGTGTCATGAAGAACTGAATCCATGGTGTAGTGGGCTGCACACTAGTGTGGAGAACTAGAAGTTCGCGGTTCGATTCCTGGTTCACACATTAATTTTTCTTTTCACAATATCAATACAATATTATAATATGTTCCATTATTGGAACTGTGTTAAAATAACAGTATTGGAAAATGTTAAATAACATTGTTTACTACTTATAAAAGTGGTGGTGTAAAATTCTCAAATATAGATACTTCTAAACGAAGCCGGCCGTTGACGATGGCAGTGTCATCTACCTGACAACGGACGACACGAGAATTATAGATTTGTATATGTGGAAAGGATTGTTGATGTTTGTGCCAGGTGTGGAATGATGTAGTGGGCTGCATACTAGTCTGGAGAACTAGAGGTACACAGTTCGATTCCTGGCTCACACATTAATTTTTCTTATCACAATATCAATACAATATTAAAATATGATCCATTATTGGGACTGTGTTAAAATAACAGTATTGGAAAATGTTAAATAACATCGTTTACTACTTATAAAAGTGGTGGTGTAAAATTCTCAAATATAGATACTTCTAAACGAAGCCGGCCGTTGACGATGGCAGTGTCATCTACCTGACAGCGGACGAAACGAGAATTATAGATTTCTATATGTGCAAAGAATTGTTGATGTTTGTGGAATGGTGTAGTGGCCTGCATACTAGTCTGGAGAACTAGAGGTCCACGGTTCGATTCCTGGTTCACACATTAATTTTTCTTTTCACAATATCAATATAATATTATGAGTCCATTAACCCTGAAAGTACCGTTACACTAACCTCCAGTGAAAAACCACCCCTCCATTTCTCCAAAGCTTCAAGTTCAACGAGCTCTGTCTTATAAAATCTGCACATGTAGTTGGAATATACAAGTGTGTATTATTAAACCTACATTAATAATTATATAAAGGCCATAATATGTTACAATTATTTATTTTCTTCTTAAAAGCTATAGTTTATATATATATATATATATATATATATATAGTTATAACATCTAAATAAGCAAGCGTTATTGCTATAAAGTAAATATTCTCTTTAAAAATTTGCTTAACTGTTATGTTAGCCACTAGATGTCAGTCGGAACGAATTTCCGTTACCTCTTGTGTGAATTGAGAATACTGCATATTTAAGAAAAATGTATGTTTGAATTGGGATACTTGGTAGCTCATGTCCTTAGAGCGCTAAACGTACAGAGTTTGGAGACTCGAGTTTAAATCCTGACTCAAGCATTCATTTTTCTCTTCATATCATTCATATGTATATATATAGTTTTGTGTATGGGTACTGTAACCTTAAACACATGTATGATTTGGATTTGTACTATTATTTGTGAAACATTCTATTTCAGAAACCTCATCAAAGAAGAGGGAATTATTGTACGTTTTGAAATAGTGGCGGGATCTCTCCTTTATTAGTAAAATTATTCCTAAAGTAAAGTGATCCCACAACAGACCCGGAGGTTCTTGGGGTAGTAGGAGGTTAATGCTCCCACTTTTTCTAGACAATCGGCACTTTTTATGTCAGCCGGGTTGTCAGCCCCTGAGTGACGGCCGCCTTTACCCCAGAACAAGCGTCTCGTACTCATTTCCGTTAGAGGCTGAGTCGACCCCAGGGCCATAGTGCCGCCAGAGGGTTTGGGTCAGTTTAAAAATCCTGACCCCAACGGGACTTGAACCCTCGACCCTCCGGCTTGTAGCTCAGTGCCTTAACCACTACGCTACGGCGTGCCCCCCAAAATTATTCCTATGTACCCATATTTTTTCAGAAAAAACAGGTTAATTATAACCGCTTCAGATTTTAGAAAACCGTTACTTCTAATTGGCATATTTAGCTAATGTTCAGAGAATCCCTTTCTCATGATATTTACATAGCATATATGGATTTTTGTTTCGAAAAATTGAAAACTGCGATCGCTAGAACGATTTTTAAATGTTCGTTTCAAGAGAAACGAATGGTATGATTTTTCTTATTTAAGAACTCATCCTTTGTTGTCTTAACTAATTTCAATATGCCAACATTACTTCCCAAAAATAGAAAATTGTGATAGCCAAAGCTTTAACTGAAAGCAGAAGATGAAACTTAAGTTTTCGAAAGGCCTCCTACAAAACTTCACAGCTCATTGTTGATTATGACTCAGATCTCACGTACTGTTTATACTTCTTAAAATTTTAACTTAGTGACCTCAACGGAGTTTCGTCATGTATTTTGAAAACCTTAGATAAAGCTTTAGCAGATTATATATATATATATATATATATATATATATATATATATATATACATATATATAATGATAATTTACAATGTCTAAATTGTAGGATATGAAAAAAAAGGAACATATTTTCCTCAGAAGAACCGGAATAGCTCCCTTCTTTAGGAATTCGCTAACAATATAAATGAACTCTAGTTTCCGAGGGGCTGATAAATGGTCCACAGATGTCGCTTCAAAATTACTTCACAGATAGAACTATAAAGGGTGGAAGTGATATAACAAAGTAACTAACTCACTGGCGCTTTCGAATCCGTAGGTTAATGACTACGAGGACATAAGCTCTACATACATCCTTATCCTGAGATAATGTCTTACAATCATTCCCTTTATAATCTACTACCCTCAAATCATGATAAATGATTTTCTCCCACCTCATTCTTGGTCTACCAGCTAGGCATTTACTCTCTAGTTTTCCTACAAGAATATTCCATACTCTTTCATGTCCATTCGTGCCACATGTCCCGCACATCGCAGTTTACGAGACTTAACTGTTTCTATTATATCTGGTTTCCTATAAAGATCATTTAGCTCACTATTATGTAGTCTTCTCAATTCGCCTGTCTGGTCATCTCTCTTTGGTCCAAAGAGGAAGTGATTCATGTGCGTTATTCAAGGAGGTGTTAAGTTACAATAAAATAAGCACATCTCTCTTTCATTTTGTGATTATCCTCACGATTGATGAAATAGCTAAGAAGAAATTTTCTGAAAATCGCAACAGGGTACGTAATATTCATGTGATTCTTGTGACGAAAAATAAACAGTTGTTCTGGGACCAATTAACGCAAGATCACTTCTTACCTTCAGTTCGCGACGTTGCAATATCTCTCGTTTTTTATTCCAAAAAAATCAACACTTTTCACTCAACTCGAACGAAAACTTTGATTTTTATTGCAACACTGCAAAGGAACAAAACATTCCTGTTTTTAGCCTTTAATTAACTAAGTAAATAATATACATGTACGGAAAATATTTGTCGAGTTAATCGGTATTTTTAGTTTTTAAATAAAATGTTTTGACACCAAAATTTTACTGAATCTCTTTTTTTTTGTATTGCATTCAAGGAGTATGCACTTGAAATAAATGCACTTCTGTTACTTCATCCTGTATATAGGACAAATTTTGTTGAGCACTTGGGATGTTCAATGTGAAATCCAAATAGGCCTAGATCTGAAAAAAAAATGTTCATGAGAACAAACGAATTAGTTTCATTCCTTAGAAAATCATAATTTTCAATTACAGTCATGGATTAGTCTATTGGCCTGTTCCGCTCTCAGGATATAAATTTATTCCTCCATCGCTTTTTAGGTCCACTTGTGTCTCTTCGTCCTGTGGGTCTGTAGTCAAAAGCTTCAGAGGTAGTCATTCTAAGGAGGTGCACATGCCAATTATTTTGGTATATTTGGATGTTTTCAGTCATTGCTGGTGTGTAGAGAGCATTGCGGATATCTTCATTACGTATGTGGTCATTAAGCGTATAACCCGCTAAAGGTCTTAATAACTTCATTTCTGCAGCTTTAACTGAAAGCAGAAGATGAAACTTGAGTTTAATTTATTTTCCATAAAATGAATTCCCTAATAAAGGAAATGTACTCTTATATCAGAGGGGTTGACGAATGTTTCCGAAATGTTGCTTGAAAATAAGGTCACGGCATTTCATGTAATTTTAAAAGGAAGTATTGTGTAGAGTACATGCTTCCCAATGCATAAATAAGTAAGTATGTAAGCAATTGTATATTCCAAACAAGCAAATTCGTAATCCTAAAGAAAATGTTAAAATTACGTTGATATTGTCTTAATACATGAGTTAAGGAACATTTCGTGATAGATGGTTGCGTGTCACTTCTCAAATACATGAAGCATGCATTCGTGTTTCCAAACAAGAAACGGAAATCACCCTCCACCTAGAATTTCGACGTTCGATTAAAATTAGCTACATATAAGAGGGATGAAAATTGGCAACGGAATAGGCTTAGAATCCATTCTAACTAACTCACTGGCACTAACGCACCTGAGGGTCTATAAGCTATCAAGTTTAATACAAACGAAATAGTACACGGGGTTTTGTAGTGACTTTTTAACTCATGCCCAAAATGTGAGTCCGTTACCAATACATTTCAATGCATTTTCATTTACAACCAATCGCAGTCGTTTTTCACCTCGATTTTATCAATTTTATTTTATTACTTTAAAATCAAGCTCCTCCTTTTTAACATTCTGAATAGGTCAGAGCATAATTTTGCAGTGACTGACTCTCTAAGAAATACGTTGAAAATAACAAGTAATATTTTAATATGTAAGAATTATATAATGCATGTGGCTACCGGAATGTATAATAGTGCACGAATGTAAACAGATTGTGCTTGCGGGATATAATATAAAATATTTGTAGCAATTGATTATACCACAAAAAAACACTGTTTGCACTTTCTTAAACGTATTATTTCCACAGGAATTTATATTTCAGGAAAATATAATTAACTTATTTACATCATATGACATCAGAAATTAAATAATAGCCTTAATCTTCGTTATAAACAGTTTGATGTGTTTCATTTTTTCTCCACTAGGGTGAATTCCTACAATATTGCGATCCACTGGCAATACATAATATGATCTGGTTGCAGTGATGAACAAATGAAACATAACCAACGTTTCTCATTTGCTTTCGAACATCGCCGTTTACATCAAATACATAAATATTTGAAAATAACTATATTTAAATAATGATTTGTGAGTAAACAGCTTAATTTTAGTCGTTAAATAGTCCTAACAAATGTCACTCTTGATTTCCAAATTCTCTAGATAAATTCACTACTCACTTCGTGAGTCGTGAATTTATCGACAATTTGGAAATCACTCGTGGCATTACTTATGAAAAATTCACGTCTGTACATGGTTCCATGATTAGCTTAAAGGCAGGTTACCAGCACGCAAATTTGGAAATACTGGGATCAGATCACAGTTCAGATATAATTTTAAACATTAATTTTATTAACTATTGCAAGTGGAAGGCAAACCTGCGTATATAAATGTAATATTACCTGATATGAAAAAAAATATGGAAACTCATATCACAATGTCTTCTTGGTGAAGCAGCCTTTACTGTAATGTGAATAGTGTGCACTGTAATGGGTGCACAGGGTTATAAAATGAGAAAAAATTCATGTTTGTACATGGATGCCTGTTTAGCTGAAAGATAGAGTTCCAGCGGGCAAAACGTGAGACCCTAGGTTCAAATACTGATTTAGGCATATTTATTTTCTCTATAGTTGGATTAACTATTGCATGCGGATGACAAGTATTTTATTATTTAATTAGCTTTTTAATCCCTTTATGTTTTATGTTAACTATTGACTTATTCAAATCATAATTTTTATTATTATCTTTGGATTTATGTTAATATATCCTAATTATTATTGTTGAGGAGGATTGGGTTTATCTTTGGATGCGATTACATCTCTTTTGGATTTTTTAATACAGTCCGCAGATGAAGTGAATGCAAGTGCGGGACGAGGTACGAGGAGTGAAATCCAATCAAACACGCTCACAAATAAAGGAACAGTCATATGTCACATATCAGTGTGGTTCATTTCAGGTGTATTCTACTGATGATTGTGTATCAGACTTGGAACTAACTCTTCCGCTGAGAAACTGAAAGGTTCAAATAGTGCAATCCCTCATGACGTAATATGCTGTGTAAGACATTATCGTGATTGCTTTCTTTTGAGCTGTGGACTGTTCATAAATTTCAATATTACATTCGTAATTAGCTGATATGGCACGAAAAACAACTCCCATCATATGGTTTTCTTTTTGTCGGCCATGATAGTCAAGTGGTTATGTTTCTAGCCGCTAAAACCGAGGGTCGCGGGTTGAAACCCGGCCGAGTTCGATAGATTTTTAGGATGGAAAATAATTCTGTCGACGAGAATCTGGACGCTGGACGATCAAGAGAAAGATGGAATGAAGCTGGAACAGGGCATTCGGCCTAAACCGTAAAAGGAATAATAAGAATACAGATTCAAGGGACAAGTCTTCTAAGAGGGACTTTAAACCATGAGTCCCGATTCTAAAGATTTTTTAACTCGTAAAAGAATCTGAAGTCTGAATGAAAGTACCTTTTTTCTTGTTTCTTGTATGCCCATGTTTCCCTTAACAGAGATTTTAGGCGCTCTCTCTCTAGGGGAAGAATTTGAACCATACTAATTTAGTTACACTTGTTTTCATATAGATGTCATTTGAATGGTCCGTGGTCAGCGTTCCGCCTCATACTGACATCTAAGAAACCAAGGTAGTACTAGGACGGAAAAATTCGGTAAATTTTGCTTAGAGGCCTTTTCATTCAGGCTTATGGATCTTTTTACGAGTCTGAAAATCTTCAGACTCGGGACCCACGGCTTAAAGTCCCTCCGGAGGACTTGCTCCTTGGATTTTTCCATCCTAAAATATCCATCGACCCCGGCCGGGTTTGAACCCGCGACCCTCGGGACCAGAGGCATGGAGCATAACCACTAGCCAAAATTTAAACGACCTTCATCCAACCGAGTAATACTTTAGTTTAATACTAGATGTCGCTTCGAGGCGATGTACTAACACATCTGGAAAAAAAAAAAAGTGTAACTAAATTCGTTTGGTTATGAAACTTCCCAGTAGAGAAACACCCATGTCTGCAGAGAGACGAAAGATATTACTCACATCAATAAGTTATTCATTTTTAGCCCTGTTACCTTTTAGTTGCTTGCACATGGAGTTGATGTTGTTGTTTGTCGACATCAAATCGAAGGGCTGGAGTGCCCACTAGGACACACTGCACACGTACAATCGCATTAATATAAAAGTAATTCATTTGTTTTATTAATTTTTGAGCGAAACAAATGATCATCAACTGTTGTAATTTATGATCAAGTGCGTGCGTAAAGTATCGAAATTAAAACTTCTCCTGCGATCACTCAACATCAGTTTATTTTTATGTGATCGGGAAGTACACAAGATCAAGTGACGTCACATATACTCCGTACAGTAACTGATGATTCACAGTTTCTCGTATAATTAGGCTGACTATTTAACTCATGCCCCAAATGGGAGTCAATGACCAATCACGTTTCAATGATTTCTGTTTTACAACCAATCAGAGTCGTGTTTCACGAAATATTTATCAGTGTTAGGATTATCATATATTAAACAAAGCTCCTCCTTTTTAATATTCTGAACAGGTCTGACCGTTATTTTGCAGTGACTGAGCCTATAACAAATACGGCTACCAGATTGTATATAATAGTGCTTACATGTCAACATTTGTAGCAATTGATTATACCACCAAAAAAAGAAACCACTGTTTGCACTTTCTTAAATGTATTTTTTCCCAGGTAATAATCGAGAAAAATATAATTGTCATATTTACATCATACGACATCAAAAATGAATTAATATACAGATTGATGTGTTTCATTTTTTCTCCACTAGAGAGCATTCTTACAATATTGCGTTCCTTTGGCAATAAATAGTATGATCTGGTTGCAGTGATAAACAAAAGAAGCAGTAGAAGCGTACCTATCGTTTCTCATTTGTTTTCAAACATCGCCGTTTACATTAAATATATAAATATTTTAAAATAACTATAGTTAAATAATGATTTGTGAGTAAACAGCTTAATTTTATTCGTTAAATAGTCCTAACAAATGCCACTCTTGATTTCCAAATTCTCTAGATAAATTCACTCCTCACTTCGTGAGTCGTGAATTTATCGATAATTTGGAAATCACTCGTGGCATTACTTATGAAAATGAATGTTTTACTCCTAATCAATGAGTGGATTGCACGACCGAAGTTTAAACAATGACTCCAACTTTCCAATTTTTTATTGTTTCCATAACAACCATAAAAACTGAAAGTTAGCGGACTAATTGCAAAAACAAATGTTTGAATCAGTTCACCGCTGTGGTCTCGAAGTAGCGAGCAGCCTTGTCACGCAGAGGGCCCGGGTTCGATCCTCGGTCGGGACAGTTTCCTGGGTGAGATTTTATCAGGGTTTTTCCTCACCTGTAAGACAAATGTCATGAAACTTTAAGGCCCAAACGGTCCCCGAACATCATATGGCCATCGCAATCATCATCATTCATATTCATCGTAGATTTAGCTTAGGATTAGGGATTATTCTGGCGCACCACTATCATTATCATCACCTATTATATCATCGGGACAACGTAACCCCTCCTTCCAGGCACCCCGACCTCAGAAGTGGGTTACAATTACGCCAATGCCAGGAGGGAACACCAGAAATGTCCAAAAAGACAAACTGGAGCATTACAAAAATGTTAGAATCATGACCATTATTTCATAACAAGTTTTGTGAACTTTCATTTATATTTATAGTTTTTATGGAAACAATAAAAAAATGGAAAACCGGAGTCGTACGTAGTACAGACTTCGGTTGTGCAATCCACTCAATGCGTTCCTAGTGAAACAGCCCTTACTGTAATGTGAACAGTGTTCACTACAAAGGGCACACGTGTTTTTAAAGTGAGATAAATTTGTCTATACAAGGTTGCCTGGTTGCTCAAAGGTAGAGTGCCAGTCCACAAAATTGAATTTCAAGTCTCGGTTCAGACATGAATTTTTCTCTTTAGTTGTTTTAACTATTGAATGCGGTTGGCAAGCATGAGTATATTAACTTAAATATCATATTCGTAATGATATAAGGTGTACGAACATATTTGTGAAGGAATGACGATTAAAAATTCACTTTAATTCTTGTGTTGTTTTAGTTCTTGTACAAACGACCTCCCATTTGCTAAAGTTTGAGTTGAGTGGTCGTTGGAAGATCTCTAGAAAGTGCGACAGGAGGGTCTCCCTTGAGGACAGAACACAGGATATGTGACGGAAACAGCGCAAAGACACAGGAAGGATTTTTCAGTTGCAAAAGTGTTGTCTCATCTGTTTTAATTCCCCAGATTTTCTGTTTGTAGCTTGTGTCATCAACCGAGCCTTACAGAGTGTCCTAATATGTACTCAATCTGAAGTGTACTATCTGGAGAAATCCTTTAAATATTTTCAGTAAACCAATTCCAAAATGTATTTTATTATTTTCAAAGCAATTTTGCGAAATTAAAAGTTGTACATCACTTATCCTTCGGCATCCATTGTTGAATATTATAAACTTTCAGTGAAATTTCACTCACAAATTGCTGCAAAAATGAACTTTGTTTTAAAGTTTATCTATCACACAATCATGTCCATAGTTTGTAACGCTTTCACTTGCCACAGTAACTTCTCATCTCAGCTCACTCACTATATCCATGTAACTTCACGACTAACTCGCTCCCGTACCTGAAAAAAAGTTTATAGAGGCCGGGAAAGGAAATTGCTCAGCTTCCAATAGAGACTTTTCTAGTATGGAAGCTGCTGGCATCGAACTTTCCTGACGTGGAGGGTAGATGCACACCTAACTTTCCGGAATGGAAGTCTAGACGCATCCATAATTCTGCGCGGGTCTTTCAACACGCGAGTCAATGACTGACGAATGTATTTCTGTCAATGCGAGACCAATATTCTCGCCATCTCTCGCCAAATTCAAACGCTATTACAATATTTTAAATTAAAATTAATTCAACTAACTGTACAGTATGTCCCCCGCCGTATACGAGCAGTTTAAGGCTAGATGTCTTAGTCCGGAGTTGCGGAATTTTTCAGGTTCCAGTTCCCATGGAGAAATATATCAGTGGCCACAGGATAAACAGACATAAATCTGAAAACATAACTTTTCACGAGAGTTTATTACTATTCGACTAACTTATTAATAATCGAAGATTTGCATTACATCTGACGAAGAGATATCTACCATAAGAAATTACCTATCACTTAAGAACTTTACCCTTATGATAGAGGAAGAAAAAGTGCTGTATTTCTGATATATTAATCTTACTTACTTACTTATTCACTGCACTATCGAACCCGTAGGTTCATGGCCGCACGGACATAAGCTATCCATACATCCCTATCCTGAGCAAATTATTTCCAATCATTCCCTGTATAATCTACTTCCCTCAAATCATAGTTAATGTTATTCTCCCACCTCATTATTGGTCTACCAACTGGGCGTTTTCCCTCTGGCTTTCCTACAAGAAGCTTCCATGCAAGTCTTACATTCCCCATACGTGCAATATGTCCTGCCCATCACAGTCTACGAGACTTAACTGTTATTATATATGGCTTCCTATAATTACCGTGTAGTTCATTGTTATGTAGTCTTCTCCATTCACCTGTCTGTTCATCTCTCTTTGGTCCAAAAATGTTCCTAAGTACTTTATTCTCAAATACTCGTAATCTCCTTTCCTCCCTTAAAGTAAGAGTCCATGTTTCACACCCATATAATATAACTGGTAGAATAATAGTTTTATATATTTTCAGGTTAACTTTTTTGAAAGGAGTTGGGACATCAAGAGTCTCTGCAATGCATAATAGCTCGCATTTCCAGAATTGAGCCTATGTTTAATTTCTTTGTGCATCTCATTCCTATTTGTGATTATGGTTCCTAGGTATTTGAATTCAGCCACTTCCTCAAAATATCCCTCATTTGTCATTAGCTGTCCATTTCCAACCAAGAGATATCTACCATAAGAAATTAGTTATCACTTAAGAACTGTACCCCTATGATAGAAGAAGGAAAGTGCGGTATTTCTAATATATTAATCTACAGAATAAAAATAACTAAAATTAGACTTATGTACTTTTACCCTAGTGCCACAGAATTGTTCTCATGCAAGTGCAACCAGTATAAGACAGGTAGCTCACCCAGAATCGTGAGGAATTTTGACAGCTATAATAACACTGGTCAACATGATTTTTGTCTCATGAGTACCAATAGTTGTACTTAATGCAGTTTTTTATCTTACTTTCAAATGTGTATTCGGAATTTCTTCATCACCCACAATTTTTTTTATTTCAATTTCAATTAATAGATTTAAATAATTATTTTTAATAAACGTTTTTTCGTCCAGTTGTCCATTGTAAAATAAAACCAAATGAGCTAACCCAAATAGTTTCAACTATGGAAAAGAGATATCAAGGCAAATGGAATCCTAATATGCTGGCCGATTATTGTTGGACCATCAAGAGGGATGCTCCACAGGCGAATATAGCAGAAAACCGTCATTTTTTACTAGCTAGATGAGTCCGAGTGTTCGAATATTGTGTAGTTACGAATACAGAAAATATTTAAGTGTTTGAAATTATAAAAGCCTGTCTCTCTCGGAAACCTTGCGTGGTGGAGAAGAGCAGATATCATATTTGAATTCAGGAGAAAAAAATACTATCAGAATCACATATTTATCTTTCTGAGACAAAAAACAAGTTTATTTTTGTTGCTCAGTGTAATTAACGGATACAGGTTGAAAACAAACAGCCTTAATGGCTGAAGATCGCAAATGATCACAAGTAATTCCTTTACTGGCCGGATGATCGTTCAACTCTTTGACTAACTTGTGTGGATGTAACGCTAGTAACCAGTTAGTAGGCCAAAGGGTTTCTAGGTATATCGCGCTTGGATATTTTTAAGACTGCAATTCAAATTTTAACGCCACCGTATAGAACCCGGGCCCGTTAGTTAGGAAACCATCAAGGCGGACTCTACTTGTACATAAAGGTTAGGTAGTTGATTATACACGTAAACTTGTTGGTGGTAACATTCAGTTTTTAACACATTAAAGAAACAGTTTTTTTCCTGGAACAAAAATTGAGATTTATTGCTTTTTGTCGGTATCTTTCATTTTATTTTGTTCTCTCTTTTTTCTGCTTACATCCCTCTAGGCGTCATTCTCGCTTCCGCCTCTAATTAGTTATCTACTTTCTCATCTTTATGGAGAAAAATAGTGCTTTTATTAGGGAGCATTTTAAAAATTGCGCTACCTCCCTAGAGAACATATAAATTTATACAATAAGAGTATGATTTATGCTGCGATTGTAGGCCATACAGTAATTTTTCATCAGCGGTCTGATATTTAGTCACAAGGGAATTCATATAAATCAGAAAATAAATACATAACACAAGAACACACCTCCTGATTCCTTTAATTATAAAAAAAACATTAATAAAAAGACATATAATTAATAATTCAATGACACGAAATTGCAGGCTACATAAATGAGGTTTTTGAAAATAGTTAAGGGTTGTACTAGGTGGATAAATTTAAAAATAAGGATATAAGAAAACACTTACTTGTACCATGTTTCCTTTAACAGAGATTTAGGTGCTGTCCCCCTACAGGGAAGAATTTGAACCATACTAATATAGTTACACTTGTTTTCATATAGAGATCATTGATATGGTCCGTGGTCAGCGTTCCGCCTCATACTGACATTTAGGAAACCAAGGTAGTACTAGGACAGGAAAATTCGGTAAATTTTGCTTAGAGGCCTTTTCATTCAGGCTTAGGGATTTTTAAGAGCCTGAAAATCTTCAGACTCGGGACCCACGGCTTAAAGTCCCTCCCGGAGGACTTTCTCCTTGGATTTTTCCATCCTAAAAAATCCATCGATCCCCGGCCGGGTTTGAACCGGCGACCCTCGGGACCAGAGGCAAGGAGCATAACCACTAGTCCACCGCGGCCGATTATAACAAAATAACTAAATGTAATATCATTAGAGGATAGGGTTCATTATGATATATATCAATGGATTCATCATCTAGAAAGAATAAGCTACATTCGTATTCCTAGAAGAATTCTTTAATATAAACCTGAAAGAAGGAGAGATTTGGGAAGACGACGGAAACGTTTGTTGGAGAATATGTGAAGCCGGAACATACTTAATAGTCTAATGCCTGATTGAAGAAAAAGAAGAATTTATAATTCAAAATTTTAAAAGTCTGTTACGCAGAAACTGAGTATACTAAGTGAATTCCTCAGCAAGTCGAATTAATAAGATTTTTGTCGGTCAAGAATATGCTTTTTTGTTAATTATAGGAATTATGTGACGCATTGTTGGACTATCTACTGAATTCTGAGGGCGGAGGCAAAAGTCGGGTCTCTTGTAGAGGGATATTCGTGAATCGCTGAGCCCGCGGAGAAATTTCCACATGCGTCTACACCTCTATTCCAGAAAAGTACGTTCTCAAGTCATCGATCCGCGAAGTGTCTAGATTGGGATTCCAAATCATTCCCTACCATCTCATATATAAGACGATGTGAGGCTCGGACCATCGAGTTTAGTTGTGTCCAAATAGTGGACTAGTAAAGTGAACCCAAGAACGAAGACAGGAAGATGTTCTAAGTAACATCGTCAGCGAGTATAGTCAAATAAAGTTAATTTAGAATTTTTTGTAAACTTTTCTGGACTTATATTAAAGAAATTCCATCTAAATGCTACGCGAACGCCAATCGTACAATACCTTTCAGTATGTAATGAATTTCGTTATGACAAACAAACATGGCGGTTATTAGAGGAACATTTTAATTTCTCCTTTCAGGTAAACCCGAATTTTTAATGTTCAGATTTCGCTGAATTTTCAGAACATTTTTCTGGTATTATTTTAATAACACGAAAAGAGTTTCGTTTCGGAAAATTAAAATTTCCGCCTGCCAGAGAGTTTTTTTTTTTTTTCCACTTCATAATCGTCCGATTTTGGTAGTTAAAGAACACGACCTTACATTGCTTACATCATATATATATATATATATATATATATATATATATATATGGTATGATAAGAAAAATAAATGCCTGGACAGGATTCGAACCCGGATCTCTGAGTCTGTACCTCAGCGCGATATCCATTACACTACCAGGCGAATTCAATTCAAACACTTATTTTTCTTATATAGGCCTATGTATTATATTCTCCATTATTACTAGATGTCGCGAGAACTCGGTCTTCACTGCCATCTGGTAGCTGACTATAACAAGTAAGCAAATTAAAGAGAATATATATATATATATATATAGTCATTTTCGGAGTTTGGTACGTAATATATGTGTATAGGCCTAAATACGAAACAATTCTTGCACATATTTCAATGAAGACAACTCAAATAACTTCATACCTTCGGAATTAGCTAAAACGCTCAAGGAAAATTTAAAATTAAAAAAAAATTGATAAATTCGTTTTGGAATAATAGATTATAGTCTCTTTTTTTTTAAGGAAGGAATGATCCCGCTACTAACTGTTAACAGTACAACCTTCCCTTTTGAGCCGGGGTTTGTGATACAGGGCGTTTCACAGCTAAGTGCATTGTAGATTCATATCATATACGTTTAAGATTATAATATACATCCACAAAACTATATAGACGGAGAACAGGAAATAGCTGAATATGTAATGTATTATGGCCTATACATAATTAAGAACTACAAGTGCAGGTAACTTGACTATAGAGTAAACAGTGATTACTCACCCTGTAGCCAAGGTCACCCTCCTTGGACATCATTGGATTACCCTCTCTCCGTGTTGAAATTAGTTGGTGAGATCTTCCTTTTTTTAGAAAAAGTAAACTAATGATTTTACAATTAAACAAGATAGGGAAATAGGAATTAGGTGGACATAATTAATACCTCTCTATTTTTTCGTCCTACTAACAAGAAACCCCTCTATGGTATCTTTACTTTATCATGGTGCTGTGGCTTGGTGCTTAAATGACCCCGAGAGCTATGCCGGACAGGTCGAAGGCGTTAAGCCTTGGTCGAAAGAAGGACGATCTTTCACCGTAAAAATACTACCGTCAAGAAAAGCGGACGTGGATTCCACTGGGATAATATTATCCGGAGGTATAATAGTCCCCCATTCGGTTATCTGAACGGAAAGGGGACTATTCTTCAGGGGATCCATGAAAACAGGGGATGATTGGAAAACATTGGCTCAGGATAGGGATGTAGCTTAAGTTAGCGTGGCCATGAACCTGCCTGTTCGGTAGTGCTATTGAGATAGTTGATAACTCGTAAAATTACAAAATCTAATATAATGAATTTGGGAATTTTTAATATTATGAGGTTTTATTAATAAGAATCAAATGAATCGTGAATTCTTCTTACCTCATATTTCTATGTTTTTTTAAACACAACACTGCATTATTGGCGACCATCGTCACCATCATCAGCTGTTTTCACGACTGAGTCGTAAGTATGATGTAAGAAGAATTCACGATTCATTTGATTCTTACTGTAACTATAAAAATCGTACATTCATTCATCTATGGCCCTTATAGCCGTTCCATTTTTAGAGTTTCTTGACGAATATGACTTAGTTACACTTACTTAACTACAGGTGTCGTAGTGACATGTGAAAACTAACAGCAACTTATATATTACGGTATTTGGATGAAGAAAAGTTTATTAAATTTTTCTTGGGGCTTCTTCTTTCACACATAAAGTTCTTTTAAAAGCCTCATAATATTGAGACTGGAACCCACAGTTTAAAATTCCTCTCGTAGAATTTGTCCCTTGAATTTTTCCATCCCAAAAATCTATCGATACCGGCTGGGTTTGAACCCGTGACTTTGGGGGTCGGAAGGAATGTAACAACTAGACCATCACGGTCGACTAAAAAGTTAATGTATTCATCATTTAAGAATTAAATTCAGATCATCTCTGTATTTGCTATACACCCACATGTAGAACAACTTACAATGCAGTGTATGCATGCAGAATCTCGTCTATTCTAGCCAGAACTTTACATAATGTACCCATTTAGGTAAGAGAACTCTGTGAATTTCAATCAGAAGAGCGGGTTGTAGAAACAGACTGCCCTCACATTTCCAATTCCTTCAACTTGCATGTCACGTACTTTTCAATTAGTGGTTACACTTTGTGGATTTTGTTCTTTTTTCCTCAAATTTAAACCGAGGTTTCTATATGTTTAAAATTAACGTGAAAGTCAAAATTACTGCAGTCAATTATTAAATTGTAACTTCTATAAATACATAAAGTATCTAATAACGCTCTAATGTCACCAGGATATATAATTTAAAACTTCAAGCACATTTATTAGAGAAATCTGAAGAGATTAAGTTTTTGAGGTATGTTCTAATAAAAAAAAAATTGAAATAAAAATCTATTTTGATCCTACATAACGAGTGTTTTAATACAACATACTGCTGTGTTCGTGATTCGGGTCCTGAGCTCGGCGGAAAATTGACAATTGTGTGGTTTACCTTCAATTTACGGACCACTTCGGCAGAACGCTTTAAGTAGATGATGTTTCTTGGCTCTGGCTGTTCCAACTGTTTTGTATGGCAGCGAAGAATTGACTATGAAACAGTAGGATATACAGAGACTTAGATCTGCTGAAATTATATAACTTCGAAGGACTGCAGGAAACACACTACTAGATCATAAAAAATGAAGACACCTTGGAAGAATTACACATGAAACATTTAGATATAAACAAAATTTCTGACTTATATGTTCATCGAATGGAGGATCACAGGGTACTAAACAAATGTTTAGCTATCAATCTGTATGAAGAAGAAAACCAGGACGTACACTCAAAAGACTCTTGGGTGGTGTTTCTATTGAAGCCGAAGCAGGTCAAAAAATGGACTATGAAGATGATGATGATATTTTCTTGTATTGTGTACGGAGATGAGTGTATGTTTGTGTGTTTGTATCGGCCGCGGTGGACTAATGGTTATGCTTGCCACTGGTCCCGAGGGTCGCGGGTTCAAACCCGGCCGGGGTCGATGGTTTTTTTTAGGATGGAAAAATCCAAGGAGCACGTTCTCCGTGAGGGACTTTAAGCCTAGGGTCCCGAGTCTGAAGAGTTTCAGGCTCGTAAAAGATCCTTAAGCCTGAATGGAAAGGCCTCTAAGCAAAATTATCGAATTTTCCCGTCCTAGTACTACCTTGGTTTCCTAGATGTCAGTATGAGGCGGAACGCTGACCACGGACTACTCAAATGACATCTATACGACTAAATTAGTATGGTTCAAATTGTTCCCTGTAGGGGGAGAGAGCCTAAATCTCTGTTAAGGGAAACATGGGCTTACAAGAAGAACAAGAAGAATAATATCAAGTGTGTTGTATGAGGGATGAATATGAAGAGGGAGAAGTGTACTCCATTCGGAAAATACCAACAAGACCGGCAGTTTCAACGTCCCCACCCGAAGGACAAATCATCATCATCTGCATTCATGGATTAGGTCTGTTGACCCGTTCCGACTTCAGCCCATCTCTTTCTAGGTCTTAATATTACTACATGCTTTCTCAACGAAATACTTATGATACTACGGAGGGATTTACAATTTAATCCCGGAATATTGAGCGTAATCTAGCGATATAAAAAATGTACACCACTACTCATCCTTGCATCGAGATAGAGATATTCAAAAATTAAATTAAAATATTGAAGGAAATCTTTAGATTTTAACGGCCAGGTCCAGTTGTATTGAAACACGACGTTTCGTTTGTTACTGCGATAGACATCCTCAGGAGATTCTGCGTCCTCTCTGTGAACTCTTCAATTGTCGGCTGCACATTGGCTGGACATTTTTTTATTTCTATCTTTGCGTGAGAAACAAAATCCGGCCCTGGTTGGGCGGCGATGAAGTCCCTTTTAGGCGAACAATACATTTTATTAATACATCCGCGGGTTCGAAAGCCGTTCCTTTTAGCTCCGCTAATTTTGAAACGAAATTCCGAATGGATTAGATTGGACGTTGCAATAGTGTGTAATGAGATACAGGACATCTCCCTGCTTTAGGGTCTTACATATTGCCCTCTTCGGGTTGTTTACTAATTAGTTGTTTGTGAGTTTAAGTATTAACATGTTGGGTTGTGATAAAAATATTTTTGTGGAATGTCCGGACATAGAGAAGAGAGGTAGTTGTTAAAATTAAAATGGTTTTAGAGGATTTATGTTGGAGTTCTAAAGACAAATTGTATGCCCAGGGAGGGATAAAAACCAAGAAAAAAGCTGTTTGATATATATGTAGCCTATATGTGTAGAATTTTGAAATGTATTAATTAGGAAAACCAGAAGGAAAACGCCCAGTTGGTAGACCAAGAATGAGGTGGGAGAACAACATTAACTTTGATTTGAGGGAAGTAGATTATACAGAGGATGATTGGAAAACATTGGCTCAGGATAGGGATGTATGGAGAGCTTATGTCCCCGCGGCCATGAACCTACGGGTTCGATAGTGCCAGTGAGTTAGTTAGTGTTATGTAGTGTTTTTAGGTCTTAAATGAAATGTCACTTTATGTAGGTGGAGGCTGTGCGTGTTGATCTTGTTCGTAAATTGTGTTAGTAGATTTTCAATCTTCCGTTTCAAGGCTTCCTGGACGTCCTTCATTGATGTGACATACATGTCCATGGAGGGCCCGAATCGGCCCATTTGAATAGACTTATTGAAGATTTTTTTTTAGTATGAGTTAAGGGCGGTGTGAGTATCTTCCATATCTTGTGGCTTATTGTTGACTTAACAATTCCAGGCGGTCTGTTACGTGCGAGTAGTTTTCTGAGTGGCTGCCGCTGGCAGAAGTCATAGGCTTTGTCCGAGTGTTCTGCAAAGGCTGGAATCCAAATTTGTTGATCTTCATAATTTCTTCTTTCCTAAAACTCCATAGAGCGACAGGCCTAGAAGGCTCTTGGCCTACCAGTCGGTTGCTGGCCTTAAATCCAAATGTGTTAATCGCATAGGTAGACGATCATACAGCCAGTATAGGTGTGAAATATGGTCAGCATATCGCTTACCCAGCCGTTATAGCTGGAACCACTTCTAATTGTAGCTAACCAAATTCCTCACGATGCTGGGTGGCCACCGCACCGATCCCATACTGTCCAAAATTCCGTGAGAAAATTTCTTCATCCATGGAGAATCAAACCGGCGCGCAAATCCCGTAGTTCTGCGCCAAGTCATATTGTCCTGACCACTCGGCTACGGCGCGGGTCTTCTTCTTTTTTATTAAATTAATTTTTGTGTTTATAAATGTCAATGGCTTTTCTGTCTACCACAGTAGTAGACGAATCTTCGAGTATCAATAAAACTGGACAAGGTCTTTAGCCGTGCCTATATATAGGCCTACTGATCGTGGTGATTAGGTCTTCCGAGCTAAGTTCCACTTTTAATATAAACAAAGCAGGTGTATGGATGCATTTTTATTGGTCGAATAACGATTTTACCTTTGAGCGTGTAAGAAAATTTAGTTCCCTCTCTAACTCTCGAAATAGAGAAAATAGAAATATTATTATCTAGCACATTCCTATATTAGTTATATAGTAAATTCTTAAAATATATAATTACGATTTTAATAGATCCGTTGTTTTATTCTTAAGCACGCTCAATGTAGAATGATGTGGTGTTTCAGTTTTTTAAAATCGCGCATTCTGTATAATTATAAGACATCCATCTATAGTAATTCTGCCCAAGGGCAGGTCTTTCACTGCAAACATAGCATTTTCATGCTATGATTTGCAGCTTTACTAGGGAATTATAGGTGTGGTAGCTTCCCGTTGCTTTTTATAAGACATAGGAAAAAAAATAGGTATATTTGAAAAGCGGAGAGAAACAAATTATTTTGAATGTCTTCAAACAGTTTAGTGAAAAATATACTACAGTAGCCATTCAGGTGAAAATAACAGCATAAATTACAGGCGCGTCAGCATGGAGCATATATTCTTTTCGAAATGAAATTGTAAATAAAGGATATCTATCGGCATCATAGAAAAAGCGAAAACGTCTGATTACGCAGATTCAAATATATTTTTTTGTCGTAAATAAATAATAAATGGTGAAGGTACCAAATATTACTACCAACTTATTTGTGTCCAGTCTTATTTCCCGTTAAATACGATGCTACCTAAGAACAATGTTTCTATCGATGACAGTTCCGTACACAATTCAGTCATATGGCGGGTAAAAGTAGCGCCACGGTTTCTCTAATAGACGGATTCGACGGAGTAATACCTTATACAAGTATGTTTACAGTACAACTGGAACCTAGCATGGAACTGGTGCAGAGAAGATCGGTGAAGATTTGTACATTTTGCCCAAAATCGTTGCATAAGACCAACATTAATACTCGTATTCGTTTCTACGGTATTAGCTGTAAAAATACAAACCTACATCGACACACATAGTAAAAATAAATGGTTTTTAAATAGGCCATAGAAGACCCTTGGGACAGTGGCAGATTGAGCAACCAATTTTTAAAATTATGGACATGATATGCCAGCCGGGTTGTCAGCATGATAGCTGCCTTTACCCCCAGAACAAGTAACTTGCTCTAATATCAGTTAGAGACTAAGTTGATACCAGGACCATGGTGCCGCCAGAAGATTATGAGCAGTTCAAAAAGTCTAGCCCCATCGGGTCTTGAACCCTCGACTTTGGACATGTAGCGTATTGTCTGAACCAACTGTGTTATTGCGTTCCCCCATTCCTACAAAGTAGACAAAAAAATCGACAACGTAAAAGGAAAGAAAAATAAGTGTGTGTGTCTTCCTGTATATTCACGCTCTGATGACCTTAATTTCAGTTTTCTTGGAACAAATTCGGCATATACCACTAAATGAAAAAAAGTCATCAATACACGGAGTAAGTCTGCATACTAATAAATTTGACAGAATTTCTTACTATCAACTTCTAACAAATACATTAGTCATCAGACAAATTCCCTATACTGATGACATACTAGATCATGACAATGTGGATATAGAAAAAGAGATGTACAACAGATTAATTATTTAGTAAAAGACAGATTTTAGAAAATAAATGTGAATATAATGACACTGTGCATGAACTATATGCAGACTTTTGAAGGCATTTGATTCAATTAAGAGAGATAAGTTATATATTATCCTGCTGTAATTCGGAATCCCTAAAACGTTACTTAGACTCATTTGAATGTGTAAATGGCAGAACGAGTAGGGTGCATGTAGGCATACAGTTTTCAGATATTTTCAAAATTCACAATGGGTTAACGCAAGAAGATACACTATCTCCTCTATTATTCGATTTTGTACTAGTGCATGCCATCAAATCTTTCGAAGATGAAGAAGGCATACAAACAAATGGTATTAATAAGCTGTTAGTTTATGCTGAAGATGTAGCATTATTATGCGATGGCGAAGAGATGCTAACATGAACACTCTACTGAGTAATAGTAAAAAATTAGGACTGGAAGTAAAAAAATCAATGAAACTAAATATTAAATATATGTTGACACATAGCAATATATTATAAAATACAAACGGGCAGTTAATACAAAATTAAGGATATTTTGAAGAAGTGACTGAATTCAAATATCTAGGAATAATAATTTCAAATAGAAATGAGATGCACAAAGAAATTAAACATATACTCAATTCTGGAAATGCATGCTATCATGTATTGGGGACTCTTGTCTCAACTTCTCTCAAAAAATGTTAAACTGAAAAAAATATATAAAACAGTTATTCTTCGAATTATATTATATGAATGTGAAACACGTACTCTTACTTTAAGGGAGGAGGAAAAATTATGATTATTTGAGAATAAGGTTCTTACGAAAATGTTTGGACCAAAGATAGATGAACAGACAGGCGACTGGAGAAAACTACATAACAATGAGCTACATGATCTTTATAGGAAACCAGATATAATAATTACAGTCAAATCAGGAAGACTGCTAAAGGCGGAACATGTGCCGCGAATGTGGAATGAAAGAGGGGCATGGAAACTCTTATAGGAAACCAGAGGAAAAGCGCCAGTAGATCGACCATTGGCTTCAAATTATCCCTAATATGTCATTAACCGTCCATTTCCTTTAGGCTTATATAGCCTATTATATTTCTATATGTGACTCATATTTTTTTAGACCAGCTCGCGGTTTTGTGCGCAGAGCTTCTGATTATAGCTCATGAAATCCCACGTTCGATCCCCAGTTAGATCATATGAATTTTCCTTTAAAATCAATTATTCCTGTGGTTGCGCAAGGTCTGGATTTTGGGTCAAGTTTTGGTTAAGTATTCTCCTGGCACTTTATCATCATTTATCACCCCTCATATCATCGGGGTAACGTAATTCCACCTTCCAATTTCCCCAACCTAAGAAATGGGTTACAATTCCTCCAATGTCAGGAGAGAAAGCCAGAAATGTTATAAAATGCAACAAGGTGTCATTGGACTATATATATAGTTTAATTGCTATTTACTTCGCTATAATTTCTTACAAGGGAACTCAACCATTTCATGCCAAAACCTATCATAAAACATCTTCCATAGAAGCCTTGCGATTTACTAAGTCCGTGTCAAAAAGGTTATACTTTTAACTGTAAAGTACTAACACCCAGCTTCAAATATCTCAATTATAATATAGGGAGTGTAATATTACGCCTAACTTGGTAGATTGGACAACCCTCACGGAAGCTGGGACGACCATCTGCTCCTTACAGTGGGTTACCGTTGCTGGATTCGATTTCTGAGCCTTGCGGTTAAAAACTGCATATATATATATATATATATATATATATATATATTAGATAGTACATCAACGCCTCTCTGAGAGAAATTTAAAGGTAGGTTTCAGCATGCAATGGTTGATAGTTCCCTTGTTAGTGTGTCCTTTAATAGTTTTAGTGCATATAAATCCTACTTCCAGTCATCAGATGTAACAGTTGAGCAGGAAAAAATTACAACTGAGGATTATTTTAATAATCCATTTATTTCCTTTTCAGAGCGTTCCCTGTTTTTTCTAATCATTTCCATTTATAAATGGATGGGAATAGTAGAATATTAAAAAAGTATATTTTGATTGGCAGGACTGACATAAACTGAAGGAATCCATATTGACACATCTGGCGGGGGTTAATCGACCAGGTAGCCGTCATGTCTCGTCACACCCAGCCTGTGTCATCCCCACCACACGTGTTATATGATGTGATATTTCATAATTTATGGCACAAAATGAATGAGTTTTAGACCTCCCCCCTTCCTGATGATGCGAGAAGGTTAGTTAGGGATGATGTTGTATAGCGAGAAAGAGAAAGGACTAACTCACAACAATAGGGTAGGGTCAACGCACACAGAGGTCTGTTACAAAAATCGATTTTGAATGCCAGTACCTCATACTCCGTGCCTCACACACACACAATTCCTGCTTGGGATAAAGAGGAGATATGTTGATGAGCCCTAAAGAATTTGTGTCAAGTTCCTATAGCCCTGAAGGGCATTATTCATATCACGTCACCAAAACTTGGGCTCGGTGTCTTGTTATATTATACCACCATTGTTCTAATAGCATAATGCTTCAAAGGTATTAGAGTACATGTCACACATATGTTCTAACTAAACAATGTAATTGGATGGAAATATTAGTGGACAAGAATACGAATTTCATTACAGTAAAAGCTCCTTATTCGCGGGGGAAAGAAACCGCGAATATGAAATGGTAATTTGTACGGGTATATAAGGGATACCTTCCAAGGTTACACAATAAAATAGAAGTTATCATAAGTAATGCCACGAGTGATTTCTAAATTATCGATAAATTCACGACTCACGAAGTGTGGAGTGAATTTATCTAGAGAATTTGGAAATCAAAGAGTGGCATTTGTTAGCACTATTTAACGAATAACATTAAGCTATTTATTCACAAATAATTATTTAACTATAGGAATTTTAAAATATTTATATACTTAATGTAAACGGCGATGTTTGAAAATAATGAGAAACGATTGTTAGGCTTCATTTGTTCATCACTGCAATCGGATCATATTATTTATTGCCAAAGGATTGCAATATTGTAAGAGTGTACTACTCTAGTGGAGAAATTTATAACCAACATAATAGGTATTAATTTCTGATGTTCTATGATGTAAATATGTCAATTATATTTTTCTGCAACGTTATTTCCTGGGAAATAATTCGTTTAAAAAGTGCAAACAGCGGTTTCTTTTCTTTTTTTGTGGTATAAACAATTGCTACAAATGTTTTTATATTATATTCCGCCAGCACTATGTGTTAACATTCGTGCACTATATATACAATCTGATAACCACATGTAGTCACTGCAAAATAATGCTATGACCTATTCAGAATGTTAAAAAAGAGGAGCTTGATTTTAAAGTGATAAAAGTAAACTGGTAAAATCGAGGTGAAAAATGACTGTCATTGCTTGTAAATAAAAAATCATTCAAATGTGATTGGTTCATTGACTCCCATTTGGGCATGAGTTAAATAGTCAAAGTAAAATCAATTAATGAGAGATTTTGAACAGTTTATATTAATTATTTTTTTTTATTTAGAGCCCCACCACAACCCCCCGGGTTACCTCGGGCATAATGCCCTTATCCCCGGGTCTGCTCTATGTCCCTATTTATATCTTATCTTTATTGAAATACATAATAAATATACAATTCTGGTATTTGAAGTGTGTAGTTGTTACATAAAATTAAAATAAAGTGTGTTTTGTTTGTTTGTGTATATGTGTTGATGTGTGTATGTGTGTGTGTGTGTGTGCTTAGTGCTGTATGTGTATATGTGTGGAGTAGTAGTAGTAGCAGACTGATGACGATTTTAACGCCTCTCTTGTCTCCGCTGGTCTTCGTCTCGTCTTAATCCCAAGACTCTTCTTGTGTACTTGGTGAGGGATTTGAAGGCTTCCTTCCCGGTCCAGAATAATTCTAAGGCGGACGGCCATTGTGTTTCACCGATCATGGCTTCTTCCTCCAGCTCCTGCCTGAAGACATTGTACTTGGTACATTGATAGAGCACGTGGACTACGTCGTCCTCTCCGGGGTTGAAACAATCACAGAGAGGTGAGTCGGTACGTCCTCTTTCGTGCAGTTTGGAGCGGAAGATTCCATGACCTGAGAGGATCTGTGTGGTGTAGTGGCTGGGAGTTATCCATGTAGTCTCCATTCTTTTCTGAACTCTTGGGAAGAACTGGAATGTCTGGCATCCATGGGGCTCCTGTTCCCATACCAGTTGCCACTTGTCGAGGAGGTGAGAGTCGATAATTCTGCGGACGGCGTCCCTTTCATCTGGCTCGGCGTATAGGTCCGGAGTAATGATCGTTTCCTCGATGTGGACGGGAAGCCCTCTTCGGAGACGATGTCGTTGAATCCTCCTCTCTATGTACAAGTCTATTGGGAATACTCCAGCTATGACTGGAAGGCATGCTCTCGATACAGTGGTATATTAATTATTATTGTCAGGCTTAGGCAAGGGCTTAAAGAAGTTAGTAATATGTTTCTGTTTTGTCATGTTTAAAAGATCTTTCAATCGCAAATGACTCGCCAACGCGTAACGGTCAAGCATTTCTGTTTTTTTTTACTTTAAGCGGCAACACTACTTTTTTCCGCTTCGGAACTACGGTAATCTTCTTTTCTTTTACTCGACATCGTAAATTGGCAACAAAGCAGAAGCTACACGTGTTATTCAATCAAGATTATTGCAACGAATGACAAGTTGATACAATAAAACACTGATCGTGGCGAGGGCGACATTTATAACGGACATTGCTGCGCGTGAAATACGACGGCGGTGGCTTATAACAACGAACTTTAGGCTTAGTGAGAGTGAAATCTGTTTTACTTTGATATTAATTTGTCCATTTGGTTTGAATCACTCTTCGTTAAAAAGTCGTCTTCGCACGTGCCTGCAGTAAAAAAAGTTGCCAGTACGTTAATAAAGGATACCAATCCTTTTAATATACTGACTGGATATACGAATAAACAAATTTTAAGCCGCGAATACAGGAATTGTGTCGCAATTTTTTAACCCGCGAATAAGGGAACCGCCAATAAGGAGTTTTTACTGCACTTTCTTCTTCTTCTTAAGTGATACTATAATCTAAAGAAGAACTTCGCTTCCTCCATGGACCTCCTCCAGTCGTCACAGTCCTTAGGTCTTATATTCCATCTTGTGATTTTATATTTCTTACCTTCAAGAAACGCGAAGATTGGTTCGACAGGGGTAAAATATTTCGGAGGTAAAAAACTCAATTTCTCTCAACAAAAAATATTAAAGTGAATATATTTAAAACTAATATTCTCCCAGTTATATTATATGGATGCGAAACGTGGACTCTTATTTTAAGGGAAGAGAAAACATTACGAGTATTTAAGAATGAAGTTCTTAGGAACATTTTTGGATTAAAAAGAAATGAACTGACACGCGATTGGAGAAGCATTTAATAATAGTGAGCTATATGATTTTTATGGGAAACAAGATATAATAAGAATAATTAAGTCTCGTAGACTGCGATGGGCAGAACGTGACACCAATGGGGAATGAAAGAGGGGCATGGAAGCTTCTTGTAGGAAAACCAGAGGGATAACGCCCTGTTGGTAGAAAAAGATTGAGGTAGGAAATAGCATTCACTATGATTTGAGGAAGTAGACTATGCAGGAATGATTGAAAAATATTAGCTCGGTATAAGGATGTGTGGAGAGCTTATATCCGTGCGGCCATGAACCTACGTGCTTCGATAGTGCCAGTGAATTAGTTGGTTAGTTAGTTTCACATATATTATAACCAAACAATGTAATTGAGTGGAAATATTAAAAATAACCCGAATTTCATTTACTTCCTTCTTCTTAGATGGCACTACAGTTCAATGTGGAACTTAAAATGCTCCACTTACCTCCGCCAGTCGTCTCTTACATTCCAACTTGTGAATTTAAATATCCTAATATAGTTCTACGTATACTGCGATAGTCTAATGGTTATGTTCCGTGCCTCTAGTCTCGGGAGTCGTTGGTTCAAATCCGACCGGGATCAATGGATATTTACGATGCAAAACTCCAAGGAGGAAGTCCTCCGGGAGGTAAGTTAAGCTGCGAGTTCCGAGCTGAAGATTTTCAGATTAGTAAAAGTCCTGCATACGTGAATAAAAAGGTTCTGTGTAAAATGTAGCCGAGCTTCATCCATCCAAGAACTACAGTAGTGGCCTGATCTTCTATTGAATAGCCAGCCACACCCCTCAAAAACCTCATTTCTGAAGTTTCTATTATTCGTTTGTGATTTGTAGTTAGGTCCCAATGTTCAGATCCATATAGTTGCATTTCTTCTCACTTCATACATCCACTGTTCCCTGGGTTTTCCCCTTCAGCATTCCAATCCAGCATCATTCTTCGGATTCTATTATTCTCCATCCTCTTCATATGTCCATACCATTTCAATCTTCGTTTTTCTATTACTTCTATAATATTATGTTTAACAATAACACTGAGCAACAAAAAATAAACTTTTTTTTTGTCTCAGAATGAAAAATATGTGATTCTGATAGTATGTTTTCTTCTGAATTCAAATATGATATCAGTTTTTCTCCATTACGAAACGTTTCCGAGAGACAGGCATTTATAATTTCAAACACTTTAATATTTTCTACATTCGTAAATACACAATATTCGTACATTCGGACTCACCTAGAAAGTAAGAAATGACGATTTTCTACTATATATCGCCTGTGGAGCATCCCTTTTGATGGTCCAATAATAATCGGCTAGCATATTAGGATTCCATTTGCCTTGATATATCTTTTCCATAGCTGAAATCTCCTGAGTTAGCTCATTTTGTTTTATTTTACAATGGACAAATGGACGAAAAAACGATTATTAAAAAAATTATTATTTAAATCCATTAATTGAAATAAAAAAACTGTGGGTGATGGAGAAATTCCGAACACATATTTGAAAACACGATAAAAAAACTGCATTAAGTACAACTATTGGTTCTCATGAGACAAAAATTATGTTGACCAGTGTTATTATTAAAGTTTCTAGTAGGACCTACTACTATTATTATTACATTTTCAATATCATTATTTTAATTATTATTGTTATTATTATTAAATTATTTTTTATATTCCAAAATAAATATATATCGAAGGAATTTATGGATCTCCAGAGATCTTTCTACATAAAATAATTCGTTTTGATTGTATAAAAATGAACTTGACCGAGTAACGTATCATCGCAATTTGCTAAATGCAGTTTTAGAAGAATTCTATGTACTGTATATATCTGAAACCTTGAACAATTGGACGAGGTACATAGAGTAATTGAATCACATAGTAGCCAGAGCCACTAACACAGGGTCGTGTAGTTCCACAGATAGCTATTAATGTATGAATTGTTGGACAAATCTCTTTGGATTAATATCATGTTACTCTCGTAATATCAAACCAGATTTACTGTACACAATTCCCTCATGCGTTACTATTAAAGAAACACACTCTATGTTCCACAACTCTATAAACATAGTATGACTGTCTCCATACAGGCTTTCAAATTATTTAGTTTCCAAAAATATGTTGTGATTAGATATCAAATAACTAAACAAAAATAGTATATTTTGTTTCTAATTATTCTGGTTTTCCCAGAAAAAAAAGTTTAGTTCTAGTGTAATGAATTTGAAGATGGGAATAGTTTTCTCAAACCAATATCATAATAAACTTAACTAATTTCGTTTTTATTGTACACTTAAATATTTCTACTGCAAGTCTGAAATATTACCAATAGATAAATATTCTTCATGTTCTTGACATAAAAAGCGTGTGTGTGTTCCAGAATTGTAAATATTATCCCAAACGTTTGTTCACTGTGAAACCTGAGGGTTCTGGTACAAGTAAAACAACCTAAAAGGGTGACTTTACACTAACAATAAGAAAGAATGACAATTATTATTGTTATTATTATTATTACTGCCTAGCATGATGTGGGAGAATAATATTAACAATAATTTGAGGGAAATAGGTTAAACAGGGAATGATTGAAAACTATTAGCTCAGGATAGGGATTACGGAGAGCTTATGTTCGCGCGGCCGTTAACCTACGGGTTCGATAGTGCTCATTAGTTATAATTTTATTATTATTATTATTATTATTATTATTATTATTATTATATTTGGTGTCCATTTGGAAGAAGAAAGAAAGGAAGACCTCGAAACTCGTGGAAGCAAGAGATAAGAACTGGAAGGAGAAAAAAGAGGACTGGAGGACATGGAGTGTATGGATAGGGATGAGCGGAAAAGGGTAAAAAACGTTTGGCACAGAAAAATATATAAACAATGAAAATATGTATGCAAATTATTATTATTATTATTATTATTATTATTATTATTATTGCCAGAAACGAGATTGGAGAATAATATTAACTATTATTCGCGGGAAGTAGGTTATACAAGGGATGATTGGAAAACATTAGATTAGGATAGGGATGTATGGAGAGTTTATATGCGTGCGGCTATGAACCTACGGGTTCGATAGTGCCAATTAGTTATTATTATTGTTATTACTATTACTACTATCATTATTATTATTATTATTGTTATTATTGTTATTATTATTAGTACTATTATTATTATTATTATCATTAGTATTATTATTATCATTATTATTAAAAACAAAATAGGAGAAGATCAAAATAGATTCAGAACGGGAAGGTCATGTGTTGACAATGTATTTGTAATCCAACAGTTAATTGAAAAACGGACTGCAGTTGGAGAAGAAACCCATTTGACAATGATAGATTAAGGGAAAGTTTATGACTCAATTATGGGAAGTAGTAGAGAAATACAATATCGATAGAAACCTAATAGAATTTATTAAACAAATTTATAAAGATAACTCGGCTTCTGTTAAAATTGGAAATATAATATATAATTATATAAAAACCACAAAGGGATTGATAAAAGAGTGCAGTTTATCACCAATTTTATTTAATATTTATGCAGAATTTATATTAATGAAATGTAAACAAAGCTGCAAAGGTATGGGTATCCCAATAGGCAACAGATTTTTGCTGACAATGCAATTTGCTGATGATCAACTGGTTTTAGCGCAAGACAAATTTGATATAGAATTCATGATAAAAAGGTTGAAAAACACATATGAATCATGGGGTCTCACAGTAAATTTACAAAAAACAGAATATTTGGCAATAAATAGCAATGAAAGAGATAATTTAATATTGGAAGAAGGAATTCAAATTAAGCAAGAGAAACAAAGTAAATACTTAGGAATAATTATCGATAACATTAAATATATAGGCAAAGAGAACATAACACATAGAATTGAATTAAGTAGCAAAATAATATCATCGTTAAATTTCATATGGTGGGATGAACATATTTGGAAAGACACAAAAAATATATTGGTAAAACATTGGTGGAATCTGTTGCAATGTATGGAAGTGAGGTATGGACAATCAACAAGTACTACAAGAATAGACTAATAGCTCTAGAAATGGATTATTTACGCAGAAGTGCCAGAAAATCAAAATTAGAACATGTCACAAATAAGGAAATTACAAACATAATGGAAGCAGAAGAAAGCATAATTGAAAGAATTGAGAAGAAGGAATTATTAAAGTGGTTAGGACATATTTTAAGAATGGAAGATAAGAAATGGCTGAAGCAACTATACCAATGGCAACCGACCAGGAAAGAGGGAGACCAAAGTTAACATGGAAGGAAAACATGAAGACAGTAATGCAAGCAAGAGGACTAAGCATTGAAGATTCCCAAAATCCAAGGCTTTGGAGGTTTGGCATGGGAAGACGGCAGCAGCTGTAAAAACCCGAAGATAGGTTATTATTATTATTATTATTATTATTATTATTATTATTATTATTATTATTATTATTATTATTATTATTATAATTATTATTATTATTATTATTATTATTATTATTATTATTATTATTATTATTATTATTATTATTATTATTACGAAAAACGGGGACTTTATAAAAATATAGAGAAAACTAAATATCTGTGCAGGCGTATAGGAGAAGAAATGGAAAATATAAATTTCAACAATGGAGAAGAACTAAAACCTAGTATTGAATGCACTTATTTAAGAACAAAATTAGACCATTCAGGCGATAACACAGTAGAAATTAAAAATATAATCGCACAAACAAAACAAGCGCTAAATGCTTTAAATTCTGTTTGGTGGAGCAAGAATATTACAAAAAGTAGAAAATTACGAATATATATCAAACCATAATTCAGGGCATTTTAACATATGGCGCTGAAGTTTGTCAAATTCCTATCAGGGAAATGAAAATAAATTTAAAGTTCAGAAATGGATGTTTTATGAAGATCAGCTGGAAAATTTAGAATGGATAGAATACGAAATAAAGAAATAAGGGAAATTACGGGTGTGCAAGAGGAGCCGGACATCATAGACATTATAGAAAAGAAAAGATTACAGTGGTATGGCCATGTCAAAAGAATGACAGAGCAAATATTGCCTAAAATTGTTATGCAATGGATCCCTATGGAAAGGAGGAAGAGAGGAAGACCGAAGAAAACTTGGATAGAAGGGGTAAAAGCGGCTATGAGTATCAGGGGATTGGAGGAAGATCAATGGATGGACAGAGAGGATTGGCGTTTGGTTTCCGGAAGACCGTGGCAGCTGCCATGATATCGGATTATTATTATTATTATTATTATTATTATTATTATTATTATTATTATTATTATTATTAGTAGTAGTAGTAGTAGTAGTATTATTATGTCCACTGCTGTAACCTTGGAGTTAGAAACAAATTTCCTGTTTTATTTTCGGGTTTTTTCCTCAACTGTCAGGAGACTTATGGCCCAAATTGTCCTGCAACATCATGTGACCACAATAATCATCATTACCATATTCGCCATGTTTAGTATGAGTATACGTGTGATAATGATGTGTTTGTCTTCGTGTTGTGTTGTCTCGGAGGAGGCCATGGATTTGAGCTGATCACTCATCCTGGGAGGCCCTCTATTTCTATGTGTAGTCAAAAAATGTGTGTGATATATAGTTTAAAATTCTTCTCCCCACAGGTTGTGCCACTGTAATGCCCGGGTGGCACGTGGCATGTAAAAAGTATATATAAAAAGTGAGAGGTTCAACTAAGTTAATGGAATGGTATTTTTATTATTGTCTGAAATTAAAACAATATATAATATGTATATATATATATATATATATATATATATAATCTGTTATGGCAGTGAAGCTTCGACCATCAGAACTCAGGATGATTGTCATATTACAGCCACGGAGATGAAATTTTTGCGACGAACTGCAGGTTATAGCCTTCTTGACCACCAAAGAAATTCAACAATAGCCAGAGAGTTAAACATCGTACCTATATCTGAATACCCCCAAGAATATAGAAACAATTGGCTAGCCCATATTCAGCGCATGGATCGTCACAGAATACCAAAACAAATTCTTCACTACATTCCTCGAGGCAGAAGATCTGTGGGTCGACCTTTTCGGAGATGGCGGGAGACCGTAACGGGCCACTGGCCCTAATACTTGAAAGGACGATGATGATATATATATATATATATATTTCTTGAGCATACTATACACGTATAAAAACTGAGAAGCTATGTTTATATACATGGCAGATAAGAATCGAGACCGTTTCAGATTATGAAAGGAACGTGAGAAAATATAACGATTTGCATACAACTTCGTTTGATTAGATTTCTAGTATCGCACAGTATTGAGATACAATTCACTGTGCCAGAGACTGTAATCTAAAACAACACTGTTACATGTTGTTCTTAAAGTACATCCATACTTCAGTTAAAATGGCGTACTGGATAGAGTCCCTATATTCCACTCCGGCGATCCCGATTCGAATTCCATCTGGATAGAATTCTAAAATTTTCCACTTGGGTCTGAATATGTAGTCTCTCTTTGTGTAAAAAAAAACAATAAAACATGCAATAAAAAATAAGGAAAATAATAAAATGAAGAAGAAACCTGAAAACAATCCACAACACGGATGCATAAACTAAGTCAATTCCCGAAAAACACACTTATCATCTAATTTCATTTGTTTGTGAATACATTTCTCTTTTTCTTTCTTTATCCAAGTATAAATTCTCGCCTTGTAGGATTTAAACAAGTAGGTATTTAGAACCAAAATTATACAATCAATTAATTAGATCCAATCCTAAACCAAGAAAATAAATATGATACATTTAAGAAAAATTATTTATTTAAATATTTTAAAATGATTATTTGTAATATATACTGGGGATTCTCCACTTTAACTTACCCGATATATTTTCTAACTCCATTACAACAATTACAGGTACATTTTTTATGTATTTAGACACATTTAAAATGTAACGAACCTAAAAGCAAGCTAACTAACTCACACTTAACCTAGTTCAATTGCTCTAACCTAGGGTTATAATTCATAACAATAAACTGAAAAATCAAGGGTAAGTCATTCTAAAGAATAGCCTATATTTTGCTTTATATTATGTCTTTAATTTCTTTCTCACTTTGATACTAATCTATTCTTTATTCTTTTTATTCTCCTTTATATTAATTTTGTATGTTTCAGAGTACAATTTATATTCTTAAATTTGCTCCCGATTTGCATTTTCTTCTCTCATTAATTATATATACTTACTTGCTTACTCACTGGCACTATCGAACCCGTAGGTTCATGGCCGCACGGACATAAGCTCTCCATACATCCCTATCCTGAGCTAATGCTTTCCAATCATTCCCTGTATAATCTACTTCCCTCAAATTATATTACATATTATTCTCCCACCTCATTCTTGGTCTACCAACTGATCATTTTCCCTCTAGTTTTCCTACATGAAGCTTCCATGCACGTCTTTCATTCCCCATACGTGCCACATGTCCTGCCCATCGCAGTCTATGAGACTTAACTGTTCTTATTATATATGGCTTCCTATAAAGACCATGTAGTTCATTTTATATGAAAAGGAGAGGGAAAATGCCAAGTTGGTAGACCAAGAATGATGTGGGAAAATAACATTAACTATGATTTGAGGGAAGTAGATTATAGGGGAAATATTGGAAGACATTGGCTCAGGATAGGGATGTATGGAGAGCTTATGTCCGCACTGCCATGAACCTAGGGGTTCGATAGTGCCAGTGAGTTAGTTAGTTCATTTTTAGTCGTCTTCCCCATTCACCTGTCTGTTCATCTCTCTTTGATCCAAAAAATGTTCCTAAGAACTTTATTCTCAAATCATTAACTACTGTATATATAACTTTATAATAATATATCTTGCTTATGTATTAAATTCTGTGATTAATATGTATTCAAGCACATGCTCATTCGGGTGTTCAATAGTTGTACAAAAATATATTTTGAATAAGATATTATTCTTAAAAATATATATTATGTAGCATCATTACATAAAAGACATTCTATAAATATGTAATGGAGACTTGAAAATCCGCTTCTTCCGATTAGCAACATGCAGTAATCCATTTTGCTGTTTTTGCTAGCCTAATACAGCAATTATCTTACCTTGATCTCTGCAGATAGTTTTGACCGAGGAAACTAAATACCACTATTTTATCACCACACACAAAAAACTTTTTCACTAATGTTTTATGTACACAATTTATTAACTCGCACTAGACACTACTCAATCACGCGAACAACTGAAGTACTAATGGCGTATTAAGCTTATGAAGGTTGTCCAACTGTATAAATAAAACAAGTTAAACTGTACTCATTTGATTTGAGAAATTTTAAGAAAAAATCAAAAATCCATATTCTATTTTAATGTTTATATCAGACAGCGGTGGCTTCATGGCGAAAGTAGAATTTCTGAAATGAGTTGGCGAAGAATATTTTTGTGAAATTTTCCTAAATAAATTGGCCCAATATAGGTATTTAGAAGTAAGAGACATGGATGATGAATATACAATGAACATTAAAAAAATATTAGTTTATTTATTCGTTTATTTATTTTGGAGGTATCACAATGTTTCAATACATATTCGTGCCTCTAATTAATGAACTGGTACTATCATTCTCATGTGGGTATCTACATTCCGCTCCTGGAATCTCCTTCCTCAAGATATCAGGGGTTGCCGCACACTTGGCACCTTTAAGTCACGCTTATACAGTTACCTGTTTTCCGATTCCGATTGAGGGTCTTTCCACTTTTCAGCGGTTGCCCTTTTACCAGCCGGCTGCTGGCCCTTCACATCCACATGTGTCAATCACAGAGGTAGATGATCAACAGCCAGTGTAGGGGTGACATGTGGTTAGCATGTCGAGTCCCCCAGCCGTTATAGCTGGTTCCTCAACCTGGAGCCGCTACTTATTGTAGCTACCCAATTGCCTCACGATGCTGGGTGGGCACCGGTCCCATACTGGCCGAAATACCATGAGAAAATTTCTTCCCCCATGGAGACTCGAACCAGCGCAAGTCCCGTAGCTCTCCGCCAAGGATTCCTACCTTAACCGCTCGGCTACGGCGCGGGACACCTGTTTTCTAATAATTAATTTTTCTCTATTTATTTAATTTTATACTACGTCATTAATCTTTTCCTCTTTTTTTATATACCTTGTACATATTATATATTTAATACATTAAATTTAGAGTAAATCAAAATATTAATTGTATTGTATTCATAACTTGTAATCGTTTATATATATATATATATATTGTAATTTAGCTTTAAGACTTTTTTTTTGTTTGTATTTTTTTTAAACCTGGTTGTGTGGTAGACAAGGCCTTGGCCTTAACTCTGCCAGGTAAAATAAAGCTATTATTATTATTATTATTATTATTATTATTATATTATTATTATTATTATTATTATTATTATTATTATTATTATTATTACATTTCTCTGTCATTCCAATCTCCATCATCAATATCTTTTTCACTCATCCTACTTAAAACGCTATCAGTTCATGTTATTTTTGGCCGTCCTCTTTTTTTTCATGCCTCCAGGTGGCATATATACTCTTTCTTCTACAAAAATGTACTGACTACATAGTGCAGTATATTTTCCAGTTATGTGTTTTCTAAGTTTTAAAATATACATAATTATTTCCCCCTCCATTCACTCATTTCTGTCCCTCTCTCCCTCTCTCGTTCCCTGTCTCACTATATATATATATATATATATATATATATATATATATATATATATATATACACACCGGTTTAGCGTTAATTTTTCTTTTCATATATATATATATATATATATATATATATATATCCATCCATAGTAATTCTGCCCGAGGGCAGATCCTTCACTGCAATCATAGCACTTTCATGCTATGCTAGCAGCTTTACTATGGAATTGTAGGTGTGGTAGCTTCCCGTTGTTTTCCACACCGGTGAAGGATGATGATCATGATGATAATGATAGGGATGATGATAATGGCCACATGATTTCGGGGACCGTTTGGGTCTTAAAGTTTTTCTGACATTTGTCTTACAGGTGAGGAAAAACCCCGATAAAAACCTCACACAGAAAAACTGTGTGTGTGTATATATATATATATATATATATATATATATATATATATATACTTGTTCCTCTATTTCTACTAGAAATTGAAATTAATTATAATAAAATTCAGAGTGCATACGATACTTAAAATATATTTCCGATTTTTATAAAAATGCATGAATTAATTAAACCTTCAAAAAAATGTAATCCTTTCTAATTAGGATATTATTTGGTTAGTAATTTTCATAACTGATACTGAAAACATAGATATTTTATTTAGTATGCTGATCTTTTTACTAATCTGATATGTTCTGATCTTTTAGTGTAATTTTTGTAAATTCAAAATGTTTATTTCATTTTTTACCCTCTCCTCTCAATAATTTACTCTAATAATAATAATAATAATAATAATATAATAATAATAATAATAATAATGATAGTAATAATGATGATAACAATGATAATAATTATATTAATAATAATGAAAATAATAATGATAATAATAATGATAATGATAATGATAATAATAACAATAATGATAATAATTGATAAACAGGCGAATAAATCTTTGCCTAATTCCTAAAAATAATTTACCAAATAAAATATAAATTAATTCCTTATATACTAATTTAATCATTATTACTTTTAATATTATAATAATTAAAACATTATAGTAAAACTTCAAAATAAAAAAAAGTGAAATATTTTAAGTAAAATTATAAATGATAATAATAATAATAATAATAATAATAATAATAATAATAATAATAATAGATTTATTAGACATTGATTTGAAGTGTCCATATTTCACAGAATACCTTCGAAAATTAAAATAAAATTCAGATATTAATACAATTATCATGATGCTTTTTTTACTTACCCAATAAAAGTAATATTTCCATTTGTGATATTATTTTAGTCCAGTTCGGGATAGCGTCGGTGCCGGTCAAGACAAGTTTCCAGGATGATAGTTTAGTGTGAATGCATGTGTGAATGGTGTGTTTTGTCTTAATGTTGTGTTGTCTCGGAGAAGGCTCTGACATTGAACTGATCCCTCTTTCGGGAAAGCCCTCCAAGTCCTTGTGTGATAAAAAAAAGTATGTATGTTATCTATAGTTAAAATCCCTCTCCCGACAGGTCCCACTTTAGCGTGTAGTACATACAATTATCTATAACGCAATGGGTAAAACTGCGTCAATGGAATGATATTATTTTATCTGTGTTTCTTCGTAATAGAGTCAATACTGTTTACAGATATTTATTTATTCGGAGAAGTGCGAAATGTTTTGAGTGTTATTTTAGCAAGATCAAAATGTATACCTCATACTCCAACCATTTAATCTCCTCTCTCTCTCTCTCTCTCTCTCTCTCTCTCTCTCTCTCTCTCTCTCCTCTCTATTATACATTGAATTTAAGTGTCATAATATTCAACTGCATAAGAAAAATAAGAAGTGCTTCTGAATTTTATAAATACAAACATTAATTTAATTAAATTTACAAATAAATATAATATCTTGGATTAGGATATAATTTGGTGGATTTTTTATTATTCGGTTGGCAATTACATAAATTCTCCCTCCCATTTGCTCTTCCCGCCCGCACAATAACAGTCGATTACTACGTCTAGATGACTAGTTATCTGCATTTTCCGGTTGAAGATCGTGTATTGTAAAATATAAGTGTGTGTATTTGTGATTATGTGAAATTTTAACAGTGAATGTGGCATCTTATTCTTGTAGATCCAGATATAAAAGGTAAGTCATAACCCTAGTATGTTTTATTTTACGAGTTTTTTTATTAAAGCATATAGACTAACTGAAATATTCAGGAGGAAAATAATTTATTTAAAACGAAGTGCTATTATGTTTAAATCTTCAGTTTTCTAGTGATACTTAATTATGAAATTAATGCCACAGATTTTCACTTTTCTTCAAAGTCCCATTTTCTTCCGATTATCTATTGTGTGTATGTGTGTGTGTATATATATATATATATATATATATATATATATATATATATATATATACATATATATATATATATATATATCCCGCGTCGTAGCCCTAGTGGTTAAGGCCAGAAGCCTTGGCGCAGAGCTACGGGACTTGCACTGGTTCGGGTCTCCATACTTACTCACTTACTCACTGGCACTATCGAACCCGTAGGTTCATGGCCGCGTGGATATAAGCTCTCCATACATCCCTATCCTGAGCTAATTCTTTCCAATCATTCCTGTATAATCTACTTCCCTCAAATCATAGTTAATGTTATTCTCCCACCTCATTCTTGGTCTACCAACAGGGCGTTTTCCTTCTGGCCTTCCTACAAGAAGCTTCCATGCAAGTCTTTCATTCCCCATACGTGCAACATGTCCTGCCATCGCAGTCTATGAGACTTAACTGTTCTTATTATATCTGGCCTCCTATAAAGACCATGTAGTTCATTGTTAGGGTCTCCATGGGGAAAGAAATTTATCTCACGGAATTTCGGCCAGTATGGGACCGGTGTCCACCCAGAATCGTGAGGCATTTGGGTAGCTACAATAAGGAGCGACTCTAGGTTGAGAATACCAGCTATAACGACTAGGGATCCAACAATGCTGACCACATGTCACCCCTACACTGGTTAGATGATTAACACATGTGGATGTGAAGCCAGCAGCTTGCTGGTCAGTCAAGGGCATTCTAGGCCTGTCGCGCTTCGAGTTATGTATATATAGTAAGTAAAGTGATCCCACAACAGGCCCGGAGGCCCTTGGGGTAGTAGGAGGTTAAGGCTCCCACTTTTTCTAGACAATCGGCACTTTATGTCAGCCGGGTTGTCAGCCCTGCGTGACGGCCGCCTTTACCCCCAGAACAAGCGTCTGGTACTCATTTCCGTTAGAGGCTGAGTCGACCCCAGGGCCATAGTACCGCCAGAGGGTTTGGGTCAGTTTAAAAATCCTGACCCCAGCGGGACTTGAACCCTCGACCCTCCGGCTTGTAGCACAGTGCCTTAACCACTACGCTACGGCGTGCCCCATATATATATATATATATATGGTTGTTCCAATATCTGTCCTAGATTAAAGCATTTAACTGAAATATTTAGGATGACTATGAAAGATTTAAAACGTAGTGGCTATTACTTTTAAATATTCCGTTTTGTAGCAATAATTTAATATAAAATCATCATCATGAATAAATCCGTTTTAGGCCATGTGGCCTGTTGACGGTGAACCTGACGAAGATGGTGTTCGTATTTCTACCGATGTTTTGGTCTTCCTTGGTCGCTATGTCCAGTTGGAGTATATTGGAGTGCCAATTTTAGAAGTACATTTTTTTCCTTTTTTCTCAAATTATTTTTCTATTCTTGTTGGTAATATAAAATCAGTTTTATATATTGTCACCTTCCTTCAAAAACCACATAAGTCCCATTTTTCACGGATTATCTATTATATATACACCATGACTCAAAAGAAATAATGCAAAGGAGAATTATATAAAACAAAACATGAGCATGGAGAAATAAGAATAATTAGAAGAAATAGACATGGAGGAAAGGGCATGGAAAAATAGAGACTAATGGAGATTGGCTATAGTTTATTGAAATGGTTAAGGTAAGATGTCAAAGACATTGAAAAACGTAAGAGAAAATAGAAGTAGGGGTCTACATATTTTAAGATTCAGATCTAGGTAGTTATATTTCAGATAATATTTTATCGGGGTTCCAACTCAGTACTCGGCGAATAGAAGCACTACATTGCATCAATATTTTCATAGAATAACTCAAATTAAATTGAAAATTAAAACCAAACACTTGAAAATGTTATGTAAAGTAAAGTGTTCCCACAACAGGCCCGGAGGCCCTTGGGGTAGTAGGAGGTTAAGGCTCCCAATTTTTCTAGACAATCGGCACTTTATGTCAGCTGGGTTGTCAGCCCTGCGTGACGGCCGCCTTTACCCCCAGAACAAGCGTCTGGTACTCATTTCCGTTAGAGGCTGAATCGACCCCAGGGCCATAGTGCCGCCAGAGGGTTTGGGTCAGTTTAAAAATCCTGACCCCAACGGGACTTGAACCCTCGACCCTCCAGCTTGTAGCTCAGTGCCTTAACCACTGCGCTACGGCGTGCCCCTAGTAAAGTGATCCCACAACAGACCCGGAGGCCCTTGGGGTAGTAGGAGGTTAAGGCTCCCACTTTTTCTAGAGAATCGGCACTTTTATGTCAGCCGGGTTGTCAGCCCTGCGTGACGGCCGCCTTTACCCCAGAACAAGCGTCTGGTACTCATTTCCGTTAGAGGCTGAGTCGACCCCAGGGCCATAGTGCCGCCAGAGGGTTTGGGTCAGTTTAAAAATCCTGACCCCAACGGGACTTGAACCCTCGACCCTCCGGCTTGTAGCTCAGTGCCTTAACCACTACGCTACGGCGTGCCCCCTTGAAAATGTTATAACAATTTTTTATTGTTTTTTCTCCTTTTATATATAAACAATCTTCTACACGCTAAAACTAAATTGAAACACTTCTGGTTTTCATTTTAAATTAAATATACATTTAATTTAATAGAAATTAATGTGTGTCACACCATAGGTAAAGAGAGAAATTAAAGGAATTACATATTTAAAAAAATATATAATGTTTTGATTTTAAATATAGTTTATTGAAAAGATACGAGTACATATTTCAGATAAGAGAGTTGTTCGTACATTTGAAGCTTATAATAGTACATGATGCACAATCTGCTTTGTCTACACTGTTGATGTACAGTACGAGAATACTAGCGACTTATCTCAGCACTGGTGTGCATGTCTTGTTTACTATTTTTTCAGGGGTGTCCATAATTGAGCAGAGGAAAGAACTTAATCATTTGAAAAAGGTGATTGTAAATTTAACTTTGAGAGGATTTTCTTTACGTGATATATGCAGGCAAATTAATAAGCGATATTCTAAACGAATGGGATGAAAATAAGCCAGAAATTTTCCAAAACCTGGTTAATTCGAAGAACAATAGATGCAAAGTGGTGTTAAAAACAAAAGGCTACGCAACTTCGCACTGAACTGTTGAGAATATCCACTTGTTGACATTATTTTTTGTCTTTAATCATCCTTTTATTCTAGTGCAAACCAGAGTAAGTTATTATGTAAATTTGTTACTTTTTTAAACTAATGTAAATAGCATTTATCAAAAAACACATACATGGCCTTTATATGAAAATTATTTAAAATATATTAGAAAAATTGTTTAATTTAATAACACCTAGTGTACTCTTAAACAACTGTTAAATATATATATATATATATATATATATATATATATATCCATAGTAATTCTGCCCGAAGGCAGGTCTTCCACTGCAATCATAACATTTTCACGCTATGCTTTGTAGCTTTACTAGGGAATTTTAGGTGTGGTAGCTTCCCGATGCTTTCCACACCGATGAAGGATGATGATGATGATGATAAGATGAATATGAATGATGATGATTGCGATGGCCATATGATTTCGGGGACCGTTTGGACCTTAAAGTTTTCCTGACATTTGTCTTACAGGCGAGGAAAAACCTCGATAAAACCTCACCCAGAAAAACTGTCCCGAGCGGGGATCGAACCCGGCCCGCTGCGTGACAAGTTAGTACGTTACCTCGACCTCGAGACCACAGCGGTGGATATATATATATATATATATATATATATGTGTGTGTGTGTGTGTGTGTGTGTGTTTAACAGTTGTTATATATATATATTTGGGTTCGACCCCGGTCGGGGCAGTTTTTCTGGGTGAGGTTTCTATCTGGATTTTTCCTCACCTGTAAGACAAATGTCAGGAAATCTTTAAGGCCCCAAACGGTCCCCGAAGTCATATGGCCATCATCATAATCATTATCATCATCCTTATCATTAGCATCATCATCATCATCATCCTTCACCGGTGTGGAAAGCAACGGGAGCTACCACACCTACAATTCCCTAGTAAAGCTGCAAGCATAAGCATGAAAATGCTATGATTGCAGTGAAGGACCTGCCTTCGGGCAGAATTACTATGGATGGATATATATATATAGTATATAGGATGTAACTAAATTCCCATTACAGATTTTGAGGACATATAGTGGGGACCAAGACGGTTATATTTAACATAGGAACTCATGTCCGGAAACGTACCGTTTTTTCCCGCTACACGAAAAGCAACACGCATTGCTCTCGTTTACCCTTGCTGCTTATCGTCTGTATCCACTTACAAAAAGGCAAAGATGTGACGACCAACGACGTCAACACAGATACGGTTCCTCCGTACTTACGATCACCAAACCTTGGTCCTGCAACATCCGCCACAGCCATATCCCGCGCCATTAGGTCTTCCTCGGATGCCACAAGATTCTCGTAAATCAAGAATTTCATGTGTTCCATAGCTAGTAACCTAGCGGGGTCAAGTCAGAAGAACGTACAGATTGTTTGGCGCCGAAAATGCGGTAGAGTTGAATTGTGTTGTGGTGTTTTGCGTTTCTGCAGCGGGTTCGTTTTCTTTCCACAGTTACAGTAAGTATTTTATATAAAATTAATTAATCATTAAATCTTATGAAATGCTCTGCCCACTTCAGTCTTCGTATTCGTATTACGATATATATGAGAATGCCAAGATACAAATCAAATAGTTCCTTGTTATAGCCTATCTAATATGCCATTTATTGGGCCAAATCATGACTTTCAAAATGTTTCATCTTGGAAATACTACAATTTTGTTTTTCTTCATTTTTATTTAGGACCCATGCCGTAGATCCTTACGTGAGTACAGTTTAATATTATAGTTTTGTACAGTTTTATTACAGAGTACGATTGAAAACTTTAATTAAGGGAATTTTGTGAATGTTTGTTGCAAAATGATAGTCTAGAAATCCATACTCACTTATGTATTCTTTTTTTAATTCATGTTAATTACTAAGATTGGTTGGAGAAAACCCTCAATGGCGAGGACAATTGTCAAAATGAATGAATGACAATTTTATTTTAATCTTAATTGTTAATACATGTGGTATTAATTGTTTTATTAGTCCATAAATACGTATGCAAGCTTGAAAAGTGCATTTATATATATATATATATATATATATATATATATATACAGCGAGTTTCACTCGACCTGCGGCCGATATCGGGAAAAGTGACTGCAAGCATTGAGTCGTCAACTCGTGCTGCCCACGCTGTGTCCACGCTAGTGGCCGGAAGTCGAGTGAACCTCACTGTGTATGTATATATATATATATATATATATATATTATATTCGGGTATATTTAATTTAAGATAAAGAAAACAGTTGTCTAAAATAATGGGAAGTTTTAAACCAGTTAAAAGAATGTGGAGATTCCATCCCGCCCCAACTCAAGCACTGATTACTTGTAAAGTAGGAACCATATAGTTTAGGGGGATTGGACATATGAACATTGTGATGGAAGAAAGTTTACAGAAGAAGAATTATGAATGTAATCCTACAGGTAAAAGGATGAGGGGATGAACAAGAAAAGAATAAATTATATTCAAAAATAAATTTTATGCACAGTATTGACACCCGAACGGGCAAGTGCTCGTGCTCGGATGCAGTTGAGTTACAGAAATAATACAAATAGAATTTATACATTACAGAGTTTAGTTAAAGGACGGAAAAAAAACTTAAATTTAGGAGCTACTTACAAGATATAAAATAAATTCTGATGCATACATTCAAAGGAGAATAAATTTAATAAAACAGTATATATTGTATTAATACCAAACCTAAGAAGGAAATTAAATACTTAGGAAATAATGAAAATAGGAGCACATATAAAAAAGACACTCTGAAGAAAAAAATGTAATGGAGAATGCTATAAAACAAAAGATGGGCAAGGAGTAAAGAGAATAATATAGAAGAAAGGGAATTGGAAGAAGGAGCGTGAAAAATAGAGAGGAATGGAGATTGATAATAGAATCTTGAAATGTGCAAAACATTGAAAATCCTAAGAATAAATAAATATAAGTATGAACCTACATCCCTTATGAACTACTTGTTTAGGCAAGTGAAATGCAAATCTTAAGAACTATTCAGGGGAATACATTATTTGATAAAATACACAATACATAATTTAGGGACAAATGTCATATTCAAGACATAACTAAATTTATTATAGATAGACGAAAATATTGGAAGGTCATATAGAAAGAATGGCAGACAACCGACGTGCAAAAAGAGCTAAAGAAGATATAGACCAATGAAGGGAGAAGAACAAGAGGAAGACCAGCCAAGAAATGAATAGACAGTGAATCCACATCCAATACGTCTTCCTCCGAGGAGTGATTTTGGAAATAAATCAGGATGAAAATTCTACAAATTATGATTAAGAAGAAGAAACAGTTTAGGCAATTAAATTTCAAACATTATTTTCTCGGAATTCCAACTCATTATTCATGTATTGAAACACTATACATATTGTATCAACATTATTCTAGAAAAGTACAAACTAAATTCGAAATTAAAACCAATCATCTGAAAATGTTACAACAGTTTTTACATTTGTTTGGAATTAGTTCATGGAACTTATTTCAGTAGTTCTTCTCAGAAACGCTACTCGTTAATCCTGGAGTGTAAACATTGCCTTTTCCATGGGTTCCTACAACATTGAATATTATATAAATATTTGACATGCAAATGTGTTGTTTACGTTAGATTGTATTGCAGTAGAATGTACCTTCATGAATGTTTGCTTTAGTTGATTTTCAATTACAATATTGCTCTTCACTTTGTAACTAATAACTAAATAACTAACTCGCTGAAAGTATCAAATACGGTGTTATACAGGATGTTCGGAAATTAATATTACAAACTTCTGGGACTAGTAGAGGGGACTGAGTAGACAATAAGATAAAAGTTAAAAATTAAAATGTACCTGTTGGCAGATGCCGTCGTCCTCAACTTTGTTAAAATGGTGTATATAACATCAACTGGAGCGCTTTTGGAAGTTAACTTCCATCTTCAGCAGGTTGAGCTTCTGCTACTCGTTGTTGTTGTTTACGATGATGTATACTCCGACTTTGAATAGGAACCAATGTCCGGAAATGTGCAGTTTCCGTTATACAGTCATTACTATGTGTCGGATTTTCCGGTTTGTTTTGCGACCTGATAGGCAGGACGTCAGAAGAGCGCCATGTCAAATGAGGTGTGACGTAAGATACAGAATTAAATGGCGTTTGGCTGTTTTCAGATGAAAGTCAAATTTATTTGGTAACAATACCAAAGTAACAAAAACACTTTTATTGGTTTGGTTAATAAAAGAGATCTGTAGAGAGTTTATAATTAGAATAATTGCAAGGGTTAAAAGTGAATAAATACTAATAACACTTGTGCCAACAGTGGCCCTGGGGGTCCGTTTATCGGGCCCCAGCTGTGCTCACAACAGCAACAGGGCGCGTCCCCGGGTGGCGGATAGGGGAACGGTCGGTGGTTTGCTTGCACTCCTCCCGGCTAGGTCCAGACCGGACCCGCGGGCCATTTGTGAGGTCGTCAGGACTCGAGCGACCTGATGCACTACATAGCTCGTGCTGCGCCCACTTCAGCAGCAAATCGCGTCCCCTCGATGGCGTAGTGGGGAAATGGTCGGTGGATCTGCTAGTCAGTCCTCCCTTCCAAGTCCGATGGACTCGCGGACCATAAGTGGGGTCAACAGGAGACGAGCGCCCTGTTGTACTAAAGCTCAAATGTCCCGGCCCACAGCGGGAGCAGCGGCCGTCGTGGCGAGGCGGTGGGAGATTGTGGAGATCAGAAGCTCCCTTCTCTTGGTTAATCCCGAGGACCTTTGTGGGGGCACCATGGGCGATGAGCTCCCTGGATGCCTACATTGCTCAGTGGGCTGACTCACAGCAGCGGCACGACTAGGCTTAGTCTTGCGAACGGGCTGATTAGGACAATACCGGGCGTAATGCTGGGAATTGCCACCAGGTCGATAAGCTCGGGAAAGGAGGAAGCGCGGTCTTTGTTGGTGGGATTTAGCGCCGACTCTGGAACCAAGTGACCCAAGGACAATCTGTGAGGTCGTCAGGAGTTGAGCGACCTGACGTACTAATGCTCAGGCTGGACCCACTTCAACAACCAAACACGTCCCCAGCTGGTGCACTGGGGGAAAGATCGGTGGATCTGCTAGACAGTCCTCCCGGTTAAGTCCAAGGGACTCGTGAACCATTAGTGGGGTAGGCAAGAGTTGAGCGCCTTGTCGTACTAGTTGCTCATCTGTTGGAGCTTGCGAGCTCCGTGCTGGCCCACAACAGCTGCAGAAGGCGTCCCTGGGGGCACACCAGGGCTCGGCTCGGACCGGTCCAGAGGGGAGCTACTGTACTGATTCCTGGCTCGGCCTACGGGCCCGTCGACAAACTGTGGGGTCGCCAGGAGATAAGCACCTGGATGTACTAAAAGTCTCACACTGTTGGGCTTGTAGCCCTAGCCGGTCTCACAACGGCTGCAGGACACGTCCCTGGAGGCAGAACAGGGGAATGGTCGGTGGATCTGCGATAGCAGTCCTCCCGGCTAGGCTCATGGAGCCCGTGGACCAACTGTGGGGTCGTCAGGATTGAGCGACCTGATGTACTATGTAGCTCAGCAATTCCCAGAACTGCAAACTCCAACACTCTCTCCCTGGGGTGTTGGTTGAAGGACCGTGAACTTGAACGTGGACGTGAACATAGGATAGGGAGGACTAGAACTAGGACTTGGGAGTATGGTCATGACGACCGAGGTATCCCAAGGGGTGGACGGCTGGGCCTGGGCCTAGATGTGCCAACAGTGGTAAAAACAAACTTGTTTCTGTCTTATGCACTGGATATGTCTACGAAACTGCTCACTAAAACATAGGCTCGGTGTGACGACCACCAACGTCGTTGCACACATTGTACCGACGAATCATGTTCCCGTACATTCGTTCCATCACACCTGGTGTCCCGTTAATCTCTTGTACAGTGACCATAATTCGTGACGTGATGTACTGCCTATCCGGTTGTAAAACAACACCGGTAAATTCGACAGATTGCAATGGCTGTAGCACGGAAACGGTAAATTTCGGACATGGGTTTCTATTCAAAATATCTACTCATTCCTTTCTACTTGCCCTAGAAGTTTGTAATATGAATTTCTGAACATTCTGTATGCCCCCTATACATTTATATCCTGAGCAAATATTTTCCAATAATTCTTTATATATTAAATTAATATTGAGAACCTAAAGCTATTACTATAATATAAATAAGTAAATTAATGAACACAAATTATTGTAAATCAATGGTAAAGAGAATGTTTTTCTTTACCATTGATTTACAATAATTTAATTGTGTTCATTAATTTACTTATTTCTGTCATAGTAATAGCTTTAGCTTCTCAATATTAATTTAATAAATAATGCTATAGCTGTGTGGAGTCCCTTGATGTTTTCTTCAGGTAGAAGCCATTCATTTTGTATTTGTGAATGATGATTAATTGCAATTGAATGTGGGACCAGTAGAGTAAGGTAAGGGAAGGATTTCTGCTCGGATGGGAATGAAGCCTGAATTAGCTCAGTGGACAGAGCATTAGCACGGAAAGCTAAAGTTTCAGGGTTCGATTCCCGGTTCAGGCAGACATGTTTTTCTTTACCATTCATTTACAATTCTTTATATAATTTAACTCAAATAATTCTTCATTTCAATCTCCAATACTATTCTTGTCCTATCTACTGATTTTACAATACGTTTCTTTGGCCCTCTTTCGTCTTCTTCTTCTTCAGTTCACGGACTAGGCAAATTGCCTTTTCCGCCTCACAGTTGTTGTGTCCATCTCTCCCAGGCCTTCCTACATTTTCCATTTGTTATGTATCGATATTGGCTCTCTATTATTCATCATTTTTACCACATGCCTTGTCTGTCGTAGTCCAAGAGATTTAACTGCTCTTACGACAATGCATTTCCCATAAAGATCATGTAGCTCATTCCACTGTATTCTTGTCCATTCACTGTCTGTTCGTCTAAACTTGATCCAAATATTTTTAAAGAAATTTACTCTCAAATACTCGCAAACTTTTCACCTCCCTTAGTAAGAGACTATGTTTCAGATCCATATATTAGATCCATTATTTGTCGGTTGCAGTAGTCTGGTGTTTATGCTCCTTGACTCCAGTCTCGTGGGTCATGGGTTCCCCGTACGTGGTCGAAGAATTTTTTTTGTAATATCGTCTCACCTGTTATTACTGTTGAGGTATTTCAAATGTGAATTCGTATTTAGAAATCATTATAAGTTAAGCTAAACTTATAACTGACTGAAAAATAATCGTGTATAGCACACGACAAGAAATATCTCAACTTTGATAAAATAACAGAGTCAGCGATTTCTTTCAGGTCTATACTAGGGGTTGAAATACAGAGTGATACATAGCTCTTAGACTGTAAGGTGACAAGTAACATTCCACAACCGCTAGATAGGAGTGCGGGAAATATACCTTGTATGCAATCTCCCCAACTAGTAAAATACAGAGTGAATCATAAGTCAGTTAACCGAAAATGCAAATATATTATTTTCTGTAGCTTACAACATCTATACAAAAAACCAAGTACCGAAATTGTTCAAAGTGACCTCCATTGTTGTTTAAGAATTTATGAGATCGTTTTAACACGGATATGCTGATGTTATCACACAATTTCCCATTATTACCAAAAGTGCTTTCAAATACCTGTTCAATCAAATCCCGTAAATGTAGCTGGTTTGTACTGAAAACTTTGTTCAAAATTCCCCAATTGAAAAATCGCATGGCGCGAGGTCTGGTGAACTAGGAGGCCAATTGATTTTATCACGTCTTCCAATCCACTCTTCAAAATAGTAACACAAAAATAAAAATAAGTAACTTGAAGTCGTTTATAGACATGATACTGTAAAAGCTGTATTCCCTAGTTAGCAAATTACCTCAAGCAGTAGTGTTTGCGATTATATTCTGAAGGTCCCATATTCAAACCTCAGTTTCAACAAATCTGACTTGTTTCCTTGCAACCATGTGCAGTGTTTAACTGACTTATGCCGCATTCTGTATTTAAAACATTGTGGGGTTTTCGGGACCAGTCCCATCATCAGTAAAAAGTGTTTCGCTAATGACCAGCTATTGACTGATGAATGACGATCTTGTAAATATGATTAATAATAATAATACTAATAATAATAATAATAATAATAATTTATTTATTCTGGCGGAGTTAAGGTCATAAAGGTTTCTCTTCCACTCAACCAGCACAAACACAAATAAATATTTGACAGATATAGATATACCCTAAACTAATTATAAAGAGTTAAAAATATATTAAATGTTGCCTGTGACCAGCTTCTGACTGATGTATGGTGACCTTGAAAATATGATTGCATACTTGGTGCCTTCTCTAAAAATATATTGATTTTAGAAGAGAGCGCATCCAGTAGACGCAATCTTATCTACATGATCATCACCTGGCCTAGCGGATTTTACACCAAAACAAACACTACAAGTTAGGATCTACGCGGAGTTCTGGGAGAGGTGGGAATTAGTGTGCGGTCCTGCGTAGTATCGTACAATTACTATACAACTGTGTAATACGTTCAGAGAGTAACATTCATTTCACTTCTGTTACACGTAATACAGGTATTGTTGGACTTGTAAAGTGTGCATTGTTATGTTTATGTTTGTTTCTCTGTGTTTGCTAGTATCGAAAATACTACATAGTGTTTAATTACTTTATTGTAGAATTGTATTTGTCTACTGTATTCTACATAGTGTTTAATTACTTTATTGTAGAATTGTATTTGTCTACTGTATTCTACATAGTGTTTAATTACTTTATTGTAGAATTGTATTTGTCTACTGTATTCTACATAGTGTTTAATTACTTTATTGTAGAATTGTATTTGTCTACTGTATTCTACATAGTGTTTAATTACTTTATTGTAGAATTGTATTTGTCTACTGTATTCTACATAGTGTTTAATTACTTTATTGTAGAATTGTATTTGTCTACTGTATTCTACATAGTGTTTAATTACTTTATTGTAGAATTGTATTTGTCTACTGTATTATACAATTTTTGCAGCAAGTAACTATACCAAGTCCCGTCTTGATGTTGTGATCCTATTGCTCTCGACACTCGTCCACCCAAGTATTGTTTACATCGTTTCTACCGTCAGGTCGTCCTGCACTTGAAGGGTTCCGTGTAGAATCCTCTAGTCCTAATCATCACAATTCAGTCAATAGCTGTCAGTGACGAAACAACCTTCTGCTGAGGATGAGACAGATTCAGAAAGCCCTACAATGTTGGTACACAATTTTATAACATATTTTAAATTGTGACCTGTACCGTAACGGATTTTTTTATTAGGCCCTATAGCCTATTTATTAAAATTGTGGGTGATGGTTAATTCAAGGCGCTTTCTCACCTGTAAGACAAATATCAAGAAAATGTAAGGAGCAAAAGGTTCCCGAACATTATCTGGCCATCATAATCATCTTCATATTCACTGTGTGAGTCCTAATTTTAACAGAATTCCTGCTAAAATCATTGATCCTCTTACATGGGCCTCAACATGGGCCTTGGGGAGTCGTAAATGAACAGAAAATATGGGTATTTTTTTACAAGAAATGCCACAATTGAATGGTGTGATTCGTCAAAATGTTCTTGTTGTCTCGGAGGAGGCCCTAAATTGAACTGATTACTGAGTCATGCAGGCTTTACATGTCCTTGTGTAGTCAAAAGAATATGTGTGTAATCCAAAGTTTAAAATTCCTCTCCCGACTGGTCGTGCCACTGTAAGGCCTATACGGCGTGGGACATATAAAAGTACCTATAAGGTGAGAGGATAAACTCTGATGGAGAAGTAGAAGAAATGTATAATTTTGTTTTCATTGTCATTTTCCGATTTTACGAAATAGGATAGACATGAATATTTGTAAAAAAATAATAATTCAAAAATAGAATCTCATGGAAACATTCTCAATATTTACTTTTCTTTTAAATTCACTAATAAATTGTGGTTTTATGTAATTTTTATATCGGTTATGTGGTATTTTTTTAGAGGAATTAAACCAATGGGTACAACTAGGATATTAACACACGCCAAGTTCCAAGGTTGAGATTTTAAAAATCCCTTACCCCGCCGGGAATCGAACCAGGGTACATTGTTATGCGATAAAGAGGAGATTCCAAGATCCAATACGCTCACTCTAATGAGCAATATTAAGAACTTGGAGATGTAAGTAATTAAAAAAACTAAATATATGTTCAAATATGGAAATATATAATGGAAATGTACAGTTAATATCAAATGAGGGAAATTTTTAAGTGGATGAATTCAAATGCCTAGCATCAATAATTACAATCAGGAATGAGATGCACAAAGAAATTAAACATAGACTCAATTCTGGAAATGCGTGCTGTTTAAGCATTACAGGGACTCTTGTCGTTCCAGCTTCTCTCAAAAAACCGAAAATATATAACATTTTTATTGTCCCAGTTATACGGATGTGAAACATTGACTCTTACTTTAAGGGAACAGAATTGATTACGAGTATTTCTGAATAAAGTTAATACTTTTAAGAAAATGTTGTACCGTTGATGATATTTTTAAATATTTAAAACAAAATTTGTATCTGCTGTGGCAGTCGTCCTCAATAAATTGTATTTGTATGAAATATTCATTTCGTTCATGTTCGTTGGGTACTGATTGTATTTGAATGAACAGCTTTGAAAATGGAACCGGTTCCGAAAAGGCCTAGCTGAATATTTCATACAAATGTAATTAGTTGAGAATGACTGCCACAATAGGTACAAACTTTGTTTTAAATATAAAGTTGTTAGCAAAATGTTTGAACCAAAGAGAGGCGAACAGAGAAGATTACATAATAGTAAACTAAATTATATTTTATGGCAAACCTGATATAGTAAGAAAAGCTCATTCTCGTAGACTGCGATGGGGAGGAAATGTGGCACGAATTGGAAATGAAAGAGGGGCATGGAAACGACTTGGAAAAACAGAGAGAAAGCCAAAGTAGGTAGGCCAAGAATGAGGTGAAATAATTAACTAATCATTATTTGAGGGAAGAAGATTTTAGAGGGAATTATTGAAAAATGTTAGCTGTGGATAGGGATGTACGGAGAGTTTATATCCGTGCGGACATAAACCTACGGGTTAGATAGGACAAGTGAGTTCTTAGTTATAAGAATATTATGCTGTTTGGAATTTTATTGCTATTTAAAATAAATTTTGTTTGTGAGAAAAGTTTTATATAAATCTTAGTATATCACATAAAGTTACAATGTGAAGCTCCATGGAGTAAATATGTATATTCTTCTTTGAGATTACTATTGTAGACAAAGTTAACAGTGTTTTGTGTTTGGACGTTATGCCTCATTTTCCCCCCAGGTCATATTTTTTATGAAACATCACACGCCGTATAATAAAATGGTTTAGTATTATGGTGCTGCCATCTATTTTCCCTTGCCAACATATTTTGGTGCCATACTTTGAGAACATTATCTATCCAGGAGGGTTTCTGGCCAGATCTTCATTATTTCCAACACCAAGTAGTTCATATATACTACTTCCATGCCTTCCACAGACCCTGTTTTCTCTGAAATATGTTGTTATCTTGGTTGGAGACTGCATATAATACACTTTTTAAGATGAATTTACTCTCCACAAAACAACAGATTCCTAGTTCTTTTCTTTCTTTTTTACTTTAAAAATTAAAGAAAAAAGAGTTGAAAATAAATGTCCCCCGAGGAAATCTTTCTATTTTAAAGGAGAGTTGGTTCAGAAGAGAGATAAAAACTAACCTCTATTCAAGAAAGTCCGTGAGTCACGCAGGCATTGATACCATAAATGTTGGCTCTCTATACATCCATATCCTGAACTAAAGTTTTCCAATCATCCACTGTATAATTTACTTCCATCAAATCTTGGTCAATATTTTTCTCCCACTCGTTTTTGGTTTACCTACTGGGGAATTTCCCCCTTGTTTAAGCTACAAGAAGCTTCTATGCCTCTATTTCATTTCTCCTTCGTGCCACATGTCGCACACATCACAGTCTATGAGACTGGTTTCCTATGAAGATAATGTAACTCACTGTTATTCAATATTTAATATTATAGTTAGTAGTACAGTAAACCCTGTCTTAGCCGGAACCTTTATAAGAAGGCAACCTGTAGAGACGGAAAAAAATCTCCAGGACGGTACGATTTTATAAGTAAAATCGTCCTGTGTAAGTCGGAAACCTTCATAACGCGAAAACGGAATGGTTATTAAAGTACCAATAGTTAATTTTTACCTCAGTAAGACGGACAATTATTCTTAAGCACGTTCTAATTACAGTATTAATAGCACGTGAAAATTCTGCTCATGACGCCTTCTGCATTATATCGTTTTACCTGCATGTGTTGCCGTTGAATTGCGGTGATACCCTTGCTTATATGTGACAGGGAGAATCCCTCACTTTTCCTTGCCTGCTTACATTACCTGCGAGGGAGTTGGAAAACTCTTCAGACTTCCTGTAGTTGAGTCCTTCTCGCTTTTGTGTAGTAAAGTTGTTTTGTATTGCCGTGCAAACTGAGCTGTGTTACATAAACTTTTTTGTCTGCATTTCAGTCAATACGTCATGTCTTTAAAGCGTGCATGTGAAACCTTTACACTGAGTGAGAATATTCAAGCTTGTAATTTGGGAACCCTTTATAAGAAGGAAAACTGCCAAGACGAAAATATATTTAAGGAACCGTCATGTTCCTTCATAGACAGGCTTTACTGTATTATTTAAACCGTTGTGGTGCATTTTAATTTGTGCTCAAGTGAAGTAGATGTTTTTCCTTAATTTGCTGAATAGAGCGTACACTGAAGTTCATATCTCAAATAATATTTTCCCTATAATCTCCTATGTAATGTACCTCTCTCAAATCTCGGTTAATGTTATTTTCCACCTATTTCTAGTTCTACCTATTGGGTGCATTCGTGCCACATATCCTGCACATCGCAATCTAGATACTTACCTGATATTATTATATCTGGTGCCATTTTAATAAACATCAAAGCTCACTGTTTTGCAGCCTTCTCCATTCACCTGTTTTTCGTATCTCTTCAGTCTAAAAAAATCATAAGAACCTTATTCTCAAATACTCATAGGTTTTTTTCCTCTCATAGAACTCATGTTTCGCATCCGGACAATGTAAGTGGGAGATTAACAGTTTTATTTATTTTGAGTTTAAGGGAGTGATGGGTGAAATTTCGTATTTCTACATTTTTTGAGCTAGAGACTTGAATTTTTGTACAAGCATTCACTGCATGATACATAATGATGTGTTTAAGTTTCATTATTGTGAGACATTTATTGTATGAGTTATTAAATATTATATTTAAAAAATTGCATATATTATAATTAAATGGGTTCCACAATTTTTTAGTAAAATTGTCAGATTTTTAACAAGACCCCTAAAATATTTAGAAAAACGTGCATTAGAATTCTTATAATATGAATACAAAGGGAGAAAAAAAATATTGTACTTCATGCGTGGAATTACAAAAAAAAATTAATAATTGCATACATTTTATTTTTATTTCATACAATACTACTTCAATCACGAAATCCATGCACTATTTTGTTACTCGTTGTTTTTAGGGCATGCAGTAAAAATTTGAACCTACTAGGACAAAATTTGTGAATTCCATTCAATTTTGAATGTACAAAAATGCAGTGAAATAAAATTGTGAAAAACAAGTTTAAAGATTTGCATGCAATTTAAATACAATATGTAACATACAGGCCTAATCAGCACTTTTGGGCACTTAGAAGCGTCATAGGCCTGTGAAACGTTGCCAAAATATACATTAGAGTATAGGCTACTTTTTAGTACAAAAAACAATAATGCCAATTTTGATCTCAAATGCTCAATTTTTCACCCATCACCCCCCTTATTACCCGTTTAAGGAGTAAGCGCAGTTGTTGACGGAGGGCACTGCAGTCGTGTTTATGCAGGAATAGAACACGTGACACTGCTATCAATGAGTACCGAGGGGAATGGGACGTGGGACGCTGACATTGAACACTGCCTTAGATGACGTCACGTGTAGCAACAAAGAGAGCTTCGGAATTCTTCCGCCTGCAGAGATATTTTGAACGACTAATAACGATTTTTGAGAGAGGTTGGGTTGACAGGAGTCCCTGCGATAGCATGCGCTTCCAGAATTGAGCCTGTGTTTAATTTCTTCCTGCACTACATTCATGTTTGTAATTATTGTTACTAGGCATTTTAATTCAACCACTTCTTCAAAATTTTACTACTGTAATTGTCATTATCAACTTTTATAAGATTCATTACATGTTCCGTTGAGGCATTATTCAAAATTAAAGTATGAAATTATGGAATATTCACCTGAAAGGTCAGTCTCCTCAACATTATCAGTTATTTATCTGTAGCGCTTTCGGGACTAGTCCCATCATCAGCAAGAGTCAAAACATTTTTTAACCCTGCTGATGATGGGACTATTCCCGAAAGCGCTACAGATAAATAACTAATAAAGTTGAGGAGACCAAACCTGGTACTTCTTCACAAACTAACGTGAATAACAATGTTCAAGACCGCACTATACCGGCGATACAATTAAGTACACATGTCGTGGAATTTCTCCAAGATATTCAGCCCTTAGTGGCTAGTCTACCTACTATGGAGAAATTCCTCTTCATGCACAAAATATTTAACATATGTTCCATAGGTTAAATATTGAAGAACCATACATTATCCAGATGAAATCCTGAGAGAGAAAACATCTTCCTACTATGGCTAGGTTTACACGAGTTAAGAACCCCATATTGATAGCCACAAAGTAATTAAGCTGCACAAGTCGCCCAGTGGGTAACAGAACGCAGTAAGTGGGATGGTGCTAGTCACTTCCGATTAGCAAGAGAGTTGAGGAGACGGACCTTTTAGGTAAATATTCCATAATTTTATACTTTATTTTTTAATTGTCATTAGCTGTCCTTTTTCATTATATAATGCACATCAGTGCGTGAGCATATAGAGCTATATAGTTTTATTGATATTTACGTTCAGTGCCAATTTCTTAGTGTTAGGCCTACTCAGTAGATGTGCTACCCTTTATGTTTGTTAGAGGCTCAGTTAACTCCACTACTATGGTACCATCAGAGGGTTTAGGCTAATTTAAAAATCCCTACCCCATCGTGATTTGAATCCGCGACCTTCCGATTGTAGTCATACTGCCAATAAATTATTTTAACTTGTATTTGTTACCTTTTGAAGAAGATAATGAATATTTGGACACTCCTGGGTGCTCTAATGAGGCACTCTAGTTTTGTGTACATAGAACGCGTGTTCACAAATACAACTTGGGAGAGAATCGATGTTATAACACTACACTTTCATACTGGATCAATAATTTTGTTACAATAATTAGAACTTGGATTGAAACGCTAGTCATCCGCAATCAACTCTATTAAGACTGGATGAATGATTGATGCAGTTTCTCTAATTATGATGCATTTATTCACTTCTCTAATCTCTGAAAATATTGTTTCATAAGGAAGGAACCAGATAAACTAAGTCAATGGCACTTTTGAACACATAGGTTCATAGCCTCTGTATAATTCTCCCATTCTGGCACTCTTCTGAATGTACTGAGGCCCCTATTCAAGGGATAATTTCATTACAGAATGAACAGAAATAACAAAAACACTCTTATTTATTAATTAAATAAAAATAAAACGTAGTTTTATTTGATTTTCATATTTATTATATAATTCAGTGACAGCTGTTTCGATACACTGTACCTTCTTCAGACATGTTAACAAATTATGAATTGTGTTCCAACTGATCTAAGCAACAATACAACAATATTTATTTAAATTTTTAAGTTTAACAAAGGGGATTCATTCAATCAAGTTGAGAATTTAACAGTTTTTTACTACTTTTAAACTTATTAATTTCTACAGCCTCCAAAAGATCTAACTTCTTACCCTTATCACAAATATGTAAAATTTCAAAATTTGGATCGAAACAATGATTAAATTGGAATAGGTGGTTAGCATAGTTTGAATTTTCTAAATTTCTGTTATATTCTCTCATGTGTTCCTTTATCCGAGATATAAAAGAACGGGTGAGTGGAAAAAGGATAACATTCCAACTTCCTAGTTTGTGGGAAAACAAAAAAAAAATAAGTTTACAGAAAAAGCTAAGAGTGCTATCGGAAAAATTTACTATTAGTGAATTGTAGAGCTAATCATTAAGAGTTCGCTCAAAAAATCTCATAGTTAAATACTTACTTGTTTAGTAATTATTAATTATTAAATCTGTTGGAATAGTATCCTTTTTCCACTCAATGTTTTGTCAATCGATAAAAATAATTAACTATTATGTTTTTTGTGTCATAAAATGTTTTAATAGTAAAAAAAACACTTTATACTGTTTTTACTTTACACAATGCTGACCATGATACGAGTCTTCATTCATCCTTATCACTGTCTGCTGTATTTGAAGTTGGATACTTAAGGATATCTTCATAGAATGACTTGTACTCATCAGGTATGTAGTGCGTGACTTTTGAGATGTCTTGTATCTTTTTGATGTTGATTCCAAGTTTCCCAGTATATGCTGCAGTAGTAGGAAGTTCAACATAATCTTGTTTTTTCAACCTGAAAGTTCCATGGTGCAGACCATCAATGTATTCGGAAGCCTCGACACAGCCTTTCATCTTCTGAGTAAATACAAGTTGTCTGTACTTACTGATGTTGAATGTCAAATTTTTATTTTCAATATCTTTACATGTTTTCTTGAAATACTGTGGCCACCAGCCTTTGAAGTTGAGTACCTGGTTGTTTAGAAGCCTCTTTACTTCATATGGAGGGTTGAGTTTCCTGGCATTTCGAATGATGTCATCATACTGGTTTGGAGAGTAAATCCGATCCAATCTTCGAACTTGTCGTTTAATGACTGAAAATGTTCTGTCACATGGCAGAAAACTATGGCCTCGGATTGGGTAGAACTGGTGAATAACTGAGAATCTACCATTCATTGTTAGCGTTGCAAGCAACCTAGTTAATGTGTGGTTGCGATTCTGGCCAGCACATGCGTCGCTGAAGACATACAGGATCTTTACTTCTTCAGAGATCTGGTTAATGAAATCCAGAAGACAGCTGCATACTTCATTAGGACCCCTTAGAGCTTCACCCTCTGTGTACGTATAGAAAATTGAAGTACCACGGCCAATATCATGAATATTAAATACATAGTACCAAAGTTTACGGAGATAAAAAACATTTCTTGTACAGGAATGAAAGGGAGAGGCATGTTTTGCATGAAGTCAAACGCAATAGCCATGACATCATTTCTTTCCTTGCAGATATTCTTGACATTCTCCATCTTACTGTAAAATTTCTTTGCTCGCCTCTTATGAACTAGTAGCTCGGCAACAGCAGCCCTTTTGCCACATCGTTCAGAGTTGAAGACTTTATTTTTGTGTTTAAGTCTTCACAGGTTGAGCAAACGTCTACTTGTGGCCTACCAAATCGGTACCCGTAGTTGTCATTGAAATGTTTCAAGTAGTACTCATATTTTATGACTCCCTTCAGATCAGGATGTTTTTTAATGAAGAGACCATGCATTTTTGAAACTGTCAAACTTGAATCCAAATATGTGACTGGAAGAGATGAGTAATGTGATTCTTTTTTAGGAAATGAGGATATATGATCATCTATTTTTATGACAATGTGTGCATCAAGTGTATTCCCCCGATTTTGGCTCTTCCCTCTCATATCAACCGGTGACTGATTAGTTGCAACAAGCTTGGTTAGGCGTTGGACTACTTTGCTGGAGATTGCATGCAAAGTTATGTAAGCATTTCGACAAACTTCGACTCTGCTTGTCCCTTTAATGGCAAAGTACTTGAAAGACGACAAGTTTTGTTTGGAATTCTTTGTTAATGGACGGTGTCGAGCAACATCATATCTTTCTATCAGCCCCATAAGAAATGTATCCTTTTCATTTTTAGGACGACCATTGTATATATTATCAATTATTGAACCCTTCTCCTCAACACTGAAGTTTCCCATACACTTTTTACGGCAGTTACAATCTGGACCAGTTGTTTTTAGCTTCAACTAATAAACCTTTACATGAAACAAATTCCTTGCCTTTCTGCCTAGCAAGTTTCTCTTTCTCTTTACATTGTAAGTCTTTATTAGCCTTACCTCTCTTTCGTTCAGGTTCATATTCTTCCTCGGAGTCACACATACTTTAGGACACAATACCCTGTCTTACAACAGAACTACAAAATAATGTAAAATATAAAATAAAAGCAATGACAATAATAATTATTGTCATTGCTTTTATTCAGAGAACTGTGATATGCAACTTTATACAGTGAGTAATATAACAACAATGAACTCCAGGTTATTAATTTTGTTACTGACAATAATGCCAACTTCATGAATACACAATATTGAGTAGAAAAAAGATAATATTCCTGGAATGTTATCCTTTATCCACTCAACTAAAATTTCAATGCTGGTTTTAACAATATATAATACTGGAATATAACCCTTTTTACACTCATTGGATAGCTTAAGCAAAGATCTACAAAATGGCTATTTCAGTTTAATTTCTCAAATTTTTGGAATGTTATCCTTTTTCCACTCACCCGTTCAAAAGGTCTACCAGTTTGTCCTATATAGACATTGTCACATGTGCCACACTTCAATTTATATACACCTGATAATTTTTCTTTTTTTGTTTTGGTTTTATTGTTTTTTATTATATTTTGTAGAGTTTTATTAGTTTTAAAAGCCATATTAATGTTCAACTTTTTGAAGTGTTTAGATATTTTATTTGAAAGTGGGCCTATGTATGACATTACGACATATTTCTTATTGTTTTCTTTGGGTACAGGAAAAACTTTGTTAATTGCTTTTTTGTAATTAATCTTCTTAATTAAACATTCTATAATTTCAGGGTCGTATCCATTATTAACAGCCAATTGTTTAATAATATTCAATTCATTATTATATTCCAAGGGTGAAAGAGGGATATTTAAAAGTCTATGAATGTAACTATTAAATGCTGCCATCTGATGAGTATATGGGTGAAGAGAAGAACTATGGATAGTGGTATCAGTATGAGATTATTTATGCAATTAAAAATTTAGAATCGGCCGCGGTGGACTAGTGGTTATGCTCCTTGCCTCTGGTCCCTAGGGTCGCGGGTTCAAACCCGGCCGGGGTCATTGGATCTTTTTAGGATGGCAAAATCCAAGGAGCAAGTCCTCCGGGAGGGACTTTAAGCCGTGGGTCCCGAGTCTGAAGATTTTCAGGGTCGTAAAAGATCCTTAAGCCTGAATAAAAAGGCCTCTAAGCAAAAAAAAAAATTACCGAATTTTCCCATCCTAGTACTACCTTGGTTTCCTAGATGTCAGTATGAGGCGGAACGCTGACCACGGACAAATGACATCTATACGAAAACAAGTGTAACTAAATTAGTATGGTTCAAATTCTTCCCTGTAGGGGGAGAGCGCCTAAATCCCTTTTAAGGGAAACATGGGCTTACAAGATTAAAAATTTAGAAACAAATTATATTATGTTACAGAAAAATACGTAAAATAGGCTATGTTTTGTCCATTGCCATCAGGTTTTTTTTTTATAATATTTCTGGCTTTCTCCCATGACATTGCCGGAATTGTAATCCATGTCTTAGGTTGGAGCACCTGGAAGGCGGAGTTTCGTTACCCCGATGACATGATGGGTGATAAATGATAATGAAGTGCCATCATGGAATATTTTACTCTAAACTTAACCGAAATTCTAAACATACCCTAAATTCCATACCATGGTTAACGATAGGAATAATTTCATTTAAGAAAAAAATCCTATAGTCTGATCGGGAATCGAACCCGGGACCTCATGAAATGTAGTCAGAAATGTTTGACCACTAGCCTAGGTCGTACGTAAAACATTACAATAGAAATATTAAGAATAATACAGTAGCAGAAGAATTGTGCAGAAAGGCCTAAAATAATATGTCTACAAAACAAACTGTTTTTGAAATTCACTAAAGACTAAATACGAATTCAAATAATGAAAAAAACATTTGAGTATGAATTAAAACAAATTACTTAAATATATGTTTTAACTAGCTACTACTCGGCGTGCGCTACTACGCCTAAATAAAGTAAATAAAATTTTATTTTTATTTGAATAAATAAAAAGAAAATAATTATAAATTTATATCGTAATTACTTTTAGGTACTCTGTGCGTCTGAAAATGAAATGGGTTTCAGTAGATTTTTTGACTTATGCGAGTGGATAAAGGAAGTTTTTGTTTTCCATTTGGTGAATAGGCCAACATTTTTTTTTTTTTTGGTGTGCCCACTCTGCAGCAAGCAACATATAGTAGTTGACTATGGGAGAAAAATGGATTTAATAAATTCAAACCAGTAACACAATCTCATACACATTGCAAATATAACGGTAAATTAAACTGTATAGGTTACATTGTGATGACCTTGTGATGATTCAAATATGGCGGTTGCTAATCTATTTTTAATTTCGGATTTCAGGTGATTTTAATGGTCGAATTTCGCTAATTTTTGGAGAATACCTATCTCAGTTTATGTCAACAGTCTATACTGAGTGCCATTTGAAGCATCGAAAAAGCGGCCACTACATCGATTTTTAAATTTTAATTTCAGATGAACTCCTACGCGTATTGTTTGTAGAGCATATTAGTTAGCGGTTAAACACTACACGTAAATGCATCAGAAAACCTGTGTGTACAAAGTATCATCGCAAACGGATGAATGATATGGAAACGCTTAGGATCATACAAAGAAACTAACAACTCACTGGCACTATCCAACCCGTAGGTTCATGACCGCGCGGACACAAGCTCTCCATACATTCTTATCCTGAGCCAACGTTTTCCAGTCATTCCCTCTATAATCTACTTCCCTCAGATCATGGTTAATGTTATTCTCCCACCTCATTCTTGGTCTACCAATGATCGTTTTCACTCTGGTTTTCCTACAAGAACCTTCCATGTACGACTTTTATTACTCATTCGTGCCATATGCCCTGCCTATCGCAGTCTACGAGACTTAACTTTTCTCATTATATCTGGCTTCCCATAAAGACCATGTTCACTGTTTAGTAGTCTTCTCCATTCACCTGTCTGTTCATCTTTCTTTGGTCCAAAAATTTTCCTAAGAACTTTATTTTCAAATACTCGTAATCTCCTTTCCTCCCTTAAAAGTAAGAGTCCATGTTTCGCACTCATATAATATAACTGGTAGAATAACAATTTTATACATTTTTCAGTTTAACGTTTTTTGAAAGGAATTGGGACGTCAAGAGTCCCTGTAATGCATAATAGCACGCATTTCCAGAATTGAGCCTATGTTTAATTTCTTTGTGCATCTCATTTCTATTTGTGTTTATTGTTCCTAGGTATTTCATTTCAGCCACCTCCTTAAAACTCCCTTCATTTTTCATTAGCTGTCCATTTATATTGCTTAATGTATTTCTATGTGTGATCACATATTTAGTTTTATTGATATTTACTTCCAGTCCCAATTTATTAGTGTTACTCAATAGTGGATGCTTTTTGGCCTTTAGTATCTCATCACTACCGCCCTAAAGTACTTCATCATCAACATAAACTAACAGCTTATTAATACCATTGAGTTGTAGGCCTTCTTCATCCTCTAAAGATTCGATGGCATGCTCTAGTACAAAATTAAATAGTAGAGGAGATAGTACATTTCCTTGCTTTAACCCATTGTGGATTTCAGAAGTATCCGAAAACAGTCTCCCTACACGCACTCTACTCTTTTATGCAATTTAGTCACATTCGTATAAGTCTAACAAACTTTTTAGGAATTCCGAATTCTAATAGGATACTATATAGGCCTAACTTCTCCCTCTTAATATTTTTTTCCCTGTCTTCTTCTTTTACATGTTTTCTTAAGACACAACAACAGGAAACACACAAACCCAGACCCAGCGTAGAGATTTAAAAATCCCTACCCCGCCGGGAATCGAACCCGGGTCGCCGGAGTGGAAGGCAGGGACTCTACCGACTACGCCACGGTGACGGTCTTCTCCCTCTTAATATAGTTGATATATAGTGCCATATATTCCCATTTCTTTTCTAAAATCTCTCTTATACTAAAAACTGATCTGTTGTAGATCTGTTTCTTCTAAATCAACATTGATGATCTCCTTGAATGTCATAAATAGAAAATTGTATATATATATATATATATATATAATCATCATCATCCAGGGATTAAGCCTGTTGGCTCGTTCCGGTTCCATGGAAGCTAGACTTGTTAAATTTTTTCAGACCATCTTCTGTGTGGGCGTCTATCATTTCTCCTTCCGTTCGGTTTATAATTTAGGAATAATTTTGGAAATCTTTCTTCTGGCATTCTATCAATATGTTCTTTCCAGTCGTTCCTATATTTAATTATTCGGTCTGTAAGTTTGAAAATATTTAGTTCCTTTCTTACATCTTCATTCCTTTTCTTATCCAGCAGAATATATCCTGCTATATTTCTTTAAAATCTCATCTCCGCTGCTTCCAATCTTTGTTCTTGTCTTTTAGTGATCTTCCAACATTTTGATCCTTATATCAATACAGGAAGAGCCATTACTTTATAAAATTTAAATTTTGTTTTTTTTCTTGTGTTTTTAAGGGTTATTTTTATAGTTCCACACATTATTTTAAATATGCTAACCACTTATTCCAATTTAATCGTTGTTTCAACCCAAATTTTGAAATTTTACCTGTTTGTGATAAGGGTAAGAAGTTAGATCTTTTGGAGGCTGTAGAAATAAATAAATTTAAAAGTAGTGACAAACTGTTAAATTCTCAACTTGATTTGAATGAATCCCCTTTGTTAAATTAAAAAAATTAAATAAATATTGTTGTACTGTTGCTTAGATCAGTTGGAACACAATTCATAATTTGTTAACATGTCTGAAGAAGGTACAGTGTACCGAAACAGCTGTCACTGAATTATGTGATAAATATGAAAATCAAATAAAACTACGTTTTATTTTTATTTAATTAATAATTATTTTAAATTTATTTATTTTGTCATTAGTATCTTCAGTTTTAACATACATTAAATTGAAAACCTAGATATTTAAAACTGTTCACTTGCTTTAAATTTTATTATCAATTACTATTTTTGCTCTTGAGGTGTCATGTCCCTCAAATGCTAAAATGTTGGTTTTATTCTTTGGAATTTTTAAATTATAATTGGCACTTATATATAAAATATCCATCCATAGTAATTCTGCCCGGAGGCAGGCCCTTCACTGCAATCATAGCATTTTCATGCTATGTTTGCAGCTTTGCTAGGGAATTGTAGGTGTGGTAGCTTCTCGTTGCTTTCCACACCGGTGAAGGATGATGATGGTGATGATGATGATGATGGCCATATGATTTCGGGGACCATTTGGGTTTTAAAGTTTTCCTGACATTTGTCTTAGAGGTGAGGAAAAACCCCGATAAAAACCTCACCCAGAAAAACTGTCCCGACCGGGGATCGAACCCGGGCCCGCTGCGTGACAAGGCAGCACGCTACCTCGAGACCACAGCGGTGGACTGTATAAATATATATTTATTTATTTTTTTTTCGGTTGGTCTTTTAGCATTGTATATTTAGCTGGTCCAGAGCTAAAACCCCACCTGGAGGGCCAGGTAATTTTTAATCAATTTTTTCTTCCTCTAATCTATGACGATTCAACGCCGACATACAAGGCAGCAGTGTCTGTAACCCTAGACAGGGACCCTCACTGGGTATTATCAAATAGGCGATCTGAATCCAGGTCATTTGTAACAGACCTGGATTATTGGAGAATATGATTGCGGAAGTGCAGAATTTATTAATTAGAAACATTGAAATTTAGAAGATTATGACAGTTCAAAGACGTTATTACAGACAACTGAAGAGAGACGATTAAGATGGTATGGACATCTGAAGAGAATATCTGATAAAATACCTAAGAAATACTTGGAGTTGAAAATTAGTAGAAAAAGAAGGAAGGGAAGATCATAAAGAAGGTTGGATGGACGGTATGAGAAAAAATATAAGTGAACTGGGGCTTATCGATGAGGATATTCAGGACCCCTACAAGTGGAGAAGGCAAATGTCTTGAGGGTGATGGATAAACCATTGTATTGTGGATGAAGTCCTGTGTATATATATGTATGTATATATATATATATATTATTTTTCTTATCATGTCATATTCAGCTTGCATTGCTCAATGTCAAAAAATAATTATAACATCTATAAAGAATCACTGCTATAAAGTAAAAATATTATCTTTAATTTGCTTACTTGTTATAGGAGCTACTAGGTGGTAGTGGAGACCGAGTTCCCGCTACATCTCGTAATAATAGAGAATATATATATATATAAGAAAATCGGCCGCGGTGGACTAGTGGTTATGCTCCTTGCCTCTGGTCCCGAGGATCGCGGGTTCAAACCCGGCCGGGGTCGATGGATTTTCTTAGGATGGAAAAATCCGAGGAGCAAGTCCTCCGGGAGGGACTTTAAATCGTGGGTTCCGAGTCTGAAGATTTTCAGGCTCGTACAAGATCCTTAAGCCTGAATGAAAAGGCCTCTAAGTAATATTTACCGAATTTTCCCGTTCTAGTACAATCTTGGTTTCCTAGATGTCAGTATGAGGCGGAACGATGACCACGGACCACACAAATTGCATCTATACGAAAACAAGTGTAACTAAATTAATATGTGTTCAAATGCTTCCCTGTAGGGGGAGAGGGCCTAAATCTCTGTTAAGGGAAACATGGGTTTACAAGATTACAAGAAAATATATAAGAAAAATTAATGTCTGTACTAGATTTGCTAGATAGCGTAATCGGTAGCGCACTGGGGTATCAGTCCATATGTCTGGATTCAAATCCCGTCCGAGCATTTATTTTTCCTATGTCATATTAAGATTGCATTGGTCAGTGTAAAAAAAAACATTAATTATAAATCGATAAAGTGTCACTGCTAAAAAGTATAAATATTATATTTAATTTACTTACTTGTTACTGGAGCTACTAGGTTGCAGTGGAGACAGAGTTCTCGCTACATCTCGTAATAATAGAGTATATATATATATATATATATATATATAAATATATATCCATAATAATTCTGCCCGAGGGCAGGTCTTTCACTGCAATCATAGCATTTTCATGCAATGCATGCAGCTTTACTAGGGAATTGTAGGTGTGGTAGCTTCCCGTTGCTTTCCACACCGGTGAAGGATATATATATATATAAAGAAAAAATTAATGTTTGTATTAGATTTGCTCGACAGCGTAATCGCACTGGGGTATCAATCCAGAGGTCCGGGTTCAAATCCCGACCGAGCATATATTTTTCTTATGTCATTATATATATTACACTGTTCTAAGATTTATTTGTTCAATAATCTTGTCATATAATCTAGTAACGATTTGCTTTCAAAATAAAAACCAATTTTATGCCAATGTTTGTATGAAAAAACGTTATCGTGTCTTTATACGATAAATGCGCTTATTCTTTCTTACGAGATCTGAACTAAGTCAACCTAGTGTTCTTCTTTGCGTGTTTATTATCCTCAGAGGATATCCAATAATTTCTCACGTTATCCACAGGTAATTTTCGGAATAAAGATTGGAATAATCTATACTTTTCAACAAATTGTTGCCTCATTAACTGCAGTAAAAAGAGGCATGTGTTAAAAACTTGTGTTCATTTTATAATATAATAACTTTATTAAAGGTTACGTCATTGATGTAAGCAATGTTTATCGACATAAAAAAAGGCTGGCAGTTTATACAAGCTACCTGACAATCCGTGGTTCCCCACTGCTGTGGTTTGTGGCGGTCAGGAGGGCAATTAGGGCGGTCTTGACCCACAGTCACGCGCAGAGGAAGGGTCGAGGGTTGAGATCTTAGCCAGAAAAGTGTCTAATAAGGGGTTCCATGCAGCGAGGGAAGGAAGGAAAAGGGGTGTAATTTATTGTGAGAGGATGTGAACAATATCAGGCTCTGCAGGTCAGATCTGACTATGGAAATTCATTTGAATTTTATCAATCTGAAAGCTAGGATGGAATCTGCATACATTTATTCAAATGTACAAATAATTAAAATAAACATTTGTTAAAATAAAATACCTAGACAAAAATAGATCTATAAATTATACGGTTTTTTATTGAATCAACAAAAAACATTGCAAGCCAGAGTTTGAAATCATTTTTTTTCAAGAAATCATGATATAAACATAATTTTTAATCAGGGAGTTTAAAAGTCTCACATAAATTAATATATATATATATATATATATCTGCGAATAAATAGCAATGAAACAGAAAATTTAATATAGGAAGAAGGAATTCGTCCCGCGCCGTAGCCGAGCGGTTAAGGTAGGAAGCCTTGGCGCAGAGCTACGGGACTTGCGCTGCTTCGAGTCTCCATGGGGGAAGAAATTTTCTTATGGTATTTCGGTCAGTATGGGACCGGTGCCCACCCAACATCGTGAGGCAATTGGGTAGCTACAATAAGTAGCGGCTCCAGGTTGAGGAACCAGCTATAACGGCTGGCGGACTCGACATGCTAACCACATGTCACCCCTACACTGGCTGTTGATCATCTACCTCTGTGATTGACACATGTGGATGTGAAGGGCCAGCAGCCGGCTGGTAAAAGGGCAACCGCTGAAAAGTGGAAAGACCCTCAATCGGATCGGAAGAAGGAATCCAAATAAAACAAGTGAAACAAACTACATATTTGGGAATAATTATGGATAACATTGAAGGTATAGGCAAAGAGAACATAAAACATAGAATCGAATTGAGTAGCAAAATAATATCGTCGTTAAATTCCATATGGTGGGATAAGCATATTTGGAAAGACACAAAAAAATATTTTGGTAAAACATTAGTGAAATCTGTTTCAATGTATGGAAGTGAGGTATGGACAATCAAAAATACTACAAGAATAGACTAACAGCTCTAGAAATGGATTATTTACGCAGAAGTGCCAGAAAGTCTAAATTAGAACATGTCACAAATAATGGAAGCAGAAGAAAACATAATTGAAAGAATTGATGAGAAGGAATTAAAGTGGTTAGGACATGTTTTAAGAATGGAAGATGAGCAATGGCCGAAGCAACTATATCAATGGCATCCGAACAGAAAGAAGAAAAGAGGGAGACAAAAGTTAACATGGAAGGAAAACATGAAGACAGTAATGCAAGCTAGAAGGCTAAGCATCGAAGATGCCCAAGATCATAGGTTTTGGAGGTTTGGCACGGGAAGACGGCAGCAGCTGTAAACATCCGAAGAAAGATAGGTAGAAAAATCTTGTCTGATTTATCCGTGAATATAAGAATCAGTGTTTGAGGTTCATTGATTCGAGTAAAAGTAATGAACTGAGCAATAATTTTTTCAATTAGAAATTATGATTAATTCTTGATCGAAAAAAATTCACTCAAAAAATAAAAATACTTTTTTTTTTCAAGTTGTTTATATTAATTTTAATTCTGGAATATTAAATAGTATTAAGTTAATACCAGTATACTTATCTCTTCCTCTCTCTTCCTAATTCTAAGAATGCTAAGTTAGCTAACAAGCTTTTTTTCCCGAGTAGTGCTAACAAATCCCCAATTATGTAAACAACTCAGCAAATAATTTATTTCCAATTGCCAGTGTATTCACAACGTTTATAATCTACAAGTTGAAGATTATACGGGGCGAAATAAAAACTCGTGCATCCGTGAAGCATTTGATATGAATTCTGAAGAAAATACAAGTGCAAAAATTGTAATATATATATCCATCCATAGTAATTCTGTCCGAAGGCAGGTCCTTCACTGCAATCATAGCATTTTCATGCTATGCTTGCAGCTTTACTAGGGAATTGTAGGTGTGGTAGCTTCCCGTTGTTTTCCACACCGGTGAAGGATGATGATGGTGATGATGGCCATATGATTTCGGGGACCGTTTGGGCCTTAAAGTTTTCCTGACATTTGTCTTACAGGTGAGGAAAAACCCCGATAAAAACCTCACCCAGAAAAACTGCCCCGACCGGGGATCGAACCCGGGCCCGCTACAAGGCAGCACGCTACCTCGAGACCACAGCGTATATATATATATATATATATATATATGTGTGTGTGTGTGTGTGTGTAACATTTTAAAAATAAAAATAAAAAAAATTGGAAGAATGAAGCTCAGAATAGGGAAGTCTGGCATAGGCTTCTGAAGGCGGCCAAGGTCCACATGGGGCTGTCGAGCCATTGATGATGATGATGAGATTATATAGGGGATGATTGGAAAACATTAGCTCATGATAGGGATATATGGAGAGCTTATGTCTTCGCGGCCATGAACCTACAGGTTCGGTAGTACCAGTGAGTTAGTTAGTTATGCAATTCCTACATGATATACTGGAATAATTTTATATTGTAAATAATTAAGAATAGGAGTGATTGTATTTGTAGTGCATGTAAGCTCCGGTTCCTAAATAGCCCATTAGATTATCGCAGCCGGGTTCACTATGTTAGCTTTACCAATTAATATTCCATACGAGCATGTCATATCAGCTCGCCTAGTCAGTTAGCAATTCTAATGCGACCACATTTACGCAATTGTACTGCCTACTGTTCTACATTCCCCAAACTGCTAGCCAGGTACTGCGATTTACGTAGAAATTGCCACTAATTTAACTTTTAATTACTCATTGGTCGACCGTTGTTATTGGGTTACATCTATTTTTTATTTCGATACATGTAGTTTAGGAAACAATAAAGTATATTCCCAGCTAAAATATTATAAAACTAAGCTAACATGATGAATAACAATAAAATAACCATTTCATTAAACAGGAATAAAACTTAAAAGTTTTATATGAATTTCATATTTATTACAATATAAATTTGTACTAGCTGTTTCGGTACTTTTTCTTCAGACATTATTATCAATGAATGAATTTTGTTATTATATACAGTATAAACTCCAGTACATAACAACTATGACAATAATTATTAGGGCATGGTCATGAAAATAAATCAATTGCTCTATAATAGGGTATTACTTGAGGAATAGAACAATATCATGGGGGCACACCGCAGCGTAGTGGTTAAGGCACTGCGCTACAAGCTGGAAGGTCGAGGGTTCGAGTCCCGGTGGGGTTAGGATTTTTAAGCTGGCCCAAATCCTCTGGAGGCACCATGGCCCTGGGGTCGACTCAGCCTCTAACAGAAATGAGTACCGGGCGCTTGTTCTGGGGATAAAGGCGGCCGTCACACAGGGCTGACAACCCGGCTAACATCAAGTGCCGATTGTCCAGAAAAAGTGAGAGCCTTAACCTCCAACTACCCCAAGGGCCTCTCGAGGCCTGTTGTGGGATCACTTTACTTTACTTTAACTTATAGAAGAATGCCATAAAATGATTATTTTAGTAGATTGACATCCTAATGTTATGAAATTAACTAATTCTTCATAATCGGTAACTTTGTAACCTGAATGTAAACAAACAATTTTTTTATAAACAATCTCTCTTATAAATTTAAAGAGGCGATTCATTTAAAACTAGTTGGGAATTTAACAGCCTATTGCTATTCTTCAATTTATTTATCTCTACAATTTCTAAAATATACATTTTTTCCGTTTGTCACAAACATGTAAAACTTCTAAATTTGAATCAAACAATGATCGTATTGGAATAGATGGTTAGCATACTTTGAAGTATCTAAATTTTTGTTATATGCTCTCAGTGTTAATTTACACGGAAAATAAAAGGTCTGCCAGTTTGTCCTATATAGACATTGTCGCATGTGCCACACTCCAATTTATTTACTTTTTGTATACTGTAATTCATTTAAATTAAATCTGGTTAGATTATGTAAAAATAATGGATAATTCAAGAATCCAAAAAATTATGATGCAATATGTTCCAAAGGACATCGACGGCCAGAAAGACCTCTTAAAACACTGCTAGATGGAGCCGAAAAGCAGGTCTTCAAAGACCTAATTCGTGACGGACGATGGTGATGTAATTATTTTAACGAATTTCGAAGGAAATAAGCTATTGAGGTAGTTGTCTTGAAAATATTTTTCAAAAAGTTTTACAGACCTTCCCCGATCCTACTTAACAAGGAAACTGTCAACCATTACATCTCCAAACCTATCACGAAATTCTTCTAAGAAGCGACGCGATGTACCAAGGCTGTGTAAAAAATGCCGTTTTTATCTACAAGGCACACAAATCGAAGCCAGAATTCAGCAATGGGCAACCCATTGTGCAAGCACATGAACTCCCTGCTTGCTATGTACCAAGATTGGTTTCGATGAAACAAAAATTGCGGCCGCTAGAGCGTTAAAGAACATATATATATATATATATATATATATTATAAAAATAAAAATTAATGCCTGAACCGGGATTTGAACCCAAGACCTATAACTCTATACCTTAGTGCGTTAATGACCACGCTATACAGGCCTCCCAGTGCAAATAATGATCTGAGAATTGTGTATAAGGAAAGGAAAAATTAATATTTACACTGTAATTCCTGGAGAGCTTGAATGGTAACACACAACCGTATAGAGTTCAAATCCGGATTCAAACATTAATTTTTCTTTTCATGACATATTTGGCTTCCATTGCTTAATGTTAGAATTTAATTGGAACATCGAAATATATATATATATATATATATATATATATATATTTATTTATATTTATTTTTATATATATATTGATCATTATCATTTTCCGTGCTTAAGTTTAGGATCGGTGAAGATCTGTATTTTTTTTTTCCAAAAATATTCTCATAAGAACAGTCTCAATTGTTTCATTCCTTGGGGATTCGCTGTAATAAGTAATGTTATTATACAAAACTCGTGCTGAAATAGTATATTCTTGTTGAGTTAATAATAGTGGAATGATTTTGATGTCAATATGAGGCCCACCCGGGAATAATATACTGTAGCTGCCAAGCGGAAAACATTCTAAAATGTGGTAGCCGGTACATTAGTGGCAATGTCAACAAACAGCATATGAGAATATGAGCGAGAGAAAACCCCAATAAAATGAGAGCGACGCCATCAAACACACAAAATTGCACCACATGTGGGTTGTTTTTAAATATTTCAGTGTTAACCAGCTCTCTGTGCATGTTAGTTTCTAAAATATTGCTACTTCCAATATAACGTACTTATTCTGTGAGGTATTCTACTGTTATGATGAAGAATTACTAAATAAATTGTATAAATATCAACAAATATATGAATCCATACGAAGAATATTAAGGGGACCGAATTGTGAATTTCAATTTTTTTTTTAGTTTTCATCTGATTGCTTTGAAATTATTATCACATATATTATGTGATTATTGAAACGTTTCTGTGAAGTTTGGTGTTTATACGTAGAATAGTTTCAGAATTATGATTTTTTAAACTATTTTTTAAATATTTTCTATAAAATGCTCCTTACGATGCATTTTTAAATATTTTCTAATGACATTTGATATTCATAGTCTTTATGATTCCACTAAATGCATTTGCTATGCAAAAAAAATCATAAGGGGAAGATACTGCTTCTTTCTTTTTCCTTTTTCGAAAAAAAAAATATTTTTTATCAGTCTCATTATTTCTTCCATCTCTATTTAAAAGAACATATGTATTTCACTCGTAATTGCATAGCAAATATAAATTAGCATATATTTGAGAGTCTAACCACAACATTTCACTTTGATAGCATACAAATTGCATCGTAAGGAGCATTTTACGATTTCGAAAATGTCAAAAAAGTGGAAACGGAAAAAAATTACGCATATTAAAGTTTAAGTCGTAATGCTGATCACTTGAACAGGGGTATTTAATCTCTTACGTCACGCGCTAAATTTTGCTCCAACAATAAAAAATTGTACAGGAAAATGATCCTAAAGAATCAGAGTTATTAATAGGTAAATAAACAAAAATTGCATCTTTTTTTATTTTTTCAACATTTTCACCATTTGGTCCCCTTAAAAGACAAAGTTAGAAAGGGTACGAATATAATATTTCATAAGGTAATGGCTGTTTCAATGCTTGTGTACGGTGGTGAAAACTGGGCACTAAATAGAAGTGACAAACGAAAAGTAGAAGGAACGAAGCTACCGAAGTTACAAAACATAAATTTTAATACAAGATCAAGTCCTTCTAAGTAAAATTACCTCAACTATTATAAACTTTAAAACTCTGTAGATTAAAGAAGAAGGTTGTTTTGCAACCTTATATTCATTTATAGACCAATCCCATATTAACTGACATGATAATTGCAACAAAATAAGCATTTCAATTTTTTTTAGCCTTCAGAAAGTAGGACACTACTTTTTTCCTTCAAATCATATATATATATATATATATATATATATATATATATTCTAAATATATTTTTGACATTTGGCAATGAAGGTAAATATGATATGAAAAGAAAAAAGAATGCTTGAATCGGGATTTGAATTCGAGCCTCTAAAGTCTGTACCTTTAGCCCTCTAACCAAACTGAGCTACCCAAGAATTCCAAGACAAACATACAATTTTCTTATACATGTAGTATTCTCAATTCACACAAGAGGTAGCGGAAAGATCTTCCAACTGCCATCTAGCGGCTAACATAACAGTTAAGCAAATTATTAAAGAGGATATTTACTTTATAGCAGTAACGCTTGTATATATAGATATTATAAATATATTTTTGACATTTGGCAATGAAGGCAAATATGATATGAAAAGAAAAAAGAATGCTTGAGTCGGGATTTGAACTCGAGTCTCTAAAGTCTGTACCTTTAGCGCCCTAACCAACTGAGCTACCCAAGAATTCCAAGACAAACATACAATTTTCTTATACATGTAGTATTCTCAATTCACACAAGAGGTAGCGGAAAGATCTTCCAACTGCCATCTAGCGGCTAACATAACAGTTAAGCAAATTATTAAAGAGAATATTTACTTTATAGCAGTAACGCTTGTATATATAGATATTATAAATATATTTTTGACATTTGGCAATGAAGGAAAATATGATATGAAAAGAAAAAAGAATGCTTGAGTCGGGATTTGAACTCGAGTCTCTAAAGTCTGTACCTTTAGCGCTCTAACCAACTGAGCTACCCAAGAATTCCAAGACAAACATACAATATATTTATAATATAAAAATATATTTATAATATCTATATAAAATATATTTATAATATCTATATATACAAGCGTTACTGCTATAAAGTAAATATTCTCTTTAATAATTTGCTTAACTGTTATGTTAGCCGCTAGATGGCAGTTGGAAGATCTTTCCGCTACCTCTTGTGTGAATTGAGAATACTACAAGTATAAGAAAATTGTATGTTTGTCTTGGAATTCTTGGGTAGCTCAGTTGGTTAGAGCGCTAAAGGTACAGACTTTAGAGACTCGAGTTCAAATCCCGACTCAAGCATTCTTTTTTCTTTTCATATCATATTTGCCTTCATTGCCAAATGTCAAAAATATATTTATAATATCTATATATACAAGCGTTACTGCTATAAAGTAAATATTCTCTTTAATAATTTGCTTAACTGTTATGTTAGCCGCTAGATGGCAGTTGGAAGATCTTTCCGCTACCTCTTGTGTGAATTGAGAATACTACATGTATAAGAAAATTGTATGTTTGTCTTGGAATTCTTGGGTAGCTCAGTTGGTTAGAGCGCTAAAGGTACAGACTTTAGAGACTCGAGTTCAAATCCCGACTCAAGCATTCTTTTTTCCTTTCATATCATATATATATATATATATATATATATATATATAGGTTTCAATGTCATATGAAGTTTCTATCGTTAATATGTATCTATCTTTCTAGTAATTCTGCCCGAGTGTAGGTCTTTCACTGCAATCATACCATTTTCGTTCTATGCTTTGCAGCTTTACTAGGGAATTATAGGTGTGGTTGCTTCCCATTGCTTTCCACACCTGTGAACGTTGATGATGATAATGATAAGGATGGTGATGATGGCCGGATGATTTTTGAGGACCGTTGGGACCTAAGCTTCCTGACATTTGTCTTACAGGTGAGGAAAAACCCCGAAAAGAACCTCACCCAGGTAATCGAACACGGGCCCGCTGCGTGACAAGGCAGCACGCTATCTCGAGACCACAGCGGTGGACATCTTGAATATATTGTACTTAAAATGTACGGTTTTATATCGGTAACTGATGTAACTGCAGAATGACATTTTGTTTTACAGAATGAGAGTAAAATAATCTCTGTGATAGACATAGGCGTAACAGACCAGTGTTGGTCCTTAGCCTCTGCTTTGTTAGTCAAATTTCTTTTCAATTTTCCCTCAAGATCAATTTAATTTAGTTACACATATTTCCCTACAAATGTCATGAATAGTATACTGTCAACATACACGCTCAAAGATACATCTAGTAGGCAAGTAAGATATTACTAGGATATTGATAGCCTGTACATTTTGCTTAGAGGTCGTTTTATTCAGGCTTAAGTCTCTTCTACAAGATTGAAAATCTTCAGATTTGGGACCCATGGCTTAAACTCCCTTCCGGCAGACTAGGTCATTGGATTTTTCATCCTAAAAATTCCATCGACCACTTCATGGTTTGAACCCGCGACCCTCGAAACCAGAAGCAAGAAACATAACTATTGTTCTAATTAGCTTTAGTCACTAATTATACAAAGTAATGTTAACTGACATAACAACTAACATTCAAATGGAGAGGATTTTTCTCGGTCTTCAATTATATTTTTTGATAAAATTGAGGATCTACCATGGTATAACTAACATTATTTATTTAGCCTGGTGGAGTTAAGGCCATGTGGCCTTCTCTTCCACTCACCAGGGCAAACATATATTACATCAGAATATAACAATCACAATGAACTCTAATATTAAATACTAAATAAAAATTTGATCAAAAAAATAATATCTATTACATTACGATCTATAATGCAACTAGTTAATGTTAGTTAAAATTAAGACTAAAGCTAATAATAAAATGTATACAATCAAGACATATTAAATTGTCCCTGTCTAATGTATATATAAAACAAAGAAAAATAATGAGATATAGAAAACTAATTTTACGATTGTACAATATTTAAAACAAAACAAAAGAAAATATTTGTTAATCTTAATATTATTTTCATACATAATTAAATTTATTAATTGTTAAAAGAATACTATCAGTGAGGTGTATAAGTTAGTTTGTTATTAAATAATTCTTTAATTTGTTTTTGAAGGATGTTATAGTTTGACAGTCTCTGACATAGGGCGGAAGGGAATTCCATGTTTTGGTAAGTGAGACCGTAAAAGATAATGAATAATATACAGTGTGATGAGGAGGGATATAAAGGACAATGTGCTGATGGGATCGAGTGTCAAGATTATGTGTGTCGGATAAATCTAGTTGAGAATTTAACAGCCTACTGTTCTCGTTCAATTTATTTATCTCCACAATTTATAAAATATTTAATTTTTACCCTTTGTCACAAACATGTAAAACTTTAAAATTTGAATCAAAACATTGATTGTATGGAGTAAATGTTTAACATACTTTGAAATATCTACATTTCTGTTATGTGCTCTCATATGTTCTTTTACGCGAGAAATAAAAGGTCTGCCAGTTTGTCCTATATAGACATTGTCGCACGTGCCACACTCCAATTTATATATGTGTGTATAGATTTGTAATCATTTCGAAAAAAATATTTTCGTGAGTACAAACTAAATGCCTTCATTTCTTTGGTATTCGCCAGAAAGTTTGGAAACTGTGCACTGGTTTAAGCCATGTTCCTGATCGGCATATGTATAAATGCGGCCGTGATTGTGAGCTATTAACTAATCAATCACGAACTAATGAGAATATTAATGCTCACATAAATCAAAGCGGAGCAATGCGTATGTATGAAGATGATTTGATAACCGGACTATATTAGCGCGCGCGCGTGTGCAAATTGTTAATTCCGTCACATGCATACGTTAAATTAAATGTTCACAATTAATCATTGCGGCTATTTGACTTGACTATTGAATCTTTGCTATGTAAACCTAATATTTGTAATTTATGGGCTTCGTCTTTACTATGTTACTGTCACTTGTCTCATGCAGTTCATTACGTTGAGTGATGATTGGGTATTTGAATGATAATCTTGTTGTCACCTTATTCAGCAGCCATGTTACCTTATACAGCAGCTTTATTCAGCAGCCATGTTACCTTTCTCAGCAGCCATGTTGAAGCATTGCCTAAAATTTAGGTCCTAAATAATAAAATTAAAGTTAATAAATAATCTTGTGGTTTAGTATTAATTTTATAAATCAATATTAAATTTAAATAAAAATCTAAATATTTCATTTCTAGTTATCTAATATATAAAAATGAATGTTCGTTTGTTCGTACTTTATGCGCGGCCATACCACTGATCCGATTGTGATGGGTCTTTTTGCAAATTGTTCAGGAGATTCCCGGGTTAAACATAGGCTATAAGAGAGTTGTGATACTCAATTCCTACACCTTAAAAATTGACCATGTAGTGGAAAACGTCCAAAATTAGCTCTTTGGACGATTAAATGGCTTACGCTGCCTAAACCATAACAAATACACAAAATTAATGTACACAGAATTTAATATCTCATGAAGCTCTACAAAAAAGTCCGCGACAGTATATGATTATCTCTTACGGATAACTCACAATAACCATTTTTGTCTTTCATTGATGTCAAGAAGATCGAGACAAGTAGGTAGATTCCTGTGCAAGCATAGCAGCACATGGCGGGTATGATTTTACGGATAAATCACAGTAATGAATTTTGCTTTTAGCTCATTTATGCCAAGAAGAACGGGTATATAGATTCCCGGGCAACACCAGTTAATCAGCACGGGGAATCTTAAAATAATTACTATATACATTTATAATTATTTTTCATTTTACTTATTCAATTAATCGTATGAAGTACATCAATTTATGTCTTTCAGCTCATTTATGCCAAGAAGAACGGGTGAGTAGGTTTCAGGACAACGCCGGGTAAACAGCACGGAGTATCTAAAAATAATTACGATATAAATTTTTCCTTTCACTCATTTAACCAAACATAAAACACATTCATTTTCGTATTTCAGCTCATTTATGTGAAGAAGATTGGGATAAGTAGATTAACGGGCAACGCCGAGTAATCAGCACGGGGTATCTAAAAAATATAAATGTATCATTATTTTTCCCTCCCCTTATTCAATTAAGCATAAAAACATTAATTGTAATTTATTTAAGCGTAGCAGCGCACGCCGGGTATTAGCTAGTTGTCAAATGAAAGTCTCTTAACAACAATAAAAATATTTTACTAGACTACTTAACTCATGCCCCAAATGGGAGTCAATGACCAATCACGTTTTAATAAATTTTTGTTTTACAACCAAAGACAGTCGTATTTAACCCGGCTATTCCTCGGATTCTGTTTACCAAAATAAAGAAAGCTCCTCGTGTTTACCATTCTGAATAGGTCAGAGCATTATTTTACAGTGACTGACTCTCCAACAAATGCGTTGAGTATAGCAAATAATGAACATATTCCTTCGAACTACACATTTGATAATTGTGTGTTCAATAATTGTGTTTTTAAATAATTATTTTACTGGGTTGTTTCCAAAAAAAATAGTTAATAACATATAATGTTGGTTATAACATACAGTTTCGTGTGTTTCTTTTTTTCACCACTAGGATGCATTCTTAAATTATTGCGAGATTTGGCAATAAATAATATGATCAAGTTGCAGTGAATAATCATAACCACAGATTTCTGATTTGTTTTCAAATATTGCCGTTTGCATTAAGTATATAAATATTTTAAAATAGCGGTAACTATATTTAATTAGTGATTTTTGAGTACACAGCTTAATTCTATTTGTTAAATAGCCCTAACAAATTACACTCTTGGTTTCCAAAACATCTAGATCTATTGAAAATCGCTCGTGGCATTACTTATGATAAAGATGTTCTTAATAACGCTTATAAAAATGGTTTTAATTCATTTTTATCATAATTCTATTTGTTTCTATTAAAATTTAAAACTAAAATCTGAATAAATGTATACCCTTATAAAGGAAAGTAAACTAATTTGTGATTGGAATTAAAAACACTTTTCTTTCTTGTAAGACCAATTGGATTTAACATGATATTAAATATAATTATTTCCCATATAACTTAAGAATAATCTCATGTGACGTAATAATGAATTTAACACTATGATATGTTAGATGAGTTCATTCTGTATCAACGTTTTGTTCTGAATGGGCGCAAGAATAGCTCTCCAGATACATTTTTATAATCACTCCGATTCTAGGATTGTGAAAAAATTCATTTTCTACTTAAAATGAAAATAATCAACGTTGTGAATAAGAAGAATAGATTTTAGATATATATGGTAAACAATATTATCACCGGAATTAACTTGATCTTTTTCGAATTCAAGACTTAGAATAATTGTGATATTTTAACAAACACATTTTTTTATGAAGCGTCTTCTGTAAACCAACTTCCGACCCCTGAGAAGAGAATCCAGCTCTACCGCAATTTAGCTAAATTAATCCCGATCCAAACCTAAACCCAACCAGAAATCCTTGGGGCATAAATCCTTCATCGATTGATAATCTGTTAAATATTTATCGTTATATTTGAACAAAAAATATACACCTAGACTGGGATTTGATCCCAGGACCTTTATCTTTATACAGTAATGCTTTGCCAGTGAGCTGTCCAAGGTTTGCAATCAAAATTTATTTTTTTTATTATACAATTAAATTCACGAGAGCACCAAAGACTTGCAAACTGTTTCTAGAAACACGAATGGCAGCTTCTTATTTAAGAAGACATTTAATGGGAATTTTAACGTTACTTTATAAAGCCAGTAGAGCTTTTTCAATGTTTTTATTATAAATGTAACATATCTCATTGAAGGACAAATTTATTGCTATTATTATAATGGCATTTCAGAAGTATGTGAAAGCTGTTTGCCTACCCTCACCCTGTTCTTAATATCATTTAGAAACTTTCGAATAAGTGAATTTTTTTATGAATTCGAAGTCCCACCTCGATAACTATACATCTCCTCCCACTTAATTCAATCGTATACTTATTTGGAGCCTATACGTTGATTTACATTGCCATTATATTCCCACTTGTTTTGTAAAAGCTCTCTTACAGTAAAATTCGGATCTTTTGTAGAACTATTTCTTCTAAATCCTAATTGGCGTATCTTTTCGTCACTCTTTCGATCAAAGAAGGTTTTTGCCTGGTCCACTGCTTTCGATTTGTCCGGCATGTGTCCATGTCGGCAGCAATGCTATCCCCGCCACACCTAATGGGGCCATGGACTGTTACTTTAAGGGAGGTGAGAAGATTTAGAGTATTTGAGATTAAGGTTTTTAGGAAACATTTTATTCCGAAGTGAGATAAACATACAGGCGAATGTAAGAAAATCGGAGGAAAAGAACCCAGTAGGAATGCTAATAATGAGATGGGAGTATAATCAAATAGTAAAATCAGAGGAAAAGCGTCTTATAGGTATGCAAATAATGATATGGGAGAATAACTCACTAGGAAAATCATGAGGAAAGCGCCCAGTAGGTATGCCAAGAATGAGGTGGGAGAATAACATAATAGCAAAATCAGAGTAAAAGCGCACAGTAGCTATGCCAAGATTGATAAGGTAGAATAACATAATAGGAAAATCATAGGTATGCCAAGAATAAGATGAGATAATAACATAATAGGAAAATCAGAGGGAAAACGCCCAGTAGCTATGCTAACATTGAGAAGGTTGAATAAGATAATAGGAAAATCGAATAGACAACGCCCAGTAGGATAGCCAGGAATGAGATTGGAGAAATTTCAAATGATATGTGTAACAATTCATAGAACATTAAAGAACAAAACAAGAAGAGATACTAGAATGAAGTTTTATAAATCATTGGTAGTTCCTGCATTAATTTATGGGAGTGAAACTTGGGTAATGACCAAAAAAATTACAAAAAGGGAATACAAAGCGTAGACATTAACTTCATTCGAAGAACAAAAGGCTGCACAAGAATGGATGGGATAAAGAATGAAGATATAAGAACAGAGTTAAATATATAACCACTGAATGATAAAATCAAATAATATAGAGACAAGTTGTTTAGACATGTAGAAAGAATGAATGTAACAAAATTACCAAAAGAAGCATGTAACTACAAGCCAAGAGGTTCAAGGAATGTAGGAAGGCCAGTGAAAAGATGGATAGACCAACTGTGAGGCGGAACAGGCATTTTGCCTAGCCCGTGAAGTAAAGAAGAAGGGATTAAGAGAACAATATTAACCATGATTTGAAGAAAGTAGATTATACAGGGGATGAGTGGAAGACATCAGCTCAGGACAGGGTTGTGTGGAGAGTTTATATCTGCGTTGCCATGAAGCTAAGGGTTCGATAGTCCCAATGATTTGGTTAGTTAAAAATTCTCATTTTTTTAAACATTGATTAGAATGCTAATTTTTATTACAGTCTGTTATTCTGTTTTGGTGATTATGTAGGATACAGTATAGGATTTAGTATTTGACTTGCATTTCCACGGGAAAGGCGTGAAATGTTAGTGTGAAAGTGTGTAAGAATGTGAGATGTGCGATTCTCCTCTAAGAGCTTCCACATGTCACCGAGGAAGCCGATTTCAATCCGTCATCATCCCCTGGCATTACATTGCGCGTATCACGTAGGCGTGAAGAACATTAACACGCCGTCTGTGTTCCCATTGTTTATATTTACAGATACACGGAATTTCACGTACAGTATATTGTACTTAGAGCGTTGATATCAATTTTGGTTTTATAACTTTAATAGTACACTAAATAAACTGAAACGTTTTCAAAAATGCATAATAAACAGCGATTCGTCATTTTTAGCGAATTACAAAGTAATTGTACAATTGAGATTGTTCTCATGAAAAATATTTTATTTTTTTACAAATCTTCATCCATACTACCCAGAAGACACCGAAAATGTCAATAATATATATATTTTTTGTATTGTATTGTATTGTATTGTATTGTATTGTATTGTATTTTGTATCAATTTAATATAAATGCCAAAAAATACAGTATGGAAATTAACACGCATAAGACAAAATGCTTAACAATATCAAAAGAACCAGTAAGATGCAAATTAGAAGTGGAAAGAAAAATCATAGAACAAGTGTCAGAATTTAATTATTTAGGTGTATTAATAACAAACACTAAAAATTTAATAAAAGAAGTAAAGAAACAAGCTGATAAAGCAGCACAAATATCAGGATCTATGAAAGATTTAATTTGGCGCTACAAAAATATGTCAATAGAAAGCAAAACCCGCATATACAAAATGATAGTTCGACCAGTTATCGTATATGGAGCAGAAACTAGAGCCGATACAACAAAAACTAAACAAATAATGAGCACATGCGAAATGAAAATCTTAAGAACTATTCAGGGGAAAACATTATTTGATAAAATGCACAACACAGAAATTAGGGACAAATGCCATATTCAAGACATAACCAAATGTATTATAGATAGACGAAAATATTGGAAGGGTCATATAGAAAGAATGGAAGAAAACCGGCTTGCAAAAAGAGCTAAAGAAGATAGACCAATGGACGGGAGAAGAACAAGAGGAAGACCTGCCAAGAGATGGATAGACAGTGAATGTACATCCAGTAGGTCTTCCTCCGAGGAGTGATTTTGGAGATAAACAGGATGAAAATCCTACAAATTAAGTTTAAGAAGAAGAAGAAGTATTGTAAGCCTATGTTTTCCCTTTACAGAGATTTAGGCGCTCTCCCCCTACAGGGAAGAATTTGAACCATAATAATTTAGTTACACTTGTTTTCGTATAGATGCCATTTTGAGTGGTACGTGGTCAGCGTTCCGCCTCTTACTGACATCTGGAAAACCAAGGTAGTACTAAGACGGCAAAATTCGGTAAATTTTGCTTAGACGCCTTTTCATTCAGGCTTAAGGATTTTTTACGAGCCAGAAAATCTTCAGACTCGGGACCCACGGCTTAAAGTCCCTCCCGGAGGACTTGCTCCTTGGATTTTTCCGTCCAAAAAACCATCGACCACGGACGGGTTTGAACCCGTATATATACAGGATGTAACAGGACCACACCGACAAAATTATAGGGATGTTGGGCTATGCAGAGAGGATCATTTTTTTGTGAAGGAACATATAATCGCAAACTCGTCGTTTATGAGTTATGCGCATATGAAGGTGTCCAACCATAAGGGTCGGAATTGAATACAAATAATTGTACACTTATCATTTTATTGAAAAATACATGTTTTTACAATAAGTGTTCAAACAGTCCACCCTGTGCCCCAATGCATGTTTGATATCGTCGCAGCAACGGTCGGCCAACACGGTTGAGCATAACAGGGTTCTTTTTGACGTCGTCAAAACACTTATTATTTGAACACGTACTGTAAAAACGTGTATTTTTCAAAAAAATAATATGCGTACAATTGTTTGCATTTAATTCCGACCCTTACGGTTGAAAACCTTCATATACGCGTAACTCATAAACGACGTGTTTGTGATTACACATTCCTTCACAAAAATGATCCTCTCTACTTGGCCTATCATCTCTATGATTTCGTCGGTGAGGTCCTGTTACACCCTTCATATATATATATATATATATATATATGGGGCACGCCGTAGCATAGTAGTTAAGGCAATACTCACAAATTGGACGGTGGAGGATGTGAGTCCCGGTGAGATTAGTATTTTTATACTGACACAAAACCTTCTGGTGGCACCCCTAAATTTGTAGATGTGGTCTTACATCAGTTCATACTAACAAATATGAAATGAAATGAAGTAAGAAAAGATTCCTAGATAAATATTTATAACTATATATATATATATATATATATATATATGGGGCACGCCGTAGCGTAGTGGTTAAGGCACTGAGCTACAAGACAGAGGGTCGAGGGTTCAAGTCCCGTTGGGGTCAGGATTTTTAAACTGACCCAAACCCTCTGGCGGCACTATGGCCCTGGGGTCGACTCAGCCTCTAACGTAAATGAGTACCAGACGCTTGTTCTGGGGGTAAAGGCGGCCGTCACGCAGGGCTGACAACCCGGCTGACATAAAGTGCCGATTGTCTAGAAAAGGTGGGAGCCCTAACCTCCTACTACCCCAAGGACCTCCGGGTCTGTTGTGGGATCACTTTACTTTACTTTACTTTTACTTTACTATAAATATATATATATATATATATATATACATGTGTGTGTGAATGTTATAATTATGTTTTTGACATTTAGCCATGAAGACCAATTATGACATGAAAAGAAAAATAAGCTGGTTAGAGCGCTAACACATTGAGTTAAAGATCTGGAGTTGAAATCCTGACTGAGGCAGTTATTTTTATTTTGATGTCATATACTACTGAATGCTGAATGTAGTTGTTTAGCAGTTAATATTTTTATTGTGTGGAACTTAATATATCAGTTAATTTTGATTTAAATAATGACAGTGCTTGACAGTCCCTGACATGACTGGAAGTGAGTTCCATGCTCTCCATTCATCCATAGTCATTCTGCCTGAGGGCAGGTCTTTCACTGCAATCGTAGCATTTTCATACTATGCTTTGCAACTTTACTAGGGAATTATAGGTCTGGTAACTTGCCGTTGCTTTCCACACCGCTGAAGGATGATTATGATAATGATAAGGATGATGATGACCGGATGATTTTCGGGGACCATTGGACCCTAAGCTTCCTGACATTTGTCTTATAGGTGAGGAAAAAAACCCGAAAAAACCTCACCCAGGAGCCTGTCCCGACCGGGAATCGAACCCGGGCTCATTGGGTGACAAGGCAGCACGCTACCTCGAGGCCAGAGCAGTGGACTTTCCATGCTCTAGACATATAAATTGTGTAAAATTCAGAGTATAGACATGTCCTCTGCTGTGGTACAGAAAGTAAAGAAGCATCTTGTGATCTTGTTCCTAAGTTGTGACGAGCTGATAAATCTTGAAAATGTGCTTATAAATAACTTAGTATTATGTATTTATTTAATTAAATCATATAGTATACAGTTACGATGTGACAAAACAATCAGGGTGGCTGCTAGAAGGATATTTTAATTTCATTTATTTATTTAGTTTACCTAATGGAGTTAAGACCGTAAGGTATTCTCTACCACTTCACCAGGGTTAAATTATACATACAATAAAAATTATGATTGATACATAATAGATGTAGACTACACAATATAAATTTGACAAGGGTAAGAAAGAAAAATAGTAATAATAATAATAATAATAATGGTAATAATAATAATATTTTTTTATTTTATTATTCCGGCTTTTACAATGAATATACATTTTTCCGGTACCCATGTTCACAGTTAACTACACATTTGTTTCAACACATTTTTCCATTCCTGTCTGTTCATCCATATATCTTCTTCTATTTCCCATTCCCTCTTAGCTTCATTGATTCCCTGAATCCAAGTAATAGTTGGTCTACCCTTCTTTTTCCTTCCCTGTGGTTCCCAATCCATGATTATCTTAGGTAGTCTTCCCTCTTCCATTCTTCTAATGTGTCCGTACCAATTTAATTGTTTATTCTTTATAAAATCTAATATTGAATATTGTACCCGCATTATATATATATATATATATATATATATATATATATCATCATCATCATCTTCATTCATGGATTAGGTCTGTTGACCCGTTCCGACTTCAGCCCATCTCTTTCTAGGTCTGCCCACATCTCGGGTGCCTTTAGGTTTGTATTTTGTTATTTGTTTTGGATATCTATCTTCATTCATTCTGTCTATGTGTTGCTTCCATTTTTGTCTATATGTATCCATTTTATCAGTTATTGCAAATATTTCAAGTTCCTGTCTTATTTCTGTGTTCTTGATTCTGTCTTCCTTAGTGCACCCTTTAACAGATCTCAAAAATTTCATTTCTGCCGCCGTTATCCTACTTAGGTCTTGTTTTTTATGTATCCAGGCTTCTGAACCATAGAGCAGTACCGGTACTGCCAACATTTTATAAAATTTCAGTTGGGTCTCTCTTCTTGTTTTGTTATTTAGTGTTCGTTTTATCGTACCACATATTCCCTGGAATTTTGCTATTTTATTATTTATATCATTATCATAATTAAATGAAATGTCACATCCTAGATAATTGAGATGGTTCACCTGCTCTATGATTTTGTTTCCTATTACTATTTTCGATCTGATTTGATTTTTTCCTTGGAATGCCATTACCTTAGTTTTTTCTATGGATATTTTGAGATTATATTGTTCACATATATTATGTAGTTTAAAAATATTCCTCTGAAGTTCGTCTTCTGTATTTGCTATTATTACCTGGTCATCTGCGTATAATAATGTTTTCAAGTAGTGTGTTTTATCTAATTTTATTCCTTTATTTGTTTCTTCGTTCCATTTTTTTTATTATATCATTGATGTATAGGTTAAATAAAACTGGAGAGATACTGCATCCTTGTTTAACTCCTTGATTAGTATGAATTTTATTTTTACTTACTTCATTTCTAGTTTTTATAACAACATTTGTGTTCCAGTACAAACTCTTTATAGCTGCTATTAAGTGTTTCGGAATTCCTTTTTCTTTTAAAATTGTCCAGAGTTTTCCTCTGTCTACTTTATCAAATGCCTTGACAAAATCAATAAAAGCTATGTGTGTTTCCATGTTATATTCTTCTTTTGTTTATAAATTCTTTTATCGTAAATATATTATCCAATATATATATATATGCATTTCTGATTTTATCCTTCTTGGATATTCTTGCAGCACGTCTCCAGTAGTCCATTTCAGTGGCGAACAATTTTTATCATTTGTGCATTTAAAGCCCACACATCAGCTCCATAGGTAATAATGCTTCTGATTATTGTATTAAAAATATATTTTTTTTCTTTCTTTGAAGATATGTTTGTCCCATACTATTCCATTTAGGGCAGATATAGCATACTTTCCTATATTGATCCTGTTTCTTATCTCTGTTTCTTGTGTTCCATCTTAAGTAATTTTAATTCCCAAATACTTATATTCTTCAGTATGTTTAATTGTCCCTAAATGTTCTTCTAGTATTAAATCTTGAGGAAGATCCCCTACTTTCATATATCTAGATTTATCCATATTGATCTTTAAACCCCATAAACTATATTCTTGTATTAATTTTCTAGTGAGGTATTCTATATCTTCAAATTCTTGAGCCAATATCAATTGGTCATCTGCAAACTGAAGTGTATATATTTTTGAATTATCATCTAGTGGTATTCCCATCGGGTTACATTTCTTTTTCCATTCTTCAATGGCTTTTTCATAAGTAATGCCACGAGTGATTTCCAAATTATCGATAAAATCACGACTCACGAAGTGAGGAGTGAATTTATCTAGAGAATTTGGAAATCAAGAGTGGCATTTGTTAGGACTATTTAACGAATAAAATTAAGCTGTTTACTCACAAATCATTATTTAACTATAGGTATTTAAAAATATTTATATACCCAATGTAAACGGCGATGTTTGAAAACAAATGAGAAACGATAGGTACGCTTCATCTGCTTCTTTTGTTTATTTTTTTTTATTTTATTTATTTTATTTATTTAGCCTGGTGGAGTTAAGGCCATGTGGCCTTCTCTTCCACTCACCAGAACAAGCATATGTTACATAGAACAAGCATATGTTACACTGCAACCAGATCATACTATTTATTGCCAAAGGAACGCAATATTGTAAGAATGCTCTCTAGTGGAGAAAAAATGAAACACATCAAACTGTATATTAATTCATTTCTGATGTCGTATGATGTAAATATGACAATTATATTTTTCTAGATTATTACCTGGGAAAAAATACATTTAAGAAAGTGCAAACAGTGGTTTCTTTTTTTGGTGGTATAATAAATTGCTACAAATGTTTTATATTAACTCCTGCAAGCGCTATGTGTTGACATCTATGCACTATTTATACAATCTGGTATCCGTATTTCTTATAGGCTCAGTCACTGCAAAATAATGGTCAGACCTGTTCAGAATATTAAAAAGGAGGAACTTTCTTTAATATGGTAAATATAACACTGATAAATGTTTCGTGAAACACGACTCTGATTGGTTGTAAAACAGAAATCATTGTAACGTGATTGGTCATTGACTCCCATTTGGGGCATGAGTTAAATAGTCAGTATAAATCTTATATAATGTTGGAGATATACAGCATCCCTGTCGTAACCCCTTATTTGTTTGAAAACCTTTAGACAAGTACTTTCCAATTTTTACTTGCACATATGATTCTGAATATAGTTTTTGAATTGCTTCAATCAGTGTATATTAATAATAAAGGTAAAGTGATCCCACTACAGGCCTCAGGAGGCCCTTGGGGTAGTAGGAGGTTAGGGCTCCCACTTTTTCTTGACAATCGGCACTTGATGTCAGCCGGGTTGTCAGCCCTGCGTGACGGCCGCCTTTACCCCAGAACAAGCGTCTGGTACTCATTTCAGTTAGAGGCTGAGTCGACCCCAGGGCCATAGTGCCGCCAGAAGGTTTGGGTCAGTTTAAAAATCCTGACCCCACCGGGACTCGAACCCTCGACCCTCCGGCTTGTAGCTCAGTGCCTTAACCACTACGCTACGGCGTGCTAATAATAATAATAATAATAATAATAATAATAATAATAATAATAATAATAATAATAATAATAATAATAATAATAATAATAATGATAATAACAAAAATAATAACCTATAATTATATTAAGTAAATGCCTTGGTAAAGAAAGTTTAAAATATAAAGAAACAATAAATGTTACATGGAACAGGGTTATATATTAGTGGAATGCAGGCTTTCACGGCCGGTAATCATGGTAATAAAAGATTCCGGGCTATGTGGCCGTGGTCTATAACTGGCGTTTCTTCCAGACGTTTCTCCCTCAACTGCGGAGGGCATCTTCAGTGGCGAGCGCTTACAGCTGTTGTTTCCCTATCGTAGACTCGACTGCGACCACGGCCACATAGCCCGGAATCTTTTATTACCAGGGTTATATATTATTATATTGTCTAAGGAAATATGAAGTGAGTTTCTTAGGTAAACCTCCATTTCCAAATTGTCGGATTTCGCTAACTTTTGTATAATGTCTTCTGTCAATATGTATTGTAACGTATTGCCGGTTGTAATAATCGAAGGAAGAGGTACATAAATAGACTTAACAAATTATATATGAAGGAGGAAGAAACGAAAAATATAGAATAAGATGGAAGTTAGATGTAGCAAGGAGGATGTGTAGTATATAAAAAGATTTTGGTCACAGAACTCTCCAGTTTCTCTTCTCGGCATTTCCTGGAATTTGTAAGCAATTTGAGACATGTGGAAGAGACTGGATACCATCTCGTTACTTTTCCTATAAATCTTAGAAGAGATCTCTCTTACTCTAGATGTTTTGCTGGAGTGAGGGAATTGCTACAAAATTTTAACATTTGTAGCTTTCAGTGTTTTTTAGTATTAGTAGTCGTAGTAGTAGTAGTAGTAGGAGTAGTAGGAATTTATTAGACTATAAGTAAGATACTTATAATGTTATTTATAAAAATGGGTCGCACGGAGAGCAAGACGTATGTGCTGTAGATACTATGTATCTATAAAGTAATGTCTAGAAATAATATAAAGTAAGAAAAAACACAATAGAACACAATACAATTATCTTATATATTAATTAGATTGCGTAATTTTTTAAAGTATTAATGTTATTACACTATGCAAAAATATCAAATTTTTAAGAATTTTAGAGTTAATACATTCTATCTTCAAGCCACAGTTAGTCCAAAAGCATTCAAAGACTGAATGTGTACAAAACACTGGCTCTTCCAACTCTTTTGTATGGTAGCGAAGTATGGACGTTGAAACAGAAGGATATACAGAGACTTAGATCTGCTGAAATGAGATATCTTCGGATGACTGCAGGATACACACTACTAGATCATAAAAAAAATGAAGACATCTTAGAAGAATTACACATGGAATCTTTAGAAAACAAAATTTCTGATTATAAGTCAAGATGGATGCAACATGTTCATCGAATGGAAGATCACAGAATACCCAAACAAATGTTAAGATATCAACCTGCAGGAAGAAGAAGACTAGGACGTCCACTCAAAAGACTTCTGGATGGTGTTTCTCTTGAGGCCGAAACAGGTCAACAAATGGCCTAAATTCGTGAATGTACTATGATGATGATGAAGAAAAAACAGAATAGAACACAATACAATTATCTTATATATTAATTAGATTACATATTTTTTAAAGTATTAATGTTATTACATTATGTTTACATATTTATTTAATCACCAATTAATGTATGTCTTATTTTTCGCTATTTGTCCAGAAATTTACCCAGGTTTATTCAATTTTCTGGGTTTACCTTTAACTCGTAGCATGCTAATATTTCAAGATTTGAATTGAGAAATCTTTCCTGTAACAACTGACACCTCCAATATTATAGATCGCTACATTTTCCTAATATATGTATTTCGTCTTCAAACCTCCCGCATATTGGACATATTCGCATATCGTGATCGTCGGTAATTTTTTTACAACTTTTATCCAACCTGAACCAAGCAAGCCCAGATTTATCTTTATCCTAGATAGGATATATATATATGGTAAGAAAAATAAATGCCTGGACGGGATTCGAACCCGGATCTCTGAGTCTGTACCTCAGTGTGATATCCATTACACCACCAGGCGAATCCAATTCAAACATTTATTTTTCTTATATATGTATTATATTCTCCATTATTACTAGATCTCGCGAGAACTCGGTCTTCACTGCCATCTTGTAGCTGACTATAACAAGTAAGCAAATTGAAGAGAACATTTTTACTTTATAGCAGTGACGCTTTATCGTAGTTATAATTAAATGTTTAACATTGAGCAATGCAAGCATAATATGGTATGATAAGAAAACTAATTAAATAATTTGCTTACTTGTTATAGTCAGCTACTAGATGGCAGTGAAGACCGAGTTCTCGCGACATCTAGTAATAATGGAGAATATAATACATATATAAGAAAAATAAATGTTTGAATTGGATTCGCCTGGTGGTGTAATGGATATCACACTGAGGTACAGACTCAGAGATCCGGGTTCGAATCCCGTCCAGGCATTTATTTTTCTTATCATACCATATTAAGCTAGCTTTGCTCAATATTAAACATTTAATTATAACAATATAGGCCTATATATATATATATACCTAAAACAAGTCTGGGGAAAGGAATCACGTGTATATATATATATATATATATATATATATATGATTCCTTTCCCCAAACACAGTGAACGTTTCCCTGTACATTCGGCTAAAATATCTTGTTGGTTTTTATCTAAATACCTCATCCTTTTTTTTTCAACACTCATACAGTATTATTTTATCTTCTTTGTTTATTCTGATAAAATATAGAGTTCTTTTTCTATTTTATAAGTACATTATAAGTTGTTACCTAATAGGAAAGAATATTTTTAGCTAATAAAAATAGAGTCCACCGCTGTAGCCTCGGGGTAGCATCACTGCCTCTTATGCAGGGGTCCCGGGTTCGATCAACAGTCCGGACTACTTTCCTGGGTGAAGGTTATTTCGTTTTTCTTTTTCTCGCCTGTAAGACAATTGTCAGGAAATTTTAAGGCCCAAACAGTGTCAGAATATCATCTGGCTATCATAATCATCATTATCATATTCGCCATGTTTAGTATGAATATGTGTGAGTGGTGTGTTTCGTCATAATGTTGTTTTGTCTCTGAGAAGGCCCTCCATGTACTTGAATCATCCCCTGTATAATGTACTTCCATCAAGTCGTGGCTAATATTGTTATCCCACTTCATTCTTGGTCCATCAACTGAGCGTTTGCCCTCTGGTTTTCCTACAAGAAACTTTCAAGTCCTTATTTCCTTCCCCATTTGTGTTACGTGTCCTGACACTCACACTCTAAGAGACTTAACTTTCCTTATTATACATCCGGTTTGGTATAAATATCACATAGCTTATTGTTAAGTAGTTTTCTCCATTCGTTTGCCTAGTCATCTCTTTTTGGTCCAAAAATTGTCCTAAGAACTTTATTCTGAAATAGTTTCTGCTCCCTTGAAATAAGAGTCTATACTTCGCAGCCATATAATATAATTGGAAGAATAACAGTTCTATATATTTTCAGTTTATTTTTTTTTTAGAGAAGTTGTGACAAAAGTCCCTGAATGCATAGACCCAATAGCACGCGTTTCCAAAATTGAATCTAAGTTTAATTTATCTGTGCATCTCATTCAATTTCTAATTATTGTTCCTAGGTACTTGAATTCAGCCACTTCTTCAAACTTTTCCCACATTTCTCATTAACTGTCCATTTCCATTAAACATATTTTTTTAAAGTTTTTATACAGATTTTCAATGTCAACACATTTTCATATCCCTGAAATTTTATTTTCCTTCTACTTTCGTCCATATCCATCCACTCCATGTCCACCAGTCCTATTGTTCTCATTCCAGATCTTCTTTCTAGCATCCACGAGTTTCGAGGTCTTCCTTTATTTCTTCTTCAAGGTGGACAATATTCCAGGTTTTCTGGGTAACCTATCTTCTTGCATTCGTCATACATGCCCATACCAATTTAATTGCTATATATTGTGTCCACCGTTGTGGTCTCGAGGTAGCGTGCTGCATTGTCACGCAGCGGGTCCGGGTTCGATTCTAGGTCGGGACAGGCTCCTGGGTGAGGTTTTTTTGGGGTTTTCCCTCACCTGTAAGACATCCATCCATCCATCCATCCATCCATAGTAATTCTGTCCGAGGGCAGATCTTTCACTGCAATCATAGCATTTTCATGCTAGGCTTTGCAGCTTTACTAGGGACTTATAGGTTTGGTAGCTTCCCATTGCTTTCCACACCGGTGAAAGATGATGATGATAATGATGATGGCCGAATGATTTTTGGGGACCTTTGGGCCCTAATCGTCCTGACATTCGTCTTATAGGTGAGGAAAATCCCCGAAAACAACTTCACCCAGGAGCCTGTCCCGACCGGGAATCGAACTCGGGCCCGCTGCGTGACAAGGCAGCATGCTACTTCGCGACCACAGCGGTGGACTACCTGTAAGATAAATGTCAGGAAGCTTAGGGCCCAACGGTCCCCGAAAATCATCCAGCCATCAACATCATCCTTATCATTATCATCATCATCCTTCACCGGTGTGGAAGGCAACGGGAAGCTATCACACCTATAATTCCCTAGTAAAGCTGCAAAGCATGACATGAAAATGCTATGATTGCAGTGAAAGACCTGCCCTCGGGCAGAATTACTGTGGATGGGTATATATTGTGTCCACTGCTGTGGTCTCGAGGTAGCGTACTGCCGGTACCGGGTTCGATTCCTGGTCGGGACAGGCTCCTCACTTGTAAGACAAATGTCAGGAAGTTTAAGGCCCAACGGTCCCCGAAATTATCCGGCCATCAACATCATCCTTATAATTATCATCATCATCATCATCATCCGTCACCGGTGTGGAAAGCAACACAAAGCTACCACACCTATAATTCCCTAGTTCGTATTCTTCTTCTTCATCACGGTTTAGGCTTATTTACTAGCCTGTTCCGGCTCCAAATTGCTGCTGTTTCCATATTTTCCTTGGTCTTCCCACACTTCTTCTTCCTCGTGGTGAAAAGCTGTATGCTGCTTTTGGTATTCTGCAGAACGTTAGTAGCGTACTCAGGGGACACTTCAAAATACTTACAAGCTCCAAAGAGATAATTCCCAAGTAAAACTGTAAAGCATGAAAATGCAATGACTGCAGTGAAATACCTGCCCTCGTGCAGAATTCCTATAGATAGATATATATTGTCATTATCATTATATTCAGATCATGGTTATTGTATTAATAATACGTATCTATGTAGATTATTAGATTTGTGTTCTGTTTGCCTGTCCAGAAAGCTTTTTAGCATGAATGGCCATAACGTATGGGTTGTAGCATTGGATCTTTGTAGTGCGATGGCTGTTGAAAGCCAGTAGTGGTATGTATTCATTGTGCAAGGACAATGTTGATTGTCCTAACCCGCACAAGTGGTCTTGGTAACACAACCGCTCTTCAATGTATGTTGTGGATGATCAAATATCACAAACGACATCTTTAGTGGACAATATCAGTTAAAGTGGCGGTACCATTACATGAGCGTACAGTGCGGAGGAATCAGATGCTTCTAGTCGGGTTTCCGTGCTTGCAGGCCGTAAATTAAACGTATTTAAGTTTTAACACCTTTCGCTCGCACTGCAATTAAATAATCCTCTCTCTCTTTCAGGTCTGAATCAATTGCATGCATCCCCTTTCTCTTCCTGTGCATGATTCTAATCCATTTCCGCAGATGGAAATTAAATTCATTCTTCTCGATCAATCGTTAGATAAATGTAATGATTTTTGAAATTAGATTATAAACTTTGATAATAGGGATTGAATATAGAATCTTGAAATGAGCACACATACAAAACTTTAAATATACAGTGTAACTAATATTAATAGACTCTAAATACTAAAGTACAATTATACGATTAATAGTAATAACTGGAAGGCGCACAAACGTGCACATGAGTCTATTACCAACATAGGAACCCCAAACGAATGGTACCTAACCCTCTAAGGTGTAATGAATAACATGTGAATTTGGAGTGGGGTACATGACTTTATGGGAGGAGTCATCGCCCTTTAAAGGCAAGGAAACGTGACAAAACTCTCTCACATACACTCACACTCATACATTCTACAAGAAATAAGTCCTACAGCAAACGTTCCCGACCTTTAGTAAATTTTAAAACCTTAAGTATTTTAAAATCCAAGATAATTAGTAACTCAAAATTTTAAGTGATATTAAATACACGTGGACTTAAGTAAAATCATCAACTCAACTCCGAATATTAGTGGGATATAAAATATTGTATTTCTATGTACATTATTAGTGCAAAATTATTCAATAAACTGGAGTAATAAGTTTCAATTTATTTATAATTACATAAATAATATAAACATCCCTGAGTTATATTCTACCCTGAGCGAACCGGCACAACAGGAAGGTTCTCTTTCTTTTTACCAATGCCACCAGGTTGTCTTTATGACATTCTCTCCTGCCATGGCGGAATTATAACCATCTTCTTAAGTTGGGGCGCCTGGAAGACGGAGTTATGTTACCTCAATAGTATGATAATGAAGCACCAGGAGAGTCCTTAAACCTACATTGTTACCTAAAACCAGACCATGGGCGACCAATGAAATATTTATAAGATAAAAATCCATCCATCCATCCATAGTAATTCTGCCCGAAGGCAGGTCTTTCATTGCAATCATAGCATTTCATACTATGCTCTGCAGATTTACTAGGGAATTGTAGGTGCGGTAGCTTCCCGTTGCTTTCCACACCGGTGAAGGATGATGATAATAATGATAATGATAAGGATGATGATGGGCATATAATTTCGGGGACCGTTTGGGCCTTAAAGTTTTCCTGACATTTGTCTTATAGGTGAGGAGAAACCCCGATAAAAACCTCACCCAGAAAAACTGCCCCGACCGGGGTCAAACCCGGGCCCGCTGCGTGACAAGGCAGCATGCTACCTCGAGACCACAGTGGTGGAGAATTATCTGATCAAGAAACTACTAAAATGGGGCTTTTAAGGCTAGACAAAAGGTCAATACTAATAAAATTCGTTGTTTAAAACCGTTGAGGTGGATAGTCGTAAAATAAAATAAAGTTAAAATGTACCTTCTTAGGCCAGAGCCGTCACCCTCAACTTATAAAATATGTATGCTTGTTTGTCTGAAGGCCTCTTAGAATCTCTAGTCCATCTTCAGCAGATCTTTCTTCGCTACATTACTTGATGTTCTCGGTGCTGGTCTTAATGTAGTGTTGTACGTGACACGTGACACTCTTCTTATTATATCTGGCTTCCTAATTATTAATTATTATAATTATTGTTATTATTATTATTATTATTTACATCCATCCAGCCATAGTAATTCTGCCCGAAGGCAGGTTCTTCACTGCAATCATAGCATTTTCATGCTATGCTTGCAGCTTTACTGGGGAATTATAGGTGTAATAGCTTCTCGTTGCTTTCCACACTGGTGAAGGATGATGATGGTGATGATGATGTGATAATGATAAGGATGATGATGTCCATATGATTTCGGGGACTGTTTGAGCCTTAAATTTTTCCTGACATTTGTCTTACAGATGAGTAAAAAACCCCGATAAAAACTTCACCCAGAAAAACTGCCCAGAACGGGGATCGAACCCGGGCCCGCTGCGTGACAAGGCAGCACGCTACCTCGAGACCACAGCGGTGGACATTATTATTTACATAGAATGCTATATTTTATAATTTAAATTCAAGATTATAAAGTTTATGTAGTTAAGCCTAGATATCGATATATTCTCGTATGATAAATTCGTTCTATATTATTCCATGAAAGAAAATATACATTTTGTGATTTGAGTGATTTTCTTGTCTTTGAAGTGGTTCACACACAAATTCACCTTTGATATAGGTAATTTTGTGTATTGAGTGATTGTCTTGTTGGAAGGAGTAAGGAAGTATAACAATAAAGCTAACAAAGTAGATATACACGGGAAAATGTCATATATACAGTTGTTGATGTATTCTTGATTGATATTACACATGGGAGAAACATTCTTTGTAAATTTAAGTCTATTTGTATCTGATATTGTTGGAAATGTTAACTATGGAAATCGACTGTAGGTTTCTTGAATCTAAGAAGCCATCTAATTTTTATTATCTTATTTATTTCGATTCTTGAATATATGATGGAGAATAAAAGTTTGAATGTATTATACCATGCAGTTGATGTAGGTTTGATGGCCAGAACGGAAGCTGTTCTTCAAAGACTACATTATCTATTTGCCACAACTATAGGCCGTAGCGTAGTGGCACTGAGCTACAAGCCGGAGGGTCGAGGGTTCAAGTCTCGTTGGGGTCAGGATTTTTAAACTGACCCAAACCCTCTGGCGGCACTATGGCCCTGGGGTCGACTCAGCCTCTAACTGAATTGAGTACCAGACGCTTGTTCTGGGGGTAAAGGCGGCCGTCACGCAGGGCTGACAACCCGGCTGACATAAAGTGTCGATTGTCTAGAAAAAGTGGGAGCCTTAACCTCCTACTACCCCAAGGGTCTCCGGACCTGTTGTGGGATCACTTTACTTTACTTTACTTTACTATAGAAAAACATAATATGGCAGTACGAATTAATAAGACTATTTAACTCATGCCCCAATAGCAGTCAATGACCAATCATATTTGAATGAATTTTGATTTACAACCAATCACAGTCGTCTTCACCTCGATTTATCACTTTCATTTTATCGCTTTCATCTCATCAAGTGACTCCCAGATTGTATATATAGTGCACGAATATAACCAGATTCTGCTTACGAGATATAATAGAAAAATATTCGTAGCAATTGATTATACCATAAAAAAAGAAAACACTGTTTGCACTTTCTTAAACGTATTATTTCCCAGGAATTAACGTTGCAGAAAAATATTATTGACATATTTACATCATAGGACATGAGACATTAATTAATAACCTGTAATGATGTGTTTAATTTTTTCTCCAGTAGGGTGCATTCTTACAATATTGCGATTCTATTTGGCAATAAATATGATCTGGTTGCAGTGATGAACAAATGAAACATAACGTTTCTAATTTATTTTCAAACATCGCCGTTTACATTAAATATATAAATAGTTTAAAATAACTATATTTAAATAATGATTTGTGAGTAAACAGCTTAATTTTATTTGTTAAATAGTCCTAACAAATGTTACTCTTGATTTCCAATTTCTTTACATAAATTTGGAATTCAATCGTGTCATTACTTATGATAAAATGTATCTTCATTTCTGATCATCCATTAAGATGTAAACTGGAAATAAACTGCAGAATTGTTGAACAGATTAGCGTTGATCTAGTGATTATGTTCCTTGCCTCCAGTCTTGAGGTCGCGGATTTAAAACCGGCCGGGATCAATGAATTTTTAGGATGGAAAATACAAGAAATAAATTCTTCTGGAGGGTTTCTAAGCCTTGGATTCCGAGACTGAATATTTTCAGGTTAGTAAATGAATCTCAAGTATGAATAAAAAGGCATCTGAGCAAAATTTAATCGGCATTTATTCATCCGAGTAATACCATAGTTTCCTATTAGATGTCTCCTCGAGACGACATACTAATACATGTCTCTCGCCGCCATCTGTAGGGAAATAAGCATAAGAAATTAGTCTGGTTAAGACATTTCCCATTACAGAAGCACCCATGTCTCGACGCAGGACGAACGGGTATCAATTAAATCAAACGTAAATTTTATCCTGGAAATAGGAGACCTGGGAGACCTGGTATATAAAGTGTCCAGAACAGGTCTAGCGGATTCTACACCAAAACAAAATCTGTGGATTAGATACTACGCGGGGCATAGAGACAGATGGGGAATGGTATGTTGTCCTGCAGAGTATCGTCCGATTACTATACAACTGTGTAATACGTTAGGGAATAACATTACTTTACTTCTAATACAGGTATTACATAATATTGATGGACGTACGTGTGCATTGTTTTGTTTATGGTTCTTTCTGTGTTTCTCTTTCTTTTATATGTAGCCTATGTTGCTAAATTTAATACATCCATTATACCTTTCCGTTTAACCGTATTACTTTCATTGTCTCAACTAATTTTCCATCCCACAATATGTATTTGAGTTTTTTTAGTAATGAAAATTTCGCCCTGGCTGCGTTACAAGCGCAAACGCAAGGCTAGCTTGGTGTATGGGACTGCCATCTCTCTGCCTCCAAGCCTGCAGGGTCCTTGTTCGTGTATTCGTGTACCAACACTAGAAAGGTTACCTTCTCTACGGCTGAAGAGCCCAATCTGCCCTGCTAGTTTTGATCCGCTCCGGATATTTGATTTCCCCGGTACCTTCCTTAATTGGCGGGCACCTGGCAGACCAAGAAAGCGATGGAGTGACGAGCCGGAACAGGATATGGAGCCTATACCGTGAAGATGATGATTCTTCGTGTTTGCTAGAATCGACAATACTGCATAGTGTTTTAGTCACTTTATTGTACAATTGTAATTGTCTGCTGTATTGTACAATTTCTGCAGCACCTAACTATGTCTGGTCTCGACTTGATGTTATGTTCCTATTACTACCGCCCCTTGTCTATGCAAGTGTTGTTGACATCGTTTCTATAGTCAGGTCGTCCTGTACTTGAAGGGTTCGGTGTAAAATCCGACGGTTGGTATATAACGCCGTCCTATTAACTTAGAGTTACTAATTCTGGCTTGAGATTCTTTATGAACCCGAAAGTCTTAAAGTACCTACCGAACGAATTGTCCCTTCGATTTTATCTTCCTAAAAATCCATTGGCCCCGATCGGGTTAGAACACCCGACTCTTTGGACCAGAGGCATGAAATGTAACCTAAAGACTAACGATGTCAATGAGATTAAAATAAATATGTATTTGGAGGAAGAACAATGCAGGGACTCATAAAGAAAAGGAAAATACATTGAATTGGCCATTGGCTGAGAAGATACTTCCTGCTGACGGATGACCTAGAAGAAATGGTGAACGGAAAGAAGGCTAGAGGCAGAAAATTATATCAAATGATAGACAATGTTAAAATAAATATTTTAAATGTGGATACAAAGAGGAAGGCTCAGTTAAGTAGAAACGTCACTAAGTATACTAATCCGAGCAGAATTAAATCAACCAGGATCACTCATTGGAGATCATCAAATTTATAAAGTTATTATGACTAGCAACCCCTCACGTCTTACTTGGACGTATAACTCATTCAAAGTATATCTGCAGGCGGAAGAATCAGGAAGCTCTGTTTGTTGGTACACGTGACGTCATATAAGGCAGTGTACATTGTCAGCGTCCCACGTCCCATTCCCCTTCGCACTCGTAGATAGGAGTGTCACGTGGTCTATTCCTGCATAAACACGACTGCAGTGCCCTCCGTCAACAGCTGCGCTTACTCCTTAAACGGGTAATACAAACTACGAAGTAGAAGAGAAAGTGTGGAGAAAGCTGAGTTTGCAGAGAAAGACCTGTTCTTGGGAAAAATACTATGTATGTATGCATGTATGCATGTATGTATGTATGTATGTATTGTTTTGTCCATCGCTGTGGTCTCGAGGTAGCGTCCTGCCTTGTCAAGCAGCGGACTCGGGTTCGATTCCTGTTCGGGACAAGCTTCCTGGGTGAGGTTTTTCTCGGGGTTTTTCCTCACCTGTAAGACAAACGTCAGGAAGCTTTGCGGCCAAAACGGTCCTCGAACATCATCTGCCCATCATCATCATCATCATCATCATCCACGGTGTGGAAAGGAACGGGAAGCTAGCACATCTGTAAGTCTCTAGTAAAGCTGCAAAGCACGACATGAAAATGCTATGATTCAAGTGAAGGACCTGCCCTAGGGCAAAACACTAAATAATTAAATTTCTTTTTTTTACTCACGCAGTGGAAACTTTCTATTCTGAATTTGTGGAGAATCATATAGTAGCCTTATCTTGTTTTCACATAACTCAATCTTTCGCGTGAAAACACGATTTTGATTAAATGTTCTGACTGAAATAAAGTTACACCAAGGTAGAAGCGAAATGGTGGCAGAATGAATGTCAAATTACTTGCCCCAATATGAGCAATTTATCGTGAAATGGCACGACTGTTTGACCCCCATAATCAAGTGAGCAGCATGGTCAGTAGGGGGGAAGTTGTCACAGTGCTTTGTAATTGCACTTTTAGAGGTCGTTAGCGAAAGGTTAATTCTCTGGAGGGCATTCCATTCATATGGGTGAGGTGTTTGAGACGCACTGCGCTTTCTGCATTTCCTACGCATTAAGCATTGTTTCCACTCGAGTAAAATCGACCCGTGCTCTGAGTTGTCATTCCAAATACAATGTTATTACATTCGTCACTAATAAATGTAAATTCAAAATGCATGAACAATGTTATTACATTCGTCACTAATAAATGTAAATTCAAAATGCATGAACAATGTTATTACATTCGTCACTAATAAATGTAAATTCAAAATGCATGAACAATGTTATTACATTCGTCACTAATAAATGTAAATTCAAAATGCATGAACAATGTTATTACATTCGTCACTAATAAATGTAAATTCAAAATGCATGAACAATGTTATTACATTCGTCACTAATAAATGTAAATTCAAAATGCATGAACAATGTTATTACATTCGTCACTAATAAATGTAAATTCAAAATGCATGAACATTTAGAGAGACAAAACTATTATCCATTAGTGACACTCTTGTCATTTCAACTTCTCCAAAAAATATAATATAAATATATTTATTTATTTATTTAGCCTGTGGAGTTAAGGCCATGTGGCTTCTCTTTCACTCACCAGGAGAAACATATAAAATTCATCAGAATATAACAATCATGCATAACTTTAATATTAAATACTAAATGAAGATTGGACCAACAAGATAATATATATTTTACTCCGCATTATGTTCTATAATACAACCACTTAATGATAGTTAAGATTAAGACTAAAACTAAGAATAAAATGTATTCTAGCAAGATAAATTAATTGTTGGTAGATCGTCCCTGTCTAATTTAGGAGCCTATATAAAAAATAAAAAAATAATGAGATACAGAAAACTAAATTTACGGTTATACAATATTGAAACAAATGAAAATAGGTAACTGTCTTAGAAACATCTTTGGACCAAAGAGAAATGATAAGACAGGTGAATGTAGAAAACTATATAATAGTGAGCTACATGGTCTTTATAGGAAACCACATATAATAAGAACAGTTAAGTCTCGTAGACTGCGATGGGCAGGACATGTGGCACAAATGAAGAATGAAAGAGGTGCATGGAAGCTTCTTGTAGGAAAACCAGAAGTAAAAGCCCAGTTAGTAGACCAAGAATGAGGTGGGAGAATAACAGTAACCATGATTTCAGGGAAATGTATTATACGGGGATGATTGGAAAACATTAGCTCAGGATAGGGATGTATGGATAGCTTATGTCCGCGCGGTCATGGACCTACGGGTTCAATAGAGCCAGTGAGTTAGTTATAACTATCAACTCAGTAGCGTTATCGAACCCGTGATTCATTACCGCGCGAACATAAGCTTTCCTTACATTCCTATCCTCAGCTAATGTTTTCCAATCATCCCTTGTAGACCTTCTTTCAAAGGTTCGATTTGATTAATTTATAATGCCTCAAAATGTAAGAAATTTAAAGACATTTTCGTCTTCTAGATGTAGATAACCGATCGGAATCGTGGTTAATTGTTATTCTCCCATCTCATTCTTGGTCTACCAACATGGAATTTTCGCTCTGGCTTTTCTACAAGAAATTTCCATGACCTTCTTTTATTCTTCATTCATGCCACATTTCCTCTAAAATAAAACATATTAAACGACTATTCTTCCAGTTATATTTTATGAATGCGAAATAGGCCTAGTATTTTAATAATCAATTGAGTTGGTGTTTACTTGATGAAAATCCATATTTATTAATTAAATAAAAATAAAACGTAGTTTTATTTGATTTTCATATTTATTATATAATTCAGTGACAGCTGCTTCGGTACACTGTACCTTCTTCAGGCATGTTAACAAATTATGAATTGTGTTCCAACTGATCTAAGCAACAATACAACAATATTTATTTAAATTTTTAAATTTAACAAAGGGGATTCATTCAAATCAAGTTGAGAATTTAACAGCTTTTTACTACTTTTAAATTTATTAATTTCTACAGCCTCCAAAAGATCTAACTTCTTACCCTTATCACAAATATGTAAAATTTCAATATTTGGATCGAAACAATGATTAAATTGGAATAGGTGGTTAGAATATTTAGAAAATTCAAAATATGCTAACCACCTATTCCAATTTAATCATTGTTTCGATCCAAATTTTGAAATTTTACGTATTTGTGATAAGGGTAAGAAGTTAGATCTTTTGGAGGCTGTAGAAATTAATAAATTTAAAAGTAGTAAAAAGCTGTTAAATTCTCAACTTGATTTGAATGAATCCCCTTTGTTAAATTAAAAAATTTAAATACATATTGTTGTATTGTTGCTTAGATCAGTTGGAACACAATTCATAATTTGTTAACATGTCTGAAGAAGGTACAGTGTACCGAAACAGCTGTCACTGAATTATATAATAAATATGAAAATCAAGTAAAACTACGTTTTATTTTTATTTAATTAATATAGTATTTTACTTTAACGGAGGAGAAAGAACAACGAAGTTTTAAATACTTTTTTATTTTTTTAATCAAAGAGAGATGAACAGACAGTTAAATATTGAAGACTACGTAACAGAGAGGTACATGCTATTTATGGGAGGGGAAGCTAAGTAATTCCACTATAGGCCTGAAGAGACCCTGGAGGTAGTGGGAGGTTAAGGCTCCCACCTTTTTTAGACAAACTGCGCGAGATATCAGCCAGGTTTTCATCCATGCGTGACAGCCGCCTTTACTCCCAGTCAAGCGTCCGGTACTCATTTCCGTTAGATGCTGAGTCGACTCCTGGAGCATGGTGCCGCCAGAAGGTTTGGCACAGTTTTATGATCCTGACACCTACCGGGTCTCAAACCCTCGATCTTCTGTCTTGTGTCATTGTAGCAATTACGCTAATTCCTGCCCCTTCTTTATGGAAAAACAGACTTAATAAAAATATTTAAATCTCGTAAAATAAGATGGGCAGGATATACGGCACGAAAGGTGAATAAAAGAGGGCCATGGAAACGTACTGTAGAGACACCAAAAGATATGCACCCAGTAGATAGGCCAAGTATGAGATGTGTGTTTGTTAACGATCTAAGCGGCCGGAGTTTTATTTTCCTGAAACGGAAGTTGGTATAATCAATAATTCATTCATAGTGTACTGCTCAAGAGCAGGTCTTTCACTGCAAACTCAGCATTCTCCACTATTTCCTTAACTACCGTGGAAAAACTTATCATGCCATGTTTGCAGCTTTACTAGGGATGTATAGGCGTGGTAGCTTCCCGTTTCTTTCCACACTCTTTTGCATCTTAAAATCTTAAAAGATCTTAAGAAAGTCCCGAGGGGCCCCAACTGGAGGTAAGGAGAGTGGATTTGGCTAAGTAAGACCGTCCGGACTTCACCGAAATTCACCCTAGAGGTTAAATATCAGTTTCATCAGGGTTTTTTGACCAGATCAAAGATCTGAAAATCCAAATTAACCTCTGCCCCCCCTAATCAATAATAATAATCATCATCATCATACTAATAATAATAATAATAGTAATAATAATAATAATAATAATAATAATAATAAGCTCGTGTCGAACTCAGGGTCGGGCCCAGGGATGAAATGATGGAGCCCCTAGTATAGAAGTCTGTGAATAACAAGGGTGCCGGCCGACCACGCTGATGCACCATCACAGGGGCAGATGAACGAAATTAAACAAAATGGATGAGGTAAATATGGAGAAACTGATCCATCCATAGTAATTATGCGCGAAGGTAGGCCTTTCACTGCAATCATAGCATTTTCATGCTATGCTTTGCAGCTTTACTAGGGAATTATATGTGTGGTAGCTTCCCGTTGCTTTCCACGCCGGTGAACGATGATAATGATGATAATGATAATTGATAAGAAACATGGTAATGGCCGGATAATTTTCGGGGACCGTTGGACCCTAAGCTTCCTGACATTTGTCTTACAGGTGAGGAAAAACTCCGAAAAAAAACTCACCCAGGAACTCTTCTGACAAGGGAACTGTTAACCATTGTATGCCGAAATCTACCTTGAAATATCCTCCAGAGAAACATTGTGATGTACAAAGGTCCATGTCCAAAATATATATTATCTGTCTTTTAACTGCAAGACACTAAAATCGAGCACCAAAGCTCATTTAAACTAGAGGGAATCAATACAAGACCTGAATTGGTATATTGGATAATTTTCACTACCTGCCACCCACGCAGCGTTTTGTCTCACCTCACTCAGCTCTTACTCATGCAGGAGTCTATCTGCTCCGTACAGTAGACTAAAAAAACTGGATTCTGACGTCGATTTCTGTGCCTTGCAGTTAAAAAGGCATATAATTTTTTAACATGTTCTTGGTATATCACAACGCTTCACTGGAAGAAATGTTATGGTTGTTTTCGGCATGCAATGGTTGACAGTTCACCTGTTAGACTCATCCTCACCATACCAGTAATTTACCCTTCCCTTTCTCAGTCGGGCTTGAGACCGTCCATGGCTGAGGTAAGAAAATCAATATATAAATTCCATAAACGAACAGAATCGGACAATAAATTCCAATTGAGGAATTCGCTTGGTTTACGGAGTCATTGTATGACGGACTATTTTCACATTTTATCAGTATTTACATCCATATTTGGGAATATGATACTGTCATGTTCCATCTTCGACCATGTTTAAATTCATAAGTTACTAAAATAAGAAAGTATGAAATAAATTATATTAAATTATTTTTAATATTAGTATACAATATCGCGTGAAAATCTAAATGCATATTTCTTTCTCCAGATGTTTCAGGAAGAACAGATTTTAAATTGGTGATTTATTTGTTGTGTGGGTAACGTTTTAATGTATTCAAGGTACTCACGTTTGACCTCACGTCCTATAGGTGACAATCTATCATGGTGAAATTACTAACATCCCCTATAAGGTAGAGCAGGTGCAATTTATTATATACATACATAGTGGGGCACCATCAAATGTACTGCATAATGTAGCTTATGATGCTTTCTTGGCAGCTAATTCCTTTGTGGCTAGGGTTCTTGATAGTTTAACCCTAGCCATTTAGCGGCAAGATGTGTTCCCCTGACAAGTCAATATTTGGGTATAAAAACTGAGCATTGTTACACTAGAATAGGATGTCATAAACTGCACTGCCGGCAAGCCGAGAGTCTGAAAGTCAAACAGCGAAGAATGAGCCTCACTGTTCTAGGCGAGGGAATCTCGCACAATTTAAGTTGTAAGCCATCCAGGAGAAATTTACCTATACAATGCAGAGGTTAATAAGTCAGTTCATGAAGAAAAAATGCTCCATGGGATTTGGCAATAAATACTCGTAATATGATCAAGCAGCAGTGAATGAACATAACCTCACATTTCTGATTTGTTTCAAACATCGCCGTTTACATTAAATATATACATATATTAAAATAACTATAGTTAAACTCCTCACTTCGTGAGTCGTGAATTTATCGATAATTTGGAAATCACTCGTGGCATTACTTATGATAATTAATTGTTTAGTATGACTATTATTGTAATTTTTTTGTATTTATATATAACATATGTTTGTCCTGGTGAGTAAAAGAGAAGGCCACATGGCCTTAACTCCACCAGGCTAAATAAACTTACTTACTTACTTAGTCACTGGCACTATCGAACCCGAAGGTTCATGGCCGCGCGGACATAAGCCCTCCATACATCCCTATCCTGAGCTAATGCTTTCCAATCATTCCCTGTATAATCTACTTCCCTCAAATCATAGTTAATGTTGTTCTCCCACCTCATTCTTGGTCTACCAACTGGGCGTTTTCCCTCTGGCTTTCCTACAAGAAGCTTCCATGCACGTCTTTCATTCCCCATACGTGCAACATGTCCTGCCCATCGCAGTCTACGGGACTTAACTGTTCTTATTATATCTGGCTTCCTATAAAGACCATGTAGTTCATTGTTATGTAGTCTTCTCCATTCACCTGTCTGTTCATCTCTCTTTGGTCCAAAAATTTTCCTAAGAACTTTATTCTCAAATACTCGTAATCTCCTTTCCTCCCTTAAAGTAAGAGCCCATGTTTCACACCCATATAATATAACTGGTAGAATAATAGTTTTATATATTTTCAGCTTAACGTTTCTTGAAAGGAGTTGGGACATCAAAAGTCTCTGCAATGCATAATAGCATGCATTTCCAGAATTGAGCCTATGTTTAATTTCTTTGTGCATCTCATTCCTATTTGTGATTATTGTTCCTAGGTATTTGAATGCCACTTCCTCAAAATTTCCCTCATTTGTCCTTAGCTGTCCATTTCCATTAAATACTGAATTTCTACGTGTGACCATATATTTAGTTTTACTGATATTTACTTCCAGTCCTAATTTCTTAGTGTTACTCAATAGTGTGTGCATGTTGGCCTTTAGTATCTCTCCAGGCTTTAAATCTATTCTAAATCTGAATTTCGCCACTTAAATTAATAATAGTATTTTTTTCTCACTATTACGTCCCTTAAAAGGGGAAAAAGAAAATAGCGGACCATATTTATAATGGTCGTTATTTTTTCTTGTATAATTAATTAAAAATTGCTTTTGGTCTGAAGTTGAAAAGACTTAGAAGAACTTAGAGAAGTTGTTCTCAAAACATTACCCATTATAGCGGTTCATCGAGTGAATATTTAATTAAGGAGTGCATATAAGTGTTCTTATGAAGCACAATACAGTTTACTCTTTATTTTTTGTTCACGTGTTTAATGCAGGGCTGTTAAATATGCGAGACGAGTTTCTGTTCTTAACACGGACGTGCTGGAATGAGAGAACTCTATGTGGTTAGAAAAAAAACTGAGTAAATGCAAGCATTCCTCTACTTACTCTAAACCAGAGATCACATTTTGTTTTGCTAATAGAACACGCGCCATTTTTTTTTCTATTATCGGTGGACCTCCTGCCTTTCTAAATTGAATTTTTAAAAACTCTTCAATAATGTTTTTTATGGAATTAAGAAAATTAAATTTCTTTTAAAATTTATTAATGTCCATGACTCATTAATCTCTCCTATCTTTGATGACTGCGAAATATTAGACAAATTAAATAAAAAGATAACCATCCAATTCTTTGACCGTTAAGAAGGAGAGATATAAATATTCATCTAAGAAGCTTTTCTGACTTCATTTTATTCCGTGTTTTGTTAATGTTAGCTAACATTAGACAACTTCCGCAATGTACTTTGTTTAGTCTATATTTTAAAATTGCAGTAAGTATTTAAATATTGTATGATTTTATTATTATTATTATTTCCTGGTTGAGTGAAAGATAAGGCCTTATAGCCTACATTCTGCTAGTTTAAGTAAAGAATTAGTATTATTATTATTATTATTATTATTATTATATTATTATTATTATTATTATTATTATTATTATATTATTATTATTATTACTTATGGAGCAGAACTTTGGCCATTAACAACAAAAACAAATAAATATATTTTGGTAACGGAAATGGATTTTATACGAAGGGCACCAAGAATTTCAAGAAGAGAAAAAAATGAGAAACTCAGTTATAAGTCAGAAAATGAAGATTGAAAACACTATTTTAGATTATATTAAAACTCAGCAATTAACACGGTACGGATAAGTCCAGCGAATGAAAGAGGATCGGCTAAATAATTGTGTTTTGGAATGGAATCCTGAGGGAAGATGAGGCAGAGGAAGACCTAAAACCTCCTGGAGTCAGGAAATATATGTATACATGAAGGAGATACATTTACAACGAGGGGATTGGATGGACTTATTAGGAATCGGACGACGTCAAAGACATTAATCAACCGATGATCTATCTATCTAATATTATCATGATTATTATTATTATTATTATTGTTATTTAGGGTTTGTGAATAGTCTCATAGAGAATAGGCTACATTTGATTATTTTATGTATGGGACGTAGTAAAATTCTTAAATTTAATTTGGATCTTAAAAATCCATAATTGGAAATTGCGAACTTAAACCAGTGAAATATAATTCTCTGATGTTTAGAGTTTTCCAAATAGCCTTTATATAAGTCTAACAAGGATTTATTGACTTTTCCCGGACGTAGTTAGAAAAGGGAAGGTTGAAAGTAATGGAATAATTATCGGATGGTTAGGATCAACAAAAGACTTGTAAGTGGTGAAACACTCCAGCATTCATACGGAAGATGCACTTTGACTGTAAAAGCTAAGTCAGCAAATTTCAATCAAACGACGAGAAAGAAAGGCCTTTTTGTTCAATAATTCCTTTTTTAAGGGTTGGCCAACGTTATTTTGAAGGATAATTTTGATTTTCACCAATATCATATACAATGTATTTAAACCATAAACAATGTTGAATAAAACAAGATATATATTATATAATATTTTGGCGCCGCCTGCTTTTCCGTAAGACAGTGAATCATGGACATCTTCAGAATAAGAGCAGCATAGTTGTGTATTATGCGAAAAAAAGCAGGATATAAAATATCAGACTATAAAACTAATACAGAAATAACAAACGGATTAACATTTATTTGAGTTTAATATATAAATTTGGAAATTTTTAACATTAAGAGATTTTATTGACTATTTAACTCATGCCCCAAATGGGAGTCAATGACCAATCACGTTTCAATGATTCCTGTTTTACAACCAATCAGAGTCGTGTTTCACGAAATATTTATCAGTGTTAGGATTATCATATATTAAACAAAGCTCCTCCTTTTTAATATTCTGAACAGGTCTGACCGTTATTTTGCAGTGACTGAGCCTATAACAAATACGGCTACCAGATTGTATATAATAGTGCTTACATGTCAACATTTGTAGCAATTGATTATACCACCAAAAAAAGAAACCACTGTTTGCACTTTCTTAAATGTATTTTTTCCCAGGTAATAATCGAGAAAAATATAATTGTCATATTTACATCATACGACATCAAAAATGAATTAATATACAGATTGATGTGTTTCATTTTTTCTCCACTAGAGAGCATTCTTACAATATTGCGTTCCTTTGGCAATAAATAGTATGATCTGGTTGCAGTGATAAACAAAAGAAGCAGTAGAAGCGTACCTATCGTTTCTCATTTGTTTTCAAACATCGCCGTTTACATTAAATATATAAATATTTTAAAATAACTATAGTTAAATAATGATTTGTGAGTAAACAGCTTAATTTTATTCGTTAAATAGTCCTAACAAATGCCACTCTTGATTTCCAAATTCTCTAGATAAATTCACTCCTCACTTCGTGAGTCGTGAATTTATCGATAATTTGGAAATCACTCGTGGCATTACTTATGATAAAAATCAAACGAATCGTGAATTCTTCTTACCTCTTACTTCTATGTTCTTTTTAAACACAGCGCCGCAGTATCGACGACTATCGTCACCATCATCAGCTGTTTTCACGACTGTCAATGTTTTCTTTTGCCGGTAATTATCCAAACTTCGATGGAGTCATTTTCTAAACTGCCATCTATTGTATTCTTGAAGTACTTTGTAATCTAGCTTGGTTCGTCCGGAATCTCGACGTTCGTGGTTCTAGTATGCTTTTTTAAATATATATATATATATATATATATATATATATATATATTCTAAAACTATTAAATCCAAAGGTTTGCTTCTTTTTCAATTCTATGATTCTCTAATAAACTATGTGCTACTATAGCTGATTTTTCAGTTTCTCCATTCTTTATGTTTCTAAAGTCCTTTTTTACGAGTTTCGAAGTTCCTTTATTCCCTATATATATCCTATTGCAATCTTTACAATCAAATTGATAAATTCAAGATTTTTTGTTGTCTGGGGCGTTAAGTTTATTATTATTTAACAAAAGAATACCTAGGCTGAATTTGTTCATTGGAGCCAATGTTATATTACATTCTCTGATTTGTTTTGAAATGTACTTACCATCCTGAAGTTCATAATAAATTTTTAAAAAATCAGAAAATTAAATATCACATTGGCTCCAATTAGCAAATTCAGCCTGGGCAATCGGCAATCTTCTGTTAACTAACAATAAACTTAATACCCCAGATAACAACAAATCTGGAATTTATCAAATTGATTGCAAAGATTGCAATAGGATATATATATATATATATATAGGAAAAACAAAAAGGAACTCGGAAACTCGTACAAAATAACACTATAGAAACATAAAGAATGGAGAAATTGAAAAATCAGCTACAGCAGCACTTAGTTTATTAGAGAAACATAGAATTGAAAAAGAAGCAAATTTTTTAAAACGTCTATCCAAACCTTTGGATTTAACAGGGCTTTAAGCCCTGGTTCCAAGTCTGAAGATTTTTATACTTATAAAAGAACCACAAGGATGAATGAAAATAGGCTATGTGCAAAATGTAACATACATTCTTCCATCCGGGTCGAATCTTAGTGGATTAGTAGGTAAATAATGTAACTAAACTAGTATGATTATTAAACTCATGCTTGGGAGCTTCCGTGTCCCCACGTGGGGTATATATTGTCCACACACGAAGTGAATGAAAGCAGTAGGTGTTTCATACGTCATGAGTGTTCCTTTATTCTCAGATAGTATGCCATTTTATCGCTTGCAATTCCCCGTGTCTCCCTTCGTCCCGTGCTTTCATTCACTTCGTCTGTGGACTATATACATACATCAAATATTAACCCCCACTTATAGTGGTCAGATTTTGTTAGTTAACTAATTGTATCTTCCTTATTTTATTTTATTGTTGTAGATGAAGTTTGTTTGGGGAAAATAATGTTTAAAACACATGACACACACACACAAACACACACACATATATATATTTAGTTCACCGCTGTGGTCTCGAGGCAGCGTGCTGCCTTGTCACGCAGTGGGCCCGGGTTCGATCCCCGGTCGGGGCAGTTTTACTGGGTGAGGTTTTTATCGGGGTTTATCCTCACCTGTAAGACAAATATCAGGAAAACTTTAAGGTCCATACGGTCCCCGAAATCATATGGCCATCATCGCCATCATCCTTATCATTATTATCATCATCATCCTTCACCGGTGTGGAAAGCAACGGGAAGCTACCACACCTACAATTCCCTAGTAAAGCTGCAAGCATAGCATTAAAATGCTGATTGCAGTGAAGAACCTGCCTTCGGGCAGAATTACTATGGATGGATATATATATATATATATATATATATATATATATATACATACTTCAGGATTGTTTCTGTTATATACATAGGCATCCTGAATCAAAACATACAATACTTTTCTTCCACACTTCGCGATCTTGCGTGTCTGCTTCTGTCCCGAGGCTATATATTTTGATCTTTTAGCATTAAGTTTTTTTCAACATTATATGAGGAGCTGGCCCATAGCATCAATCCCCAACTTGGAGGACCAGAGACTATTTCTGGAGTCCACCATAAATCAATTGCTTTCACTGCAGCTAAGAGTCTGATCCACTCTTTATTGTTTCATCCGCCGTCTGCACCATACCGTAGGTTTCCTACTGTGCTGCATTCGCCGTTGGGGTCTTCACCGTAACTCTGGCTAGGAACCCTCACAAGGTACTATCAGCAGGGTCAGCTGATCTAGGTTTTTTAACGAGGTGTTACTCCTCCCCTTCCTCCTCTTCTCATCCCGACTATATATATATATATTGACCAAACATCAACTTTTTGTAACGGACTGTCAAAAGCACTTACGGCTTACTGCTCGTGCGATCCATGTTTGTAAATAACATAGTGTGTAACTTACTTTTAGTTTAATAAAGTCCTTATGCATTTTTTATATATATATATATATATATATATATATATATTGGTGTAGCCCAATGTTGCGACATACCCTCTTCTTTTGTCAGGAGCCATTAGACCACGTTAATTTAGTTACCTTATTTGCCCATAGATTTTATGAATAGCATACGGTCAACACACCGACTCAATGAGACATCTAACAGGGAACTAAGGTATATTACTTGGACGTTGAAGTCGGTAAATTTTGCTTAGTGCTCTTTTTATTCAGGCTTAAAGATCTTTTACGAGCCTTAAAATCTTCAGACTCCGGACCCACGGTTTAGAGTCTCTCCTGGAGGATTTGTTCCGTAGATTTTTCCATCCTAAAAAATCAATCGACCCTGACCAGGTTTGAACCTGCGACCCTCAGGATAAGAGGAAATGAACATAATCACTATATCACCACGGTCGAATAATAATAATAATAATAATAATAATAATAATAATAATAATAATAATAATAATAATAATAATAATAATAATAATAATAATAATAATAATAATAATTCCTTCGGGAATCATTTAAAAGAAAATTTAGAGAAATGCTTTGAAATTAGCTGAAAGTGATAGTTGAATTAGATAGAAATATTTTAATAGCTTGGAGATTAAAGCGTATATTTTTTGTTTACCTTTGAAACCACACGTTGTAGCAGTGTAAGAATGCTTAAATATAAGGTATCAGTTAGTGCAATATAACGTTACTTGAGAAATTCTCTGTGGAGATGCGGAGAGAGAAGGCTTAATTTCTTTGTTAGATAAGTTGCTACCGCCTGGATTAAGGAGCTTGGTTATGTAAACAGAAATTAAAATGAGCTTTAAGACTTTCAAACACGCCACAAAATTGCTTCTTTCATCTGAAATAAAGACTTCTTAACGTGGTTTTAATGCGCAAATTGCAATGAATATGTTGCAAACTCATGCTGAGTGATCGATTAGTAATAAGTTGTTTTACACACGAAATTAAACTTCAGTTAAATACCATTATCGTTTTTAATGTATTTGTTACGGACAATGAAGTAAATACGGGAAATGTAAATTGGCGGTTATTAACGGCATTGTTCACTTTGTATGGACAATAACGTTAATAGTAACTTGCCGATCTAAAAGTAACTTGATATCTAACACTAATTTACCCATCTAATACTAACTTGTCCATCTAGCAATAACTTGTCCATCTAACACTAAATTTCCCATCTAACATTAACTTGCCTGTCTAACAATAACTTGCAATTCTAACACTAACTTGCCCATCTAACACTAACTTGCCCATCTAACACTAACTTGCCCATCTAACACTAACTTGCCCATCTGACATTAACTTGCCCATTTCATTACCTTAACTTGTCCACTAATGTAGATCATTAACGACAATGTTCTTTTTTGGATGGGCAATGACGTAAATACTAACTTACCCATCTAACATTAACTTGCCCATCTATGAAAAAATATAAAACTATTATTCTACCAGTTACATTATATGGACGTGAAATATGGACTCTTACTTTAAGGGAGGGAAGAAGATTACGAGTATTTGAGAATAAAGTTCTTAGAAAAAAAAATTGGACCAAAGAGAGATGAACCCGACAGGTGAATGGAGAAGACTATAGTGAACTACATGGTCTTTATGGGAAACCAGATATAATAAGAATAGTTAAGTCTCGTAGAATGTGTTGGGCCTGAGATGTGGCACGAATGGGGAATGAAAGAGGGGTATGGACGCTTCTTGTAGGAAAACCAGGGGGGAAAATGCCCAGTTGGTACACTAAGTAAGAGGTAGGAGAATTACATTAACCGTGATTTTAGAGAAGTAGATTATACAGGGGATGAATGTAGAATATTAATAATAATAATAATAATAATAATAATAATAATAATAGTAATAATAATAATAATAATAATGCTTTATTTATTCTGGCAGAGTTAAGGCCATAAGGCCTTCTCTTCCACTCAACCAGCTCAAATACAAATAAATATTTGACAAATATAGATATACAATATGCTAATTATAAGCAGTTAAATATACATTAAATGTAGCAATGTAAATTTCATGTACAAACAACATTTTATACGATAATAACAATAATAACACTTACGATAATAATAATAGTAATAAAACAATGATAATAATATAATGATAATAATAATTATAATATAATAACGATGATAATAATTATTATTATTATACTAATAATAGTATGAATATGATAAATTATACGAGAAACACCAATTAATATATAAATATTAACTCAGGACAGGGATGTATGGAGGGCTTTATGTCCTTAGGCTATGAACCTACGGCTTCTATAGAGCCTGTGAGTGAAATAGTTAATATCAGATAATAAGAATCGGTAATTTTTTTCGAGCTGTCCACCGCCGTTGTCGAGAGGTAGCGTGCTGTCTTGTCACGCAGTGGGCCGGATTCGATCCCCGGTCGAAACAAGTTTACTGGTTGAGTTTTTTTTCGATTTTTTCCTCGCTTGTAAGACAAATGGTCAGGAAATTTAAGGCCCAAACGGTCCCCGATCATCATATGGCTATCATAATTGTCATAATTAATATTCACCTTAGATTAAGCTTAGGATTAAGGACTCTCCTGGCGCACACTATCATCATTATCATCACCCATCCTATCATCAGGGCAGCTGTAATCCTGCCTTCCAGGCGCTCCAACCTCTGAAGTGGGTTACAATTGCGCCAATGCCAGGAGAGAATACCAGAAATGTCGAAATGACAACCTGGGGCATTGAAAAAAATAGTTTGTCTCCTCTTCACAGATGTCGTGACTTGTCAAAATCCGGGTCCTTCTTGCTACTCTGATGATCCTTTATTATTTTTAGAAATCGCTTACCAGGCTTTGGATACGCAACTAACTGTAATGTGAGAAGTATTCTCTAGAATGTAGTAGACATTTTGTAGCACTCGTGTACACATATGAACATAAGTAATGCATTAATAATAAACGTTTTGAAGTAGTAGGACACAGTAAGAGGTAATTTGAAAGTACTTAAAAGTGCTCAAATTAAATGTGCCGAACTCTTGAAACGCTTTTAGCTTCAAAGTTTGAAGACGACTCTGTTATAGCGTGTACTGTAACATATTTTAGAGCCAGTTCCATCATCACTGTCACATGATCCCACATTTCAAGTGTGTTGGGTCATTTTACAGCTTGAAGCTGTGTTTTAATTTATGCCCCTCGTTGTGGAGACATTTAAAGTTGGGTTTCTCGGTGAGATATCCGAAGTTGAAGATTTGTGATATAATTTAAACCACTTTAAATCTGCCACGGCATTAATAACTCTCTTCAGGGGAATGAGGAAATGTTTCTTACACAAATGACAACACTTTATTAACGGTTGAACGATAAGTTAGTTTATTTAAAACTCTCACTTTGGTCAAGATGAATCTTGTAATTTAAAAGTTCCAAAAGATTCCGGCTTAGGTTGATATTTTTCACTTCTAGAAGATTACCATTTTATGTATTTAATGGATGACGAATGCTAACGGTCAATCCAGTCATTATTATTCATTATTTTCACTTAGAAACTGTTTTTTCACCAAGATGGATGACTATTATATCACTATATAATCTTTCATACTTTTAACACTATTTCTTTCAACCAACATCAATAAAATAAACAATTATTTCCTTATTCTTTAAGGAGCAGTCGCTGAACATGACCGACCATCTTCAAGTATTGTAGCCATCTTGTTATTTCAGTTATAACCTCTATGGTCTGATTGGTCCAACAGAAAAGGAAGGAGTATTTTCAAGTCAACTTCTATCCAATTCCACCAATCCCATTTATTTCTTTATAAAAATTATCAATTTGAATATTTGAAGTATTTTACATACTGCATCAGTTATAAAAACATCTAACTGTATTAACAGTTTATATTGACCAGTTAATTTTTTTATACTTATAAAAAAATTTGAATTCTATAAATCAATCTGATGTCCATTCTTCATATAAATAAATATTATTATAAACAAAACAAAAAACCCTTATTATTTTTATATGGGGATAAATATCCGGTTTTAAATTGCCCCTGATTTATTTTTAATCTTAGCTACAACTAAGTGTGAGGCTAAATTAAAATAAATCACTTTCCCCAAATATCAAGTTTCTTTCTATACAAGATTCATCTGTATTAGAATCAATACAATGTAATACATCACAATTATAATAAATACATGTTACATAATGAAATAGAAGTATTAATTTTACAAAATTTACATACAATATTTTAAATACACTTTGAACTATTTGAAGTCACCAGCTACAACTAATTAATAGGAGTCTGAAATGGTTTCAACAGTTCTTTGGAATATTTTCCAATTTCTTTTCTAGTGTCTATTTCTCTTAGCTCATATGTGGTATCATTAAAATTTTTAAATATTTCATAGGGACCTTTATACAATAGGTTCATCCTATGATATTGTTTCTTTAAAGCATTGGATAATGAAATATCCCTTATGAGAACTTTGTCTCCAACTTTGGGATTCCACTTCCTTTTATGTCTTTTAACCTTATTGTTGCGCTTTTCTGCGCGACATTCTAACCTTTCAATAACTCTTTTACATATTTCCTCGGATGTCTCCGGGATTTGACTTTTATCAATGATAGGTAATGGTAAATTAGCAATTAACCTGTCAGGTTGTTTACCTGTCATTAGGAATATGGGTGCTTCCCCAGTATTGACATTAATTGAATGATTCATAACATTCTCTATGACGCTGATATGTTTAAAACCAGTCAGAATGTTTATGATGGGTCAAAATTCTTAAACTTGTAGTAATTTCCCTATTAACTCTCTCACAGGGATTACTTTTTGGGTGATATTTACTACAATGGTACAATTTAATTCCTATCGCAGTAAGTTTATCTTTAAACTTAGGACTTGAGAACACTGAAGCATTATCACTAAGTAGTGCATCAATAGGTCCATAATTAGGTAAATAATCTCTCACAATTTTACCTAGGCAAGCTCTGCTATTTACACTTCTTAATGGATATATTTTTACAAATTTTGAGAATACATCAGATAATACAAGAATATGCTTGTAACCAAATTGTGTAGTAGGCATTTCTCCATGAGTATCCATTACTACTAAGCTATTTACTTTGTTCCTTAATATGTTTTGTGGAACTATATCATATTTTACGTTCATACATTTGGCTTTTTGACAAGTTATGCATGAAGAAGTAAACTTTCTCAACTTTTTATCTAAATGTTTAACATAGAAAAATTCACTTATGTTGAGAGCTAATTTTTCACAACCTGCATGATTTAAGCCGACATGAAAAGTTCTAAATAGTGGAACTTCCATATTATTAGGAATTATAACTTTCCATTTTTTCACATTTCTCCCATGTAATTTGTAAAGAATGTCATCCTTTATACCGATTTTCTTATTACAATCAATTCCATTTTTGTCATCATTATTTATATCTCTCGCACTATACTTCAATCGTTGTAACTCTATATCAGATTTTTGATGCTCAACAATGTTTTTCATCAACAATGAAAATCCTTTGTCTCTATACAGTTTTACATTAAACATTACTACTTCGTGTTTAGGAGTATGTACAGTTTCAGGTATTTTCCCAACACTTTTCAATCTAGACAGGAGGTCAGCAAACACATTCTGTTCTCCTTCTATGTGTTTTATTTCAATATCATAGGAAATTATTTCCATGATCATCCTACTCAGTTTATTATTGGATAATCTACATTTACTTATAAAACTTAGTGAAATGTGGTCACTATGAAAACAATAACTTTGTTTTTATAAACATAAATTCTAAATTTATTATGTAAAAATGCTGTATAGGGCCGAACTTTGGGGTCTAGTTCTATCTGCCAAAATGAAGAAGTTAAATCAATAGAACTAATAAATCTACCAGTTTTCATATTTGCTATAGATGCTTCAATTGTCTCGGGCCTATAATTATCCCGGACAGTGAAAGAATTAGTCCTACGACTGTCTAAACACAGGCGAATTTTGCCATTAGGTTTTAACACCCAGCAAATATGGTTGGCGTAAGGAGAATCAGATTTCTGTATTATTCCTTGCATTAACATGTCATCTATCATTTGATCTGCCTGCTCTCTGATAGCAATAGGGATGGGTCTACTTTTAATATTTATAGGTGGATGTTCCATCACTTTAAAGGAATATTTAAAACAGTTGCACAATCCTGGCTTCGAAGAAAAAGAACTCTTATTTTTCATTAAGATGTCATACAACATGCCTTTCTGTTCATTGTTTATGCCATGAGTGTCTTTAACTTTTTCCTTTATCATTTCACAGATGTCTTTTTCAAGTTCGTCACTCACACAATATAATAGAGGAATTTCATCATACTCAGTATTGCAAGAGACACATTCTAAATCACAACATTTACATGCGACATAATCGTCAGCACAACCATTTTCATTATTAAGGCTTTCTTCGCCCTCGACACTTTTGTCGGAAGTACAATTAACTGCAATATTATCTTGCATTTGGCATCCACGGCCATTCACCAATTCCCTCTCCTCATGAACAACAATATTCTCTATAAAAATGTGTTCTTCAGCAATGTCACTCTCCTTCTTACTTAGATTCTTATTCTCCTCATATTCATTATCAAATGGGATGACGACTCTCACATTATCTTCATTATACAAGGAAATATTCTTACACTCAAAATTTATTATGGCATTATATTGCTCCAACAGGTCGCAGCCTATTAACATATCACAAGACAAGTATGGAGAAATTAAACATATTGCACTGAAGTAATATCCTCCGATATGTAAATCTAGAAGGCACTGTAGCTTAATTGGCAGTTTCTTCTTGCCTATCGCAAGAGTACAATACACTCCACATATTCTTACAGTCATTATCTTATTCCCTTTGTTGACTAAGAAATTATAAAATTTCTGATCTATTGTTGTGTTTGAGCAGCCACTATCCGCTATGCAAGTAACATCATTGTTAAAAATATTTACTTTAATTTTGGGTGGTCGTCCTATGACATTTAATTCTTTATTAGTAACAGGCATAGTATCCTGATTCTTAGAAACATTCAAATGATTATTCAATATTATGCTATCTCGCTGTCTTGAGGTACATAACTTACTATCTCCTCTCATATTTGCTGGTACAATTTCTAAATTTTGAAACCTATCAAAGCATCTATTTTGGACCCCTAAGTTCATAACGATTGAGGTACATTGCGGAGTCTTTAATGTACCTTCTATGCGTTTAAAGCATGAGGTATCCTGTGATTTACTTCGTGGTCATTTTCATTACTAGGTATATCTTGACTTTGGTTGTGAATAGTTACAGAGTCTATTCTATTTTGCTCTGTCCTATCACTAGTTTCATTAATTTGACAATTTTGTTGTCGTTGGAAATACCCTTTATTTTCATTACCATAGGCATTCCTTCTTCTTTTACCTCTACAGGGAGAAGTCCAATACCTATTTCTATTTTCTCCTACTCTGTTAACATCCATATAATTAATTTGTCTGTCATTCCTATTTTCATTACGTTTGAACCATCCATTCTGGCTATTGTTACTATAATTATTAGTCATCCTATTTTTATTTGGGCTGTTTCTATTTTGAACAAACCTATTATTATTGTTGCCCTGTTTGAAACTTCTTTCTCTATTCTCATTATGATATTCATCATTTCTTTTAGTTACAAAATTACCTTTCTTATTATAGGGCTCTGCCCCTTCCCCAAATAAATTTCTTTTACTACATTTATCTACTTCTCTTTTATTCTCTAGTAGAGCTAACAACTCTAACATTTCAGAAACATTTTGTGGTCTGGCTACTATCAAATGATATCTAATCTCATCTGGGAAGTGATGCGATAACATAGAAATTAAAGTTCTCTCATCTATTGGAGGCTGTAACAATGATGCCATTTTTGCCTTCTCCAAGAAATAATTAAGATAACCTTGTTTACCATTGTTGGAGAATTTTCCACTAGTTAGGTCTAACCTTAGTTTGTTTTGTCTTTCTGGTCCCCAGTAGTAACCTAAGAAAGCATTTTTAAATGTTTGATAAGTCATTGAATCATGGCAAGCTATCTTAAACCAAGACTCTGCATTGTCTTTTAAACTTTTTCTTATGAAGAACATTCTGAACTTGTCTTCTATTCCTTTGATTTCGAAGTATTCTTCAATTTCCCTAATGAAATCAGTAGGGCTTTGGCCTACAGTATCACCAAAATTAGGTAAGTTAATTTCCCCTAAAAGATTAGCAGGAATTTTACATACATTTTTACTACTACTACTAGAAGGAGGATCATTATTAACATTACTAGAATGTCCTGACATAACCTCAATCTCCTTTTCACTAGTTTTTGACACATATTTGTTTTCAAGTTCAACAATCTTAGTTATCCATCCTTCAACTTGTTCTTTTATAATAATTACTTCATTTGTTATCTTTGATTGAAGTTCTTCATTACCTAAGATAACACTTTCTTCGGAAATTTTTAGTCTATCTTCGACTTTAGTTCCTAATTCTTCGATTTTATCTTGGCAACTTTGCCTTACCTCAATCAAAGATGTTTCTATTTGATTATGAGTTTCATCAATCTTTTCATTACATTTTTCTATCTCATTTTTACAATCTTTGGCTATATTTACTATTCTCTTTTCCAGTTTAGAATTGTTTTGTTTGCATTCTAACCTAATGCTTTCTAATTTTTCATCTAGTTTCAAGTTATTTTCTTTAATTTCTTTACTAAGATTGGAAATATTTGTATCAATTTTATTGCTGAGATTCGAATTGTCATTCCTAATTTCTTTTAATTCATCACTGTTCTTTTCTAATTTATTGCTAAGATTAGTTACATTAGCTTCTAATTTACTACTGAGAATTGAATTGTCATTCCTAATTTCTTTTAATTCTGCACTATTCTTTTCTAGTTTATTATTGATATCAGAAATGTTATTTATTAATAATGCTACCCAAGAAGGTGTATCATTAGTTTGATTATTTTCATTGTTACACAAAATTAAATTTTCTTGGCCTTCACTAATTTGTTCGTTTTCAATATTAACAGTTTTACAAGTTATATTTTCGTTATTGGCCATTGTTGGGTATTTTAATATTTTCTTATTTCTTAAAAGCATTAATTGTTATTATCACTAATTCACTTTTCACATATAAATTTTAACTGTACTCACTTTTGAAGATTTTTATTACTTTCCTCATTCTCGTGGTCCTTGGTTCGATTCAGGTTTACAGGTCCCTGGTTCGATTCCCATTCGAGCCCTCGTTGATGCGCCATTTGAAGCTGTGTTTTAATTTATGCCCCTCGTTGTGGAGACATTTAAAGTTGGGTTTCTCGGTGAGATATCCGAAGTTGAAGATTTGTGATATAATTTAAACCACTTTAAATCTGCCACGGCACTAATAACTCTCTTCAGGGGAATGAGGAAATGTTTCTTACACAAATGACAACACTTTATTAACGGTTGAACGATAAGTTAGTTTATTTAAAACTCTCACTTTGGTCAAGATGAATCTTGTAATTTAAAAGTTCCAAAAGATTCCGGCTTAGGTTGATATTTTTCACTTCTAGAAGATTACCATTTTATGTATTTAATGGATGACGAATGCTAACGGTCAATCCAGTCATTATTATTCATTATTTTCACTTAGAAACTGTTTTTCACCAAGATGGATGACTATTATATCACTATATAATCTTTCATACTTTTAACACTATTTCTTTCAACCAACATCAATAAAATAAACAATTATTTCCTTATTCTTTAAGGAGCAGTCGCTGAACATGACCGACCATCTTCAAGTATTGTAGCCATCTTGTTATTTCAGTTATAACCTCTATGGTCTGATTGGTCCAACAGAAAAGGAAGGAGTATTTTCAAGTCAACTTCTATCCAATTCCACCAATCCCATTTATTTCTTTATAAAAATTATCAATTTGAATATTTGAAGTATTTTACATACTGCATCAGTTATAAAAACATCTAACTGTATTAACAGTTTATATTGACCAGTTAATTTTTTTATACTTATAAAAAAAATTTGAATTCTATAAATCAATCTGATGTCCATTCTTCATATAAATAAATATTATTATAAACAAAACAAAAAACCCTTATTATTTTTATATGGGGATAAATATCCGGTTTTAAGCTGTAAAGTTAAATAAGTTAATACATAGATAATTTTTTTATTATTATTAAGGTTTTAATAAGCAGTATGGATCTACATTGTCATCATAGTTGGCACAACACTCCTCTTTGGGCCACGGCCTTCTTATAAAGTTCCCGCCAATATTCTCTATCAAGACTCAGTTTTGCCAATTTCTTTCAACCAAAGCCTTTATATAATTTAGTATTCTGTCTGCTAGCAATTCCTCTTCATAGCACTTCCTCTTATTCTACTTTCCTTACAGTAGCCTCTGCACGCTCCTGGAATTTTCTTCCTCAAGATACCAGGGGTTGCCGCACACTTGGCATTTATACCTATTGTCTAATAATAATTATTTTTTCGCTTTTTATTCAAATTTACATTAAGTCAATAGTAATTATTTCTCGTTTTTTATGTCTTGTACATATTATATTTAATTAGTTACATCTCGAGTAAAATATTTTATAAATAATAATTGTATTGTATATATAACATGTAACCGTATATGTTTATTGTAATTTAGATATAAGACTATTTTGTGTATTTTTTAAAACCTGGTTGAGTTGCAGACAGTATTTTTTAAAACCTGGTTGAGTTGCAGACAAGGTCTTAATGCCTTAACTCAGCCAGGTAAAATAAAGCTATTATTATTATTATTATTATTATTATTATTATTATTATTATTATTATTATTATTATTTTTAATAATGGATTTTCTGTTATTATTGTTGTATTCACTCTAGTGTGCAGTGATTTAAAATGTAAACAGATAATTGTAATGGTGGTTGTATTGGCTTTTTGTTTATTGCATGAGACAGATTTAAGAAGAGAAATGGGAATACAATGCCACTGTGCATCAACTGCATGCAGGCTTCAAAAAGGCATACGATTCAATTAAGAGGGAGATGTTATGTAGTATCCTGGTGGAGTTTGAAATTCCAAAAAGTTAGACTTATTCGAATGTGTCTAAATGGCACAGAAAGTAGGGTGCGTGTGGGGAAACAGTTTTCGGATACATTTGAAATTCAAACTGAGTTAAAGCAAGGAGATGCACTATCTCTTCTACTATTCAATGCTGTATTAGAGCATGCCATCGGAACTTTATATGATGAAGAAGGCTTACAACTCAATGGTATTAATATTATATTAATTAATGGTGTAGTATTAATAGGTGATAGCGAGGACATGCTAAGGCCAACACGCACACACTATTGAGTAACACTAAGAAATTGTGACTGGAAGCAAACATCAATAAAACTAAATATGTGTTCACACATAGAAACACATTATATAATGTAAATAACAGCTAATGACAAATGAGGGAAATTTTGAAGAAATACAAATACCCAGGAATGAGATGCACGAAGAAATTAAATATACTTTCAATCCTGGAAATGCATGCTGTTATGCATTACAGGGATTCTTGTCATCCCAACTTCTCTTGAAAAAGTAAACTGATGATACAAAAAACTGTTAATCTCCCAATTATATTACCCATGCGAAACAAGGACACTTACTTTAAGGGAGCAGAAAAGATTACGAATATTTGAGAGTAGAGTTTGGAGAGGGGTTATTGTTGGGCCAAGAGGTAAAGATTGGATTTAGTGACACTAGGAATACTGAAGGAGTTCTCCATGTGTGAGAACTTAGGTTGCTCGGTTGGTATTCGGTAGAGTTGAGGTTCTTATCTCGGGATTCCACGAGGACTTCGTCGGGCAGAATTAATGTACAAAGAATATCTGGTAAAAGTAGTTTATTCTTGACTTTTATAAACTGCAAGTAATTGTATATATATGAAGTGAATTTATCCAACTTTTTAGAACGTAGTGTTTTGAAGTGACTTGATGAAATTATACACGAGAAGTAAGTGACGAGGAGAAGCCTCTCTCGCCTATAGGTAAATTAGTTACTCCCACTACCTCGATCACGTGGACCTAAGGTCTGTGCTTAGGCACATATAACGAAACATATAACTGGTTAATGAGCCCTCCTATTTTGATTCCGGGGGTGTTACAAATTTATTATTGGCGATTTACGCCTTCAGAGGTTGGACCTTTTTTCCCCGTGCTGGCTTCACGTACAGTCTAGTCACAAACATTAGCTAGGCTTGGGTTTTTTCTTAGGCTTGGGTTTTTTCCTAGGCTTCCGACGCTAGAAACTTGCCAAGTTCCCACACTTTTTGCTAACGATGTTTGTGTCAGGGTAAAACCCCCGCTTGTACATTAGCTAATGGGTTATGGTTATCACGCTAAATCAGTTAACTGGAGGCTTAGAAGATATCTCTACTCAATCTGTCGAGCAAAGGATTATTGTCATTAGTAAGTTATTATCATGTGTCAGCCACTTCCGTCTTCACAAAAGAAAGGGTTACATTACCTGAGTTGTCAGTCTTCTTTAATAACTAATAATTTGATTACATTGATGCTGACTTCTTTGGATCATTTTATACGGCCTTTGCTCCTACATAATCAGGTTCCACTCTCTTCCCTGATCAATTTGAATATAAATATGACCTAAGTCCAGTAACTGCTTCATTTAATGATGTATATAATTTCATCTGATTATTATTGCCGATAGGGATTTATTTAGATTTACACAGGAGGCTGTATGAATGGATTGCCACAAATGCCCTATAAACAAATGGAAAAATCAAGGGATTTTTTTTATTTTTTTTATAATCCTCTCGCGTAATATAATGCTAGTATCATAGCTATAGTGGCCTTTAAAGAAAAAATGGCTATAATATTTTGGTTAGAGCACGTTAACCCTGAGAGTGTTGCCAGCACGTCAATTATGTTCAGATTGTAAACACTGATATGTACCCCTTTTACCTGGGATCGTTCTTTGAGGTTAAATAGACTCACTTTCTGCAATATAGACATACATAAATATTCATTAAGAAAAAAAAAGATACACCCTTAATATATTTGGTGGTCTACTCAAACCATTCATGCTTATACAATTACCATTCAAAACTATTTAGTTGAATACCAGTATAGCATAAATTGCTTCTTCATGTGTAACTGTTTATTTTCAATTTAATTTACACCTTAATATCTACCTACATTATAATGTGCGTCTACAGCTTGGGAATTCATTTGCGATGAACCAGTTTTGTCTACTTCAAACCATATGTCGAATAACACTTCAGTCTTGCTAAATTTAATTTAAATTGAGTCAATAAGACTTATTTACATGGATCTATATCTTTGCGACCAAAATACTAAATATCGCGTTTAAGCAGCTGTGCTATCGTTATAAACAATTATTATTGATAGTATTACACCCTTATCATATTTTCCCCATAGGTATTGCATACATACGAATTCATCATGATTATTAATCCATGAAATATTCATGATTCTTAATATTTTATTCTCAACATATTTCGGCCCATTTACTTTGCCAAAGCATAGCTGGCTATATCATTGCTCAGCCAAACGACGTTATTTTCTTAAGCGTGCAAAATCATTTCCTTCGAATGCAGAATCGTATAGTATGTCACATTCGCTTCCACCAGCGACCATGACTTCATCTCATCTCATTATTAACATCGAATACAAATTCGCACAAATTGTCACATTCGCTTCCATCAGCGATCATGACCTCATCTCATCTCATTATTAACATCGAATACAAATTCGCACAAATTGTCACATTCGCTTTCACCAGCGACCATGACTTCATCTCATCTCATTATTAGATAATACGGGATCCCTTGCCCTCAAATATTTTCAACAAAATAGCACGTGTTATACAAACACAGTGACGTGCCGCTTCGGCCCACGTCTACAAATTAAATCTGTAAATATAATCAACAAATAAATTCCTCACGCTTTATAGGTTCACACCGCCACTCGGCCTTTCAATTAAGGTGCATTGAGCTTCACCCTGTCTCATTAGCTCCTATATTTACGCTGTCTGATTGTTATTTTAGACAAAAGAATCATAATCATCATGATATTATTCGTATTCAGATTGTTGTACACGTTTCTTCAATTACCTATATGTATTAAACAATGACAATGGCCTATCTGGGCTCATTTTAACATTTACTGGATTAAGTAGATACTGCAGCTTTCTGCTCGAGCGATTGGGTTAAAACATTTAAAAATATAGATCCATTCTCTATCGATAAGTTCAAATCAACAATTTATTAATCGCCCTCAATCTTAGCTGAAAGTGGACATGCATGTGTTATGTATTCACATTAATTCACTTAATTATATCATATTCATCAATATGGGGGTATTATCATGATTAATATCTAAATCGACATTTCACTTTATTTATTTTTTTCGCAGTCATTGTGCCCTTTCCTCTCGCGATTAGCGTTTTCATCTAGGCCTATTTAATCACTTTATTAGTGTTATTTATTTTAATTACTGATTATATTTGGTACTTTACCATACAACACTTATTTATTTTTTTTTTCACTAATACTTTTCATTTATGTCCTAATCTCAGCTAGTATTGAGTTCGAATCCCGTGAAAACTGGTTCATGCATTTAAGTATAATTTATCAGGTCTTGTTTTTTTTTTTTTTTTTTCGTTTGGGGATTATGTAGAGCTTATATGTTTGTACCTTTTGTATGTTATATCAAAATTTTGTCGGTATATAACCACTTCCTTACCTGGGTACTGCATAATTTCACGCGTTTACATTGACCTTTATCTCATACCTAAAATCACAGTAGTGTCTACCTGTGCACACAATACAATATAGTACAATGCAAGACATACACACATACGTAATATATCCATTCCGTTGTCATTCTTACGTGTAAAAATCTCTCCCTCCTATTTTTCGAGTGTCATTTTCACTGTCCGTCTATCTACCCTTAATACTATTAGTGTCTAATTTCACAGTCTGTTAACTCGCAAAGGCCTCCTGTACTATTATTATATACATGTTTTGCGATACTACGCCCACACGCAAACAAACTCTGAACACACGCATGGTAATTTATCGGGTCTTTACAGTCTCAATCTTATCCTTAGATTCGCATATAATGACTAGACTTTTGTCAAAATTTTTCAAATGATTCTTACTTCTATCATCTATGTTAGTATGCGCCACAGAATTACTAGCGATCTCTGGGTTCCCTAGTATCTCTATACGTGCATATGTTTTGTGATTAGCCGTCGTCCAAGAAACACTCTCCGACGCGTATGATTCATTTTCGGGGTTCCTATCCTTTTGACCTCTACTATTTATGTTCTTTGTGATGACACTTATTTCATCATTTAGTTTGCTGATTTCGTTAGTCACTTTCTGTTCTATATTAGTGCCTAACTCATTAAATCTAGAATCAACTATTGTTTCGATCATTTCTGAGCGTTTATCCTGCTCAACAATTTTCTGAGCTACTTGGAGTTTTAGTGTTTCTTGTTCGTCGGCTAGCTTTTGTACAGATACACACATATCATTCACCCTTTTGTCCGCGTTCTCCAACCTACAGAGCACATTCTTGTCGACTCGTTTTATTTCCCCTTGTAATTCCTCCTGTTTCTCCCCTAAGTTAGTTTGTAACGTTATTATACTGTTGTTCATCTCTGTTCTCATTTGACTTATTACCCTGTTTTCTGTTTTCTCTAGGTCTTTAATAAGTTTTTGTTCCATTTTATTTATCTTTAGTTCTACACACGCTGACGATTCATTTATTTTCGCCTCTAGCATCTCTCTATTTTTTCCCATCTCATCCCTTAATGTTTCTTTCAACGTAAATACATCCTTTTCCCTGCTTATCTCCATCTGTCCTCTCCAAGTTTCAAGTTCCCGTTTCATATTCCTCTGCATTGCCTCTAAATCCATTTTCCTATTTCTATCTATCGTCTCTAAATCCATTTTCCTACTTCTATCTATCGTCTCTAAATCCATTTTCCTACTTCTATCCATCTCCTCTATTCTCGACATTAGCATTTCCATGTATTTCATGGTGTCGGGTGCTTGGATTTCCCTTGTCCTCTCACTTCCCCTCTAGCTTCTACTCTTGCGTTGTTTTTCATTACTTTCCCCTGTGCTCTGCTCTAAGTTCTCTCTGCCATCTTCGTTGTCCTCTCCCATCCTTACGATTTCGTTCTCTCCTTCAATCAGTTGCCCACAAGCCTTCTCCCTAATCTCTTCGTGTTTCCTATCCATTTTTTATCTTTATTTGCCTGCCTCTTTCTATTCCTACTTCTTCAACAACATAAATACACACAGATATATTCTCCGTTAAATCACTGTAATATTTCGATTTCTTATATAGGTAAAAAGTAAAAAAAAATGCTTATTCTGTTGTTGTGTCACTTACTGCTTCCTTCCTTCAGTTGCTGTCTGTCTGCTTGTTGCCATCATCTTCTCTGTCCTGGTTGCCTCGTGGTCGTGGGACTTAGTCGTTCTGCCGTTGATTTCTATTCGTGTGTTTACTTTACGACCTATTCTGCCCCACGTTTGGGCGCCAATATGGAGATGTTTTTTTATTGTTTGGGCCAAGCGGTTAAAGATGGGATTTAGTGACCACTAGGAACTCTGAAGGAGTTTCTCCATGTGTGAGAACTTAGGTTGCTCGGTTGGTATTCGGTAGAGGTTTGAGGTTCTTATTCTCGGGATTCCACGAGTACTTCGTCGGGCAGAATTAATGTACAAAGAATATCTGGTAAAAGTAGTTTATTTCTTGACTTTTATAAACTGCAAAGTAATTGTATATAATATGAAGTGAATTTATCCACCAACGTTTAGAACGTAGTGTTTTGAAGTGACTTGATGAAATTATACACGAGAAGTATAAGTGACGAGGAGAAGCCTCTCTCGCCTATAGGTAAATTAGTTACTCCCACTACCTCGATCACGTGGACCTAAGGTCTGTGCTTAGGCACATATAACGAAACATATAACTGGTTAATGAGCCCTCCTATTTTGATTCCGGGGGTGTTACAAATTTATTATTGGCGATTTACGCCTTCAGAGGTTGGACCTTTTTCCCCGTGCTGGCTTCACGTACAGTCTAGTCACAAACATTAGCTAGGCTTGGGTTTTTTCTTAGGCTTGGGTTTTTTCCTAGGCTTCCGACGCTAGAAACTTGCCAAGTTCCCACACTTTTTGCTAACGATGTTTGTGTCAGGGTAAAACCCCCGCTTGTACATTAGCTAATGGGTTATGGTTATCACGCTAAATCAGTTAACTGGAGGCTTAGAAGATATCTCTACTCAATCTGTCGAGCAAAGGATTATTGTCATTAGTAAGTTATTATCATGTGTCAGCCACTTCCGTCTTCACAAAAGAAAGGGTTACATTACCTGAGTTGTCAGTCTTCTTTAATAACTAATAATTTGATTACATTGATGCTGACTTCTTTGGATCATTTTATACGGCCTTTGCTCCTACATAATCAGGTTCCACTCTCTTCCCTGATCAATTTGAATATAAATATGACCTAAGTCCAGTAACTGCTTCATTTAATGATGTTATAATTTCATCTGATTATTATTGCCGATAGGGATTTATTTAGATTTACACAGGAGGCTGTATGAATGGATTGCCACAAGTTATCATAAGTAATGCCACGAGTGATTTCCAATTTATCTAGAGAATTTGTAAATCAAGTGTGGCATTTGTTAGGATTATTTCACGAATAAAATTAAGCTTTTTACTCACAAATCATTATTTAACTATAGTTATTGTAAAATATTTATATATTTAATGTAAACGGCGATGTTTGAAAACAAATGAGAAACGATTGGTATGCTTAATTTGCTTCTTTTGTTCATCACTGCAACCAGATCATATTATTTGTTGCTAAAGGATCGCAATATTGTAAGAATGCACCCTAGTGGAGAAATGTATAACAAACATTATATGTATTAATGAATTTCTGATGTCCTATGATGTAAATATGTCAATTATATTTTTCTGCAACGTTATTTCTTGGAAAATAATTAGTTTAAGAATGTGCAAACAGTGCTTTCTTTTTTTTTTGGTGGTATAATCAATTGCTACACATGTTTTTATATTACCTCCCGCATGCGCTAACTGCTGACATCCATGCACTATATATATAACATCTGGCAGCCGTATTTCTTAGAAGATATCTCTACTCAATCTGTCGAGCAAAGGATTATTGTCATTAGTAAGTTATTATCATGTGTCAGCCACTTCCGTCTTCACAAAAGAAAGGGTTACATTACCTGAGTTGTCAGTCTTCTTTAATAACTAATAATTTGATTACATTGATGCTGACTTCTTTGGATCATTTTATACGGCCTTTGCTCCTACATAATCAGGTTCCACTCTCTTCCCTGATCAATTTGAATATAAATATGACCTAAGTCCAGTAACTGCTTCATTTAATGATGTTATAATTTCATCTGATTATTATTGCCGATAGGGATTTATTTAGATTTACACAGGAGGCTGTATGAATGGATTGCCACAAGTTATCATAAGTAATGCCACGAGTGATTTCCAATTTATCTAGAGAATTTGTAAATCAAGTGTGGCATTTGTTAGGATTATTTCACGAATAAAATTAAGCTTTTTACTCACAAATCATTATTTAACTATAGTTATTGTAAAATATTTATATATTTAATGTAAACGGCGATGTTTGAAAACAATGAGAAACGATTGGTATGCTTAATTTGCTTCTTTTGTTCATCACTGCAACCAGATCATATTATTTGTTGCTAAAGGATCGCAATATTGTAAGAATGCACCCTAGTGGAGAAATGTATAACAAACATTATATGTATTAATGAATTTCTGATGTCCTATGATGTAAATATGTCAATTATATTTTTCTGCAACGTTATTTCTTGGAAAATAATTAGTTTAAGAATGTGCAAACAGTGCTTTCTTTTTTTTTTGGTGGTATAATCAATTGCTACACATGTTTTTATATTACCTCCCGCATGCGCTAACTGCTGACATCCATGCACTATATATATAACATCTGGCAGCCGTATTTCTTAGGGAGTCAGTCACTGCAAAATAATGCTATGATCTCTTCGGAATGTTAAAAAAGAGGAGCTTTCTTTAATATGATAAACTTCGGTTGATAAATTCGAGGCGAATTCAAATGTGATTGGTCATTGACTCCCATTTGGGGCATGAGTTAAATAGTCAGTAATATTTTTGGACAAAAGAGAAATGAACAGACAGGAGAATGGTGAAGGCTACATAACAGTGAGCTACATGATCTTTATAAGAAACCAGATATAATAAGAACAATTAAATCTCGTAGTTTACGATTGGCAGGACATGTGGTACGAATGGGAAATGAAAGAAGGGCATGGAAGTATCTTGTATGATAACAATAGGGAAAATGTCTAATTGGTATACTAATAATGAGGTGGGAGAATAACATTAATCATTATTTGAGGAAGTAGTTTATACAGGGAATGATTGGAAAACATTAGCTCAGGATAGGGATATATGGAGAGCTTATGCCCGTCGAGCAATTAACGTATAGGTTCGATAATGTCAGTGCGTTAGTTAGTTTGTAATATGTCATTCTTACAATATTTTTCATTATTTTTTTCAAACATGATGCCATGATGGTGTACGTTCGGTTTGATGTCTAGCTTGCTAAATAGGCATGGGTTTGGATCAGTTTGGATCACAGGATGAGAAAATTCTTGTGAATTCTAAGTGTTGGGTGATGTGTGCCCATTCTTGTTAGTGATGGTAAGTAAAACTGAGAAATTGGGACTGGAAATAATTATCAATAAAATTAAATATATGGTTTCACTTTGAAATATATTATATAATGGAAATGGACAGCTAAAGACAAATGAGGGAAAGTGGCTGAATTAAAATACCTAGAACAATAATCACAAATAGGAATGAGATGCACAAAGAAATTAAGCATAGGGTCAATTCTGGAATGCGTGCTATTATGCATTGTAGAGACTTTTGACGTCCCAATTCCTTTCAAAAAACGTTGAACTGAAAAAATATGAAACTATTATTCCATCAGTTATTTTATATGGATGCGAAACATGGACTCTTAATTCAAGGGAGGAAAGTAGGTTATGGTGAATGATGATAATGATAAGAATGATGATGATGACCGGATGATTTTCGGGGACCGTTAGGCCCTAAGCTTCCTGACATTTTTTTACAGGTAAGGAAAAAACCCGAAAAGAAAAACTCATCCTGGAACCTGTCCCGACCGAAAATCGAACTCGGGCTCACTGCGTAACACGGCAGCACGCTACCTCAAGACCACAACGGTGGACCATGGTAAAGGATAGCTAATAACATATTAAGGCAATTTTGAAGAAGTAGCTGAATTCAAATGCCTGGGAACAAAAATTACAAACACGAATTAGGTGCACAAAGAAATTAAACAGAGGATCAAATCTCGAAATACATGCTATTGTGGACTCTTTTCATCTCAAATTCTCTCAAAAAGCATTAAACTGATAAGAGTATAAATTGCTGCCGAAAGGGTTACACATGCCGGACAAGTTAAAGGCGATAAACCAGACGAAAAAATTATAAACAGTGGCTATCTTTCACTGTAAATATACAACCTTCAAGAAACTCGGATTCAACTGGGATAAATAGAGATGATTATGAAGATTAATTGGACAGACAAAAAAAGAGATCAAGAAGTTCTGAATGAAGAAAAGATGTCTATATATTTAAAAATAATTGGTGGAAAAATGCATTTCCTAGTTTTTGGCTAAATACTCGTTCACAATTATTTACTTAAAACAAAATTTGAAGTAAACTTTCGAAAACAAATTAAGAGGAAGACCGTAGAAAGAGTTTTGAAAGAACGTATATTAGAGGATGCCAGGACTATTAAGAAATGAAAAGGTAGCTGAAAGAAGAGAAGAAATACCTCTACAAGAAGATGATAAAATGTATTGCAATCTGAGTCTGGAATAGAATATGGTACCTTAGGTACTATAAATACCTTAAACTCAAGATCAAGAGACTAGTTTCATTCGTAAATATAATTTTCATTTATAAAGGAAATTGCAATATAATTTCCTTTTATTCGTGAGAGGAAAATTTTTGAGTTAACTACATATAAATAATTCACTTATATTTCTTAACATGTTACATTTGGCATTTCATGCGAAAGGTCTTACATAACCTATAGTTTACAATAATACGAAAAGAAGTCGATAACATGTCTCTATCCTGGATTCAATAACATTCTATCAGATTACACAACAAAAGGATACATCCTACGCTATATTATTTAGGTCAACGTTGCAACTTCACTTCATGGAATAAAAAATAACAGTATTTATTAAATTATATATTTTATATACCGCTGATGTCCAATTATGAAGAACGTGGGGTGCAATTTTTTTTGTAATCAGGCGGAAGACCACAGATTGAATATAAAAGAGATTCTCCTAGCAACATTGAAATTAACAAGTAAGCTTTAGTTACTATTTATGAAAAAAAAATACGATTATTTTACAAGCAGTATATACTACCTACTCAATGTGATTATCGCAAAACATAATCACACTGAAAAGGGATATAGAGGGAAGAAATAATTTTATTAATACAGGATGTTCCAAAATAATGGAATAATAAAGTTATCTAATTCTCCTTACAATGATATATATATATATATATATATATATATATATATATGTAAGAAAAACGTTACATGGGATTAAAGAGAAACTCTTCGAGTTTTCATAACATACTTTATAAGTGTTCGATGTGAGCACCTTTCATCACACGGCACACATCTAGCCGATAGTCGAATTCCTCCCAAACCTTGGTCAGCATATTTGGAGTAATGGATTCAACAACAGCAACAATCCTTCTTTTCGAGTCTGGAAGGTCGACGGGAAGTGGTGTTACGAACACTTGGTCCTTCACATACCCCCCCACAGGAATAAATCACAAGGTGTGAGATCGGGAGACTGTGGAGGGTATGGGAATAAATCATGTCACCCGGACCGACGCGTCATTTGGTGTTCGTGGACGTCATGGACTTTTCTTTTTACAGATACATCTAGTTGTTTATAACAATCGACGGATAATTGTATCTGTCGGAGGATCAATTCTAAAGCTCGCTGCACTGCAACAATGGAAACAGACCTCGCTAATTGCAATGCACAGAATGACTTCTGTACAGGATCCGAATCAGAGCTAGTCTCCTAGCCTTGCGCCACGGCATCTTGGTTTAACCACTTTTCTATCATGGGGGACTTGGATAACATTTTTCATATAAACGTATTTTTGTGTGCCTTTTATACTCTGAAAGGTTTCATCATTATCTTGCAAAGTTTCATGATACATAGGCCTACTATTTAGGCCTAATTAAAAATAGAAAGATATATTGCATAGCCTAAACCAGCAAAATTGCACCATATATTCCACTTTCTGAAATATTGTCTTAGTTTACTCAGTTCCTACGTGATGGACTTTAAATTGTTACATTAATTTTCAGATATCGAAAGAATTGTCTTCGGTGGTAAAGTGGTTGTATTCCTTGCCTAAAATTCCTAGGCTCGCGGGTTCAAACGCGGTCGAGTTCTATTGATTCTATGGGATGGAAACACCCAAGGGACAATTTCGTCTAGAGATACTAAGTCGTGGTTCCCGAGTCTGAAGATTGCCGGGCTCGTAAAAGAACATTACGTCTTATTTGGTGCCTCAAAGCTAAATTTAGTCGGTCTTACCCATTTAAGTAATACATTAGTTGCCTACTAGATGTCTCATTGAGGCGATGTGCTTACTCCATGTCGCCCACTGAGATCTATAAGAAAATAAGCGTGACTAGATTAGATTGGAAACTAACTATCGCTAGGGGAGTACACATGCCTTTATGAGGGACGTAAGTGGTATATACATGCAGGGTAAAAGCAATATAATTGCATGTATTTTAAGAACGATTTCCTTGGGTGGAATACATAAAATTTTCCGTAACATTTTGGTGTCAAATACTTTTCTTTAAAAACGATGTTTTTCACCAAACTTTAAATGCGCCTAACTCTACAAATATTTGTCTTGTAGGTCTAAAGTTTCCTCAGATAATTAAAGGCGAAAAACAGGAATGCTTTGTTCCTTTGCGGGTGTACAATCAAATTGATAGTTTCTGTGCAAATTAAGCGAAAACTTCAGTCGTTTTGGAATAAAAAATCAGAGACATTGCAACGTCGCGAACTGCAGATACGAATTGGTCTTTCGAATACGTATCCCGGAACAGCTATTCATGTCTCGTCGAAAGAATCACGCGAATCGTACATGCGCTGTCGCTATTTTCAGAAAATTTGGTCTTAACTATCTCATTAATAGTGGAAATAATCGCAAAATGAAATATGCGCTTATTTTATTGTAATCTAACACCTACTTCAGTGAATCCACTAATATCACTTCCACTCTGTATACAGAAAAAATAAAGTTCTTTTTGTTATATTTTGGGTAGTCAAGTATCAGTTCAAAGACTTTTAAATACTAAAAAAGGCAAATGTACTGTAGATAATTATATTAAGTTTGGTAGCTACGTTTCGTTGATCACTTCTAATTTTCAATTAAGCACAATAAATTTGCGTTATTAAATTAAACACATCATCATTTAGAGCAGTCCTTTTACATCTTCTTTAAGACATTTTAGTAAGATAAGTCCTCACAACAGGTTACTGGCCTGAAGGAGCAAGTCCAGTGGTGGGGTTGCCATCTTAGGCCTGTAGGCGCGATTATAATACAGCATTTCCTCTGTATCTTGACGGAATGGTTATACCGCCGTGACTCGATCCCCAGAGCCCCATTTCTTTTAGGCAGGTTGTACCACGAGCAGGTGGGGTTGGGATTTAGATAGGGGAGGTTATATAAAATGCACTTCACATATGTACAAAAATACAAAAACAACTGGAAATCTCACGTAAGAAGAATGAGCAGAATAAGAATACCACATCAAATTACCAGCCACCAGGCAATATATCTTTTTGGGCAGACCCTTCAAACGTTGGATTGAGACCGAAACAGACCACTAGGTGTATCACATGAATGGAAGAAGAAGAAGAAGAAGAAGAATTAAACATATTATTTATTTAAAATATTCACTTCACATTGTAAAGCACTTTGCAGAAAATGTTTTATATAAATACTACTTAATTACGAGCATGTGCTTGGAGTTACCAATATGGCTACCAGTTACTAATCATTTTCTAAGTAGACTTATTGGCTAAACGAGAAGGAAAAGCGACTAAATGGCTTGACAATAGGAAAATTAGTTCTAAAAGGTGTACCAATGAGATGTTCTCTTCTATTCCATAGTGCTCTGCTATAGGGCAGGTCTTTCACTGCATTAATAGCATACTCATGCTATGATTCCCATAGCTTTACACACCATGTTGACGATGATGGCCTGATGACGTTCGAGGATCTTTTGGGCCAACTACCTGAAATTTGTCTTACAGGCGAGGAAAACCCCTAGAATAAAACCTCACGCAGGAAGTTTGTCCCGACCGGGAATCGAACCCGGGCCAGCTGTGTGATACGGCAGCAAGCTACCTCGAGACCACAGCTGTGGACAATAAGACGTTAGCATTGACCAAATACAATGGAGGCATTGAATTTGATGCAAACCTGACGGCAAGAAATATCCCCATCGGGATACATGCGCAAGCATAGAAGAAAAAAAAAATCACAAACAGTATGATGGTAAGAAAGGCGCGCATGTATAGCTAATGTAATTTTTTTTGTTAGTGTAGGCCTATATTATTTGTACTCTAATAAATAAGTGTTCCGTGGCTAAAAGAGATTGCACATGCAGTAGATATAATATCTGCTACTGTATGTAGCGTGTAATAGAATTTAGCTCACAATTGGTCAGAGATGGAATAACATAATGGAATAATGCAATATGCACTGATAATTCGTTTGAGTGCCAGATGAAAGGGAAACTTTAAGCTCCGAAACCTCAAACATAGTGACATCGTGTGGTCTTTTCCGGAATAACATCCCACATGTGATTTTGCATAGACCTATTACATAATTAATTTAAGGGGAGAATGCTGTAAGAAAAGGAAAGAAAGGAACTGAGGAAAACTTTAAGGCCCAAACGGTCCCCGAAATCATATGGTAATCATCATCCTTATCATTATCATCATCATTATCCTTCACCGATGTGGAAACTACCACACCTGCAATTCCCTAGTAAAGCTGCAAGCATAGCATGAAAATGCTGTGATTGCAGTGAAGGACCTGCCTTCGGGCAGAATTACTATGGATGGATATACATATATATATATCTATGTATCTGGCATTATGACATTTCTGAGTAAATTAATGATATGTTTTGCTCTATATATAGGGTGTAAAAATTCCGTATACAAACTTTGGGAATTTGTCAAGCAGGTAAAACAAAGCTCTTTAGTTCTGTGAAAAAACTTTGACAGGTTCTCCATTTCCCTGCTAGGGGTCCTTGAAGGTTTGGATGCTGGACTTCACTTAGGACACCGTTCACTGTAATTTTAACACGGTGACATTTCTGTGTTGTTTTGACTGTTTCGTATGCAACATGTTCACATTGGAAAGGTACATTTTCATTACTGGCAGTAGTGTCCACGTCCCTGGATAAACACAGTAAGTATTATTTAGATATTATGTTGTATTTACATTACAAAGTTTATATACGGTAGTGACGTCTACAGGTTCTTGATGGCTGATTACACATTACAGGAGTATTGTTTACGGCCATATGATTGGGCCATATCTTCTGCCTAACCGACTCGATGGAGGAAATTGCCTTATCTTTCTTCGTGACGTACTACTGGAACTGTTGGATAATCTCCCGCTACAGTTAGACAACGATTACACTGAAAAACAAAAAATTAACTTTTGTTTTTTGTCTCAGAAAGAAACATAATGTGATTCTGATAGAATTTTTTCTCCTGAATTCAAATATGATATCGGTTTTTCTCCATCACGCTAGGTTTTTGGGAGACAGGGATTTATAATTTCAAACACTTTAATATTTTATACATTCGTAACTACACAATATTCGAACATTTGAACTCACCTCGAAAGTAAGAAATGACGATTTTGTGCTATATTTCGCCTGTGGAGCATCCCTCTTGATGGTCCAACAATAATCGGCCAACATATTAGGATTCCATTTGCCTTGATATCTCTTTTACATGGCTGAAATCTCCTAAGTTAGCTCATTTACTTTTAGTTTACAATGGATAAATGGACGAAAAAAGTTTATTAAAATAGTTATTTAAATCCATTAATTGAAATTGAAATAAAAAACTGTGGTGATGGAGAAATTCTGAATACATATTTGAAAACACGAGAAAAAACTGCACAGTACAACTATTGGTACTCATGAGACAAAAATCATGTCGACCAGCGTTATGGTTCCACCATGACTGGGCCACACTACAATTTGCCATGGATGTCAGATATTATACCTAAACAATGTTTTTCCCAATCGTTGGATTGGAAGGGGTTGCCAATACAGTGACCACTATGTTCTCCCGATCTCACCCCTATGGATTTCTTTTAGTGGTGGAGATTAGGCGTTTGGTGTATGAAAACACGGATAGTCACTCCAGAAGAGCTGATTGTCCGCGTGGCTGAAGCTGCAGCAATTATTTGTCAGACACCTGGTTGTTTTTTAACGTGTGAGACAATAATTTGCACACAGATGCAAGCTGTGCATTAATGTAAACGGACGATATTCATCAGGTGGCAGGTTGAATACAATCAAATCATCCAGCGTCAAACCGTTCATGGACCCCTGCGCGGAAACGGAGAACCTGTCATTTTTTTTCAAATATCAAAAGAGTTTTGTTTTACCTCCTCTACAAATTTTCGAAAGTTGTATACGGAATTTTTTTTAACCCGTGCAGGCTATATATATCAGGATTTGAACTCGAGACCTCTAAATTTATACGTTAGTGCGTTACCAACTGCGTCACTTAGACATCCCAGCACAAACATTTATTTTTATTCCTATGTAGAGAATGTAACTAAATTCCCAGGACAGACTTTGAGGACATGTGGTGGGAACCAAAACGGTTACGTACAGTTTTCCCGCTACAGAAACGCAAAATACCACAACACATTCAACTCCCACATTTTTGGCGCCAAACAATCTGTACGTTCTTCCGACTTGACCCCTCTAGACTACTACCTGTGGGATCACATGAAATCCCTGATTTACGAGACCCCTGTGGCATCCTAGGAAGTCCGACTGGCGCAGGTTATGGCTGCGGCGGATATTGCAGGACCAACGATTGGTGATCGTGTGTACCAGAACATGGTACGGAGGTACCGTATCTGTGTTGACATAGGTGGTATTCACATCGAGCTCTTCTTTTGGCTTGTGAACCCAGACGACAATCAGCAGGCGTCAGAGAGAGCAACGTGTGTTGTGATATTTTTCGTGTAGAGGGAAATTGGTACGTTTCCGGACATGAGTTCCTATTCTAAACGTAACCATGTTGGTCCCCACTACACGTTCTCAAAGTCTTTAATGAGAATTTAGTTACACCTTGTATATGATTCTCTATCATGGGAGACAACGGGACATCTGTTGCACTGCCATCTCTTGACTTCTATAACAAGTAAGCATTCAAAGTGGATATTTACTTTATAGCAGTAATGCATCTTTATTTCGATGTTATTATAATATATAATTGGTAACTTTTCTCAAGAAGTAATCGAGATGTCCACCGCTGTGGTGTCGCGGTAAAGCCGTTTCGAAATAAGCAGCAGGACCGGAGTGAATCCCCGATCAAGATAAGTTCCCTCGTTGAAACTGTAAGACAATTATCGGGGAACTGCAAGCCCAAATAATCTCTGGAAATGATTTGGCCTTCATAATTCTGCAGTAATATTCGCCTTTTTTAGCTAATACCCGGCGTGCGCTGCTGCGCCTAAATAAATGAAAATCAATGTGTTTTATGTTTAGTTGAATAAGTAAAAGAAAAAATAATTATAAATTTATATCTTTATATACCCCGTGCTGATTACCCGTCGTTGCCTGGGAATCTACTTATCCCGATCTTCTTCACATAAATGAGCTGAAATATGAAAATTAATGCATTTTATGTTTAGTTAAATAAGTAAGACGAAACATTTATATCGTAATTGTTTTTAGATACCCCTTGCTGTTTACCCGGCGTTGTTCGGCAATCTACTCGTACTCATCCCGATCTTCTTGGCATAAATGAGCTGAAAGACAAAATTTAATGTACTTCTTATGGCTAGTTGATTAAATAAAATGAAAAATAATTACAAATGTATATCGTAATTATTGTAATATTCCCGTGCTGATTACCCGGTGTTGCCCGGGAATCTACTTATCTCGATCTGTTGACATAAATGAGTTAAAAGGCAAAATTCGTTAGTATGAGTTATCCATAAAAGAATACCCGTCATGTGCTGCTAAGCTTGCACAGGAATCTACATACTTCTCTTGATATTCTTGTCATCAATGAAAGACAAAAATGGTTATTGTGAGCTATCCGTAAGAGATAAACATATGCTGTCGCGGACTTTTTTGTAGAGCTTTTTAATATATTCAATTCTATGTACATTGATTTTGTGTATTTGTTATGGTTTAGGCAGCGTAAGCCAATTAAGCGTCCAAAGAGCTACTTTTTCACGTTTTCCTCTACAAAACGAGATTTTTAAGGGCGTAGGAGTCGAGTATCACAACTCTCTTATAGCCTATGTTCATCCCGGGAATCTCCTGAATATTTTGCAAAAAGCCCCATCACAATCGGATCAACGGTATTGTAGCGCATAAAGTACGAATAAACAAACAAACAAACAAACATTCATGTTTATATATTAGATGTATTAGTGAAATGTGTGACTTTTCTTAAATGTTCATGGTATCAAAGGAGGTGGGCCTAGTACTATGCAAATCCTTCATTCGAGAAGACCCTCTATGTCTTTGTGTGGTCAAAAAAGTATGTATGTTATCAATATATTGAAATACTCTCCAAATGGCCGCCTATCAATAACCCTGGGTGACGTGGGGCATGTGTAAATACCTAAAAATGGAAGAGGTAACTAAGGATAAAATTATAGAATCCCACTATAATCCTTCGGAAGCCATTGGGGTATCGGGAGGTTATGACTGCCACCTTTATAGATTATCGGCCGTTGATATCAACCGAGTTGTCAGCCCTGCGCGGCGACCGATTTTACTCCCAGAATATACGTACGGTTAGAGCTTGAGACTGCATTAGCGTTTGGTGCTGCCAGAATGTATTTTCAAAACCTGACCCCATCGTGACCTGAACTCACGACCTTCTGGCTTTTAGCATATCATAGAGATGGGTTCGGGGTTTAATGACACTAGCATTGCAATCTTATTTTATGTTCAATGCGTTACCCAGCTCTACTTTATGGAATGAATGAGACGACTGTGCTATGTAGTCTGTTAAGGTGTTCCTGGTTCGATACATAACAAGCGTTTATACATGTCTCACTTTGCCATCTATCTAGGCTGGGTCTAAGACCTGGAGGAGGGGCACAATGTTTTTTTTTTTAAGGGAAAGAATCTTAGAAGGAGAATTAAAGGAAATTGGAGCTATTGTTGGATTTTTTATATATAGACATGTTTTAATTTTTCCTTTTATTAGATATGAGAATGGGTGGTTTCGATTTCAGAAAAAGCCAAGATTTCTCAAATTAGTATTAGTGAATTTTGTAATGAAATGTCTGATATATTAAACAATAAATCAATAAGAACACATTTTTTAAAGTTCAGTTTAATAATTTAAGTTTTCCCCCTTTTAACCCTAATTTTCAAAATTTGTCTCTAAGGCTCAGAGGCATGAGGAGGTACACGAGTGTACTCCTGTTAGATCAACAGAGCTTCATATTTTAAACATTAGTGATTTGTCAAACCAGACTATTTTTTATCTAACATGAGATGAAATGAAAGGTGATAAGAAATGAATGATTGGAGATGAAATGAGATGATGGGAGTGGGAAGTGCAGTGGAGTGTGTTAGTGAGATGAAATTCAGGAAAAGGAAAACCCCGATAAAGCCAGAAAAATTTCGGTGTGACCCAAGAATACCTTTCTGGAATCATCAGGATTATAATACATGTACTACCGAGAAAAAAAAATATTTTAATAAATAAGAAAATATAATTACGTCCATCGCCGTGATATCGGGGTAGCGTTTGTACCATGTACGCGCAGCTGTTCCGGGTCCGATCCCAAATTCGGACAAGTTTCCTGGGTGACGGCTTTTTCCGATATTTTTCACTTTTAAGACAAATGTCAGGAAATTTTAAGACCCAAATGGTCCCCAAACATCATCTGGCCATCATAATCATTATTATGATATGCGACATATTCAGAATGAATGTGTTTGTGAATAGTGTGTTTCGTCTTAATGTTGTGTTTTGTCTCGAAGGAGGCCCTGACACCTTGTGTGGTCAAGAAAGTTTGTCAATTACGCCCTATGTATGCTTTGAACGCTATGAAGTTCCATTTAGGTGATTGATAATTTTGATTAATGCAACTGCGGGGTCCAAGACTGACCAGATGATGTTCGGGGACCGTTTGGGTCAACAAAGTATATGTGTGATCCACAGTTAAAATCTCTCTACCGACAGGTGGTGCCACTGTATGGATACCATGGCGTGTGGCATATAAAAAGTACCTATAAGGTGAGAGGTTAAACCGAGTTAATGGAATGGAAAAAAAAAGTTTAATTAGTTTTAGCAACCAAATTATTATTGTTGTTCTTTTCTCAACTTTTATCGAGAGGAACGTATACATTACACTCTTTGAAATGTATCATTTCTGTGACTGTAATTGGAAAAACAAAGTTTAATTACGTATTGGTTTTTCTTTCGTGGAATTGTGATACTAATACAAAGGGAGTTTATTTTATTTATTTACTGAGAATCCACAGTGCAAATGAAACTTGATACACTGTTATTCCTCTCAATTTGTTCCAAATATTGGAGCAGTGTTTTAAAAATGTTACAATTTTAAGTTTTATTAATCTATGAAGCTATTTATCATGTTATATGGAACAGAGGTATATCAGTTAAAATGTGTCAAGCTAAAAAGTTATTAGTTAAAGGGATGGATTACTGGAGAAGATCAGCGCGGAATTTCAGTTAAAAAATATAAACGTTGAAATTAGGAAAATTATGAAAGGTGAAACAAATGTATAACAGACAATTGAAGAGAGACGGTCAAGAGAGTATGGATATCGCAAGAGGAAGATATCTTACGGAATCCCTAAGAAGATCTTGGAATGGAGAACAGATGGAAAAAGAAGAAAGAGTGACATAAAGAAAGTTAGATGGATTGTGTGAGAAGAAGTATGAGTGAACTGAGATTTACGGGGGTGTTCAGCACCGCTACAATTAGAGAAGGCGAATGTCTTGAAGATACGGAAAACCATTATATTGTGGACAAATTCCGAACAAAAATAAATAAAATCAGAGGCACCATTTATTCACACACACACACACACACACACACACACACACACACACACACACACACATATATATATATATATATATATTGTTACGCGTCGTGTAGTGACGTTTGAATTGCGCAGGCGCGCGGAGCGAGAGATTTGATCTCCCATTGGTTGGAGTGGATTTACGAGTCGCCCATTCGCTAGTCAAAAGACCATCGTAAGTTTCGAAAAGGCCCGCGAAAATATCGAAATGTCTAGGCCCTCATTCTAGACTACTCTACGAGTCTCTATTTCTCCGTTTGGGAAAGATAGGTGTCGAGAGGTTTCCATGTGGAAGTGTCCCGACAATGGGCCTAGAAAGTTCCGTCTACTCGTCTATATAATGTGAGGCGAAGTCTGAAGTCAATCTTGTTTGGATGGCGAGAAGTTAAGTGTACGAGAAATTGTGGTGAACGGATTCATCAGTGACTGAAATAACTTTGACTGAGATAAACATTGAAAGAAGATTAATTGTGAGTGAAAATAGTGATTCAAATTTACTGATAATTTATAGAAAGATATAAAAGAAAAATCCTGGTTATCTATGACAATCTATATATATATATATATATATATATATATATATTTACACACACACACATATATATATATATATATATATATATATATCTTTTTAACTTCGTGAAACGAATTTTTTTTTTTGGGTTTTTATGCTTTTTCAAAATCTTAAGCTACCCTTCAGTTTATTTAATGGTTTTGTAAAGAATAAATTTTAATTGCCATTAAATTGTAAGAAGTTCCTAGGAATCCGAATTAATTACTGAACACAATTCCTAGAATTGCATTAATTTATTAATTATATCAGGTGTTAACTGGAATGTGAATTATTCACATACAGTTTTACATTTCAGTTTGCAAAATATCCATCTTCCCAGAAATAACTTGGGCTAATATTTCGTCTCTACACTTAGAAACTAGGAACACATTTTGAAAGTTATGTATCATATCGTTAAATTTTCGCACTTTTCTCAAACTCAGTCTATTTTGCTTCAAATTAAAGTAACTAAATAATTAATTCACTCACCTTCACTATTGAACCCTTAGGTACATGTCCACCCGGACATAAGATCTCCATACATCCCTATCTTGAGCTAATATTTTCCAATCATCCCCTGTATAATGAACCGGTATAATAGAAGGGCTCTTTTGATTGTAAAATAAAGTAATATGTTCTAGTAAACAAGTCATTTCCGACAGCGGCGTTTTAAGTTATTTGAGGGTGTCTGAAGTTAAATAACTTAAGTTTATTGCATGGTCATATGTTATGTATTTTGGAGGATAAGTTTTATTGCGGTCTTAGACTTAACGCAAATCCTCAAGGTTGATACGGTTAGGAGGGATGAAAGATAGGTTTATTGCTTTTAAGAAACTTCAAACTGAAAAAAATAAAATAATGTAGCCTCCAAAAACATAGCGGGCAGCTAGAGAGATTATTGACCTCGAATAACTTGGAAATGAAATAGTCCTGTAAAAGGCCACGCCCTAAATCTAGTAGGCCTATATCGACTTGCACATGTAGCCTATAGAGGTGTGTCAAAAGATTTATTTTATCCAATGAAAATGTTGTCAAAAGATTTATTTTATCCCATGAAAATTTTGTATAAAAATTGTAATGGCGACGGAAAAATAAGTCAAATCCACGACTTTCTTAAATATTTAATATAAAATGTTATGTAAGTTAAAAATCAAGTGAGTGGAGCGAGTGCTCCCCGATAGTCAAGCAAGTGGGGCGAGTGCCCTATCTGAAGAACCGATAGTCAAAGTGAGTAGGGCGAGTGTTCCCATTTGGAGAACGTACAAAAGAAAGATCCGCGATAAGCATTATTAAAATTGAGTCGTGGTTTTGACCCCTTTCTTAGCCACGTTATAAGGGAAAAGTGTATAATTTACTATTGAGAGAAAAGAAAATTAATAAAATCCTTTTATCACGTCGCCTAAAATTAGTTTGATCACTATTTGCCTTAAATAGTTCCTTATCTATCACTGGGTAAAATCATAAGTTCAGCCCGACCCTGAAGAAGTAATAATAAGAATTCCCGGTACAATAATCTACTTCCCACAAATCATGATTAATACTATTCTCCCAACTCATACTTGGTCTATCTACTAGGATCTTTCCCCCTAGTTTTCCTACAAGAAGTTAAATATTTAAAACAATAAAAATTGTATCTGTGATGTCAGTCGTTCTCAACAAATTACAAGAGTTTAAAATTGTTTTAAAATAATCAAAATTTGTTGAGGACGACTCTCATCACAGGTACAGTTTTTATTTTTGTAAATATTTAACAGCATCCTGGACGGTGGTTTTTAATGTTTTTTTATATTATTTATACAAGAAGTTTCCAATTCTCTATTTTATTCTCCATTCGTGCCACCTGCCCTCCCCATAGCAGTCTACGAGACTCATTTTTTTCTTATCATGGGCCTACCTGGTTTCCTATAAAGATTATGTAGCTAACTACTTTGTATTCTTTTCCATTAACCTGACTGTTCGTCTATCTTAAAGATTTTTAAAATACAAACTCCGTTGAGGTCAGTGTGTTGTAGTTTTAAGAATTGTAAAACAGTACCTGTAATCTCAGTCGTCCTCAATAATTTACAGTGTTGTTTTATAGCAGGCTTACGATAACTTAAGTATAATCTTCTGCGTTCATTTTTGTGCTGTCTTTTATTGGTAATTATTTTGTACAGAGGGTTTGGAAACCCAACAACAGTCAGTACAAAAATGAAAGCAGAAGATGATACTTGGGTTATCGAAATTCCTCCTATAAAACAACACTGCAAATCATTAAGGACGACTGAAATATCAGGTACTGTTTTACAATTCTTAAAACTTTAATCGTCTATCTTTAGATAAAAATATTCCTAAGAACTTTATTCTCAAGTTACCGTGATATTTTATGCTACTTGTTCTAACAGACTTTTATTCGTTCTAAAATAACTGGATGAAGTGCCGTTTTAAATATTTTTAGTTTGTTTTTTTATAGAACATGTGATTGACAAGAATCCCTATAGTGCAAAATAATGCGTTTCCATAATTGAACTAACTTTTAATTTATTTTCCGCCCTATTCCTGTTTTAGTCATTAATTTGACCGCATTCTGCAAAAAAGGTACCAACCCACAAGATACCTGAATTAAAAAGAACAGAATTAAAGCCAATAAAAAATTCAAATAAAAATTATTACCAACTAGCCTGACAAAATATCAAAGAATTTATATTTTATGAAAAAAGATGGTAACTCGATTTTTTAATTATGAGATTTTATACATTTTTACTATTTGGTTATTTTAGCACAAAGATTAATGTGGCACATTCTATTAATGTTTTATTATTTGATAATCAATTCATTTATTTGGCGTTTACTTGATGAAAATCAATCTTCTTATTAATTAAAAAAATGAAACTGTTAAAGTTTTATGTGATTTTCATATTTATTAAAATACGAATTCGTTACAGCTGTTTCAATACTTTGTACCTTCTTCAGACGAATACCATGATTACAAATGAATTTTGTTATATATATATATATATATATATATATATATATGTACACTCCATATTTGGTTTATAGATGGCAAAAGCATGTGAGTGGCGGGTTGAACTTTTTTCCAGAACATATCTTCATCATCAAACTTCACGGATTAGTTCATTGCCTATTCCGTTCTCACATCTGTTCAGCCCAGCTCTTTCTTAGTCTTCCTAAGGGTCTTCGTCCTCCACGATTATACACCAATGCCATCTTTGGTATCCTATGCTCTGTCATTCTTTGCAGATGTTCTATCCAATTGTTCCTGTATTCTTCTATTTGTTGAAGAAGTGGTTGCACTTTTAGTTGCTCTCTAATATACTTCTTCTTTTCCTTCACTTCACGGGCTAGGTAAAAATTGCCTGTTCCGCCTCACAGTTGTTCTGTCCATCTTTTCACTGGCCTTCCTACATTCCTTGAACCTCTTGGCTTGTAGTTGAATGCTGCTCTTGGTAATCTTGTTACATTCATTCTTTCTACATGCGTAAACCATTTCTCTCTATATTCTTTGATTTTCTCATTGAATGGATATATATTTAACTCTGTTCTTATATCTCCATTCGTTATCCGATCCAGTCTTGTGCAGCCTTTTGTTCTTCTAAGGAAGTTCATTTCTGCGCTTTGTATTCTACTTTGTGATTTTTTGGTCATTACCCAAGTTTCACTCCCATAAAGTATTGCAGGAACTGACAATGTTTTATAAAACTTCAATGTAGTATCTCTTCTTGTTTTATTCTTTAATTTTTTATGTATAGTTTCGCATATCATTTGAAATTTCGACAGTTTAATATTTATGTCTTCTTTCAGTTTTTGTGTTTATGGTAAAATTGCAACCCAAATAATTAAAATTTGTTGCTTGTTCCAGAGTTCTAATATTCTCATTTCTAATATGTTCTTCTCTTGAACAATCTTTCACAGCCCATAGGAACATGGAACTATAATTGTGGAAAAATAATATAACATTAACTCATTATTTCAAATCTGAGGGTTGATTCCTTTTTGCAGAATGTGGTCCAATTGTAACAGTTTTAAAAATGCTATTTTGCTTACAGTTCTAATGTATTTATATTCTATTAAGAATGACAATATTATTATCGTATACCACAATACATATATGTATTTTAGCACAATAATTATTTGCTTAAATTAGCATGCAAATAGGCTTTCAAATTTAATTATATTCGTTGTCTACATTGACTGAATAGTTTAATATAATACACCTAGATGTTAATTAGAATTCTGAAATTGTTTGTTTATTCATATAGGCCATGAATATGAAGGTCAACACAACACAATGGCGTTCAGCATTAAATGGAATATGTTAGAAATGTTATTGGTGAACTGCTAGTTTCTGTAGAAATAATAATATTATGACAATGATAATATACCATGTAATATTTTTGTTTATTTTAATTTAGATGTAAGAATAATTTTTTAAAAATTTTTAACATGGTTGAGATATAAATATGGCCTTAAGGCCTTAATTCTACCTGGTAAAATAAAACTGATATTATTATTATTGTTATTATTATTATTATTATTATTACTAGTAGTAGTAGTAGTAGTAATATATATATACTTCCTTTATGGCATTTTGAGTATAGCCGTGCCTCTCCTTTTGTTAGGAGTTTCTAGATAAAGCTAATTTAGTTACGTCTATTTGCCTATAGATGTCAATCAATGACATTTTTATACTTTAATTACACAAGGTTATTTCATTTCTTCTTCTCTTCTTCTTCACTTCCTGGTTTAGGCAAGCGTTGCCTGTTCCGTCTTCACTAATAGATCTAAAACCATCTGTTCCGAGGACGTCCGACATCTCTTCTTCCTCTTGGAAAATAATGGAAGATTTTATTTCGTAATCTACTTTCTTCCATTCTTTCTACATGTTCTTTCCACTGTATCTTGTTGTTAGATATCTTTTCTTTTATGGAATAGATCTGCAGTTCCTAGAGAAAAATTAACTTAAATGCCATTTAGAAGCCAATAACAAACAAATTAATTTAGGCCTAACATGTTTGAAACAGCCGCTAATGGAAATGAGTACCAGACGCTTGTTCTGAGAGTAAAGGCGGCCATAACGCAGGATTGACAAATAGATTTATCATCATCATCATCTGCATTCATGGATTAGGTCTGTTGGCCCGTTCCGACTTCAGCCCATCTCTTTCTAGGTCTGCCCACATCTCGGGTGCCTTTAGGTTTGTATTTTGTCATTTGTTTTGGATATCTATTTTCATTCATTCTGTCTATGTGTTGCTTCCATTTTTGTCTATACGTAAGTTATCTATTTTATCAGTTATTGCAAATATTTCAAGTTCCTGTCTTATTTCTGTGTTCTTGATTCTGTCTTCCTTAGTTCACCCTTTAACATATCTCAAAAATTTCATTTCTGCCGCCGTTATCCTACTTAGATCTTGTTTTTTATCGGTCTTACTAATAAAAATCTCTAATACAGGCTTTCATCAGTTGTTTAGTTATACAATATATAAGCCTTATGTAGATCACGTATAATTTCCTTACTAATAAACGTTGTGCCGGAGCTATATAACAAAACAGCAGTTATACACAATACGTCACATATTCGTCATCATAGTGACGTCAGAACAATATTACTCGCAGTTTGTAACAGAAATAAAACAACATCAACTAGTGATTATTGTGTAAGAAATGAATATGGATAAGAATTAATAGAGATTCCCTAATTGAGGAGGTACGAAAAAAATAAGTGTGTTTTAATTTATATATATTTCACTTCACGCTTTGTCAAATAAAACGTAGAATTGGTTTCACAGATGATGTGCTGCCATCTAACGTCAAGAATTTTCGACCAATTCTTGGAAACTAATAAAAGCTTTGCCCATTACTTATGAATTATATGCAGTATTTTAAGATGCGTTAGAAAACGTTCAAAATAGTAGGAAATGTTACCGACAACAAAATATCATTTCAAGCGAAAAAAAAAAATCACTATAGTTCGACCGGGAATCGAACCTACGACCTCACGCATGGCAGTCAGAAGCTCTAACCACAGGACTACCAAATTAACATGTAAATTTTTGCAATAATAGTACCTCTATACTAAAATACATTTTTATATCGGTGTGTGTGTTATGTATTATAGATGCAAGAAAGTTTTCTTAAAATAATATTATGAAGCATTTAAACTACATTCAGGTTAAATCTTGTCTACAGCAATTATTGTAGAACATATCCTTTTGTGATTCAATGTTCAATTTTAAAATATTTTTAGGCCTAATCGAGAATGAGTGTAACGAAAGGCATTTTATGATGCCTTTATTTTCCTACCCAGAGCTTTATTAATATTATTTATGCCCTGTGCATCCATCAAACAGTCATTAAAATGTTGCATTTTGGGTTAAATTTAAGGAAACTTTCATCAAAATCATAAGAAAACAGTCAGTTGATCTTGATGTCGGACATTTTGTCTAGTTATAGAATCCTTAAACAAGGGTGGAGGCATGTATAACGATTCCCATGTAAAGTTGTACACCTCTTCTACACTGAACAGCTAATACAGTGCTTATTAGTAAGAATTTTCAACTGAGATGTGTATAAACCTTGTATAAAAGTTATATATGGATTATTAGTAAGAGGGTATGTATCCAGGCTTCTGATCCATAGAGCAGTACCGGTACTGCCAATGTTTTATAAAATTTCAAGTGTGTCTCTCTTGTTGTTTTATTATTTAGTGATCGTTTTATCGTACCACATATTCCCTGGAATTTTGCTATTTTATTAGTTATATCATTTTCATAATTAAATGAAATGTCACATCCTAGATAATTGAGATGGTTCACCTGTTCTATGATTTTGTTTCCCATTACTAGTTTGGATCTGATTTGATTTTTCCCTTGGTATGCTATTACCTTAGTTTTTTCTATGGCTATTTTGAGATTATATTGTTCACATATATTATGTAATTTAAAACTATTCCTTTGAAGCTCGTCTTCCGTATTTGCTACTATTACCTGGTCATCAGCATATAATAATGTTTTCAAGTAGTGTGTTTTATCTAATTTTATTCCTTTATATGTTTCTTCGTTCCCTTTTTTTATTATATCATTGATGTATAGGTTAAACAAAACTGGAGAGATACTGCATCCTTGTTTAACTCCTTGATTAGTATGAATTTTATTTTTACTTACTTCATTTCTAGTTTTTATAACAAAATTTGTGTTCCAGTACAAACTCTTTATAGCTGCTATTAAGTGTTTCGGAATTCCTTTTTCTTTTAAAACTGTCCAAAGTTTTCCTCTGTCTACTTTATCAAATGCCTTGACAAAATCAATAAAAGCCATGTGTGTTTCCTTGTTATATTCTCTTCTTTTGTTTATAAATTCTTTTATCGTAAATATACATGAACGCCCTGGTATGAATCCACTTTGTTCTTCTGTTAACATTACCTCTGCTATTTGTTTTAACCTAAATGTTAAAATTAAGGGTAACAGATTGGTACCCTTGAAAGAAGTAGTCCATTCCAGGGAGTAGGCGACCCTGCCCTTTTGTGAGCTCCAGGTCCCACTCGCCCAGTGGGTAGTACCTGGGTAGGGCGCCGTCCACAGGGTTACGTGGGGAGAAGAGAAGTCCCCAAAGCCGTAGTGAAGGCAACTTCTCTAGGAGACGAACACTCCGAAATTGCAGTTCCCTGTCCTCCAGGAAGAGGGGTTTGACTAGAGGCTGGTAACCTCTACTAGTAAAAAATAACTTACTCATAAACTTCAGCAGAAGAAAAGCCGGATCGATAAAATCGATATATATATATATAAGAAAAACGACAACTAGTTTTTAATAGGTTGGCGGAAGTGGCAACCTCTAGATGGGAGTAGTACATCCAGAAGCTGGACCTAAAGCTTTGAGGTGGCAGCCCCACCAATGGTCTACTCTGCATGGCGTTGGTACCGCGATCAGATGAAAACACATTACTCCTACTCTTCACAATAGAAATTGTCTTAGATTTATTAGTGAAGACGGAACAGGCAACTAATACCTAAACCAGGAAGTGAAGAAGAATAAGAAGAAAAATGAATGTTGATACTAGACTTGCTTGGTAGCGTAATCGGTAGCGCACTGGGGTATCAATCCAGAGGTCCGGGTTCAAGTCCCGTCCGAGCATTTATTTTTCTTATCATGTCATATATATATATATATATATATATATATATATATATATATATATATATATATATATAATTCAACAGAAATTGATTTTTGGAGGCGTTCAGCTAGAATTTCTAGAAGAGGTAAAAGTAATTTAATACGAAGAAATATGTAATTATTGTTCCTAGGTATACGAATTCAGCCATTCCTTCAAAATTCTCCTCATTCTTCATTAACTAACTAACTAACTCTCTGGCACTATCGAACCCGTAGGTTCATGGCCGCGCAGACATAAGCTCTCCATATATCTCTATCCTGAGCTAATGTTTTCCAATCATCCCCTGTATAATCTACTTCCCTCAAATCATAGTTAATGTTATTCTCCCACCTCACTCTTCGTCTACCTGCTGGACGTTTTCCTCCTGGTTTTACTAAAAGAAGCTTCCATGCACGTCTTTTATTCCCGATTCGTGCTACATGCCCTGCTCATCGCAGTATACGAGACTTAAATGTTCTCATTATATCTGGCTTCCTATAACCTCATTCTTCATTAATATTTGTATCTATTATGTAATATATTTAAATGTGTGATCACATATTTAATTTTATCGATGTTACGTCCAGCCCAATTTGTATTGTATCTTCATGGATATGATTACGTGTCTCTTGCGTTAGAGGTCTTATCATAGCTACGTCTAAACAGTCTTGTTAAAACTTGCTCACTACTCGTGAAAAGACGCCCCCCCCATCCACTTCAAGTACACAACTAACGAAACAACTGATAAGTGAGTAGCAGCGTCTTACCTTATCGGCCTATCCAACGTAGTGTTGAATAGGAGGGTCGGTGCGTCTTTTCACAGCTATTGAGCATTTATTAACGGCCCTGCTCTAAACGATCGAAGAATTATACATTCATATGTTTTCTTATACCAAATTGTTAACATACATTTACCAAGTTATTTATCAATGTGTTTTCAAAATTTATAGGTTATCACAATTTAAATGCAAGATCACAATTTACTATTGACGATATACAGTAAATAAAAACCTTAAAGGTTTTTTTTTCTGTACTTGTTATCTCTTTCCTCCACATTATCTCACTCACTCCCTCTTTTGATTAGCTCTCTTCACTCACAACCAGATAATGCATACTGTTGGAGGCGGACAGTAATACATTAGAAAGACAGTGAATGGTTAATCACTGTGATGGCGGGGACCCTTCTTATTGCCAATACTTCAAGCATGCGCAGACCGAGGTTAATTTATAACTTGTATCCCAATAATTCATTTTCGATATAACGCTCCGAATCTTTTACAATATCTGTGACTAGATCATGGAACTCACTTCCCAGTCGTGTCATCACTATCAATATCTAAATCGAAATTAACTGATTTTTAAGTTCCACTTACTAAAAATGCTACTGCATAACTATATTTAGCACTTTCTATGTGCCTGTAAAATTCATCTAGGAAGGCTTTCTTAATTTATTTTATTTTGTGTTATGTTTCATAGGGTGGACCGCTCGAATGGACCTAATTTCAATTGCTTGTTACTGGCAAACGGTTGAAGATAGAAACTTAAAACAACGTTCATATTACAGAAAAACTCACCAAGTTTTGATATCCAGATCACCACATCTCTATATGAGCCCCAGCAGTCACTGTGACGATATCAAAGCGATGAACAATTTCTTGCCAAGTACGTTGGAGTATGTCTTCTGGAATGTTCTCAATAGCCTCTATGATGCGCTCACGAAGATCACGAAGGTCTTTGACTGGGGTGGTGTAAACTTTATCTTTGACATAGCCCCAGAGAAAGAAATCCAGTGGTGTTAAATCGGGAGATCTCGGGGGCCACGCGATTGGTCCTCCCCTACCAATCCAACGGCCAGGGAAAATGTTGTCCAAAGTCGTACGAACTTCATTGGACCAGTGGGGAGGAGCACCATCTTGCTGGCAAAACGATGTTAGGCTGCAGTTGTTCAATTTGTGGAAAGAAGAACTGCTCCAGCATGTCAAGATATGTGGTACCACGAACAGTTTTCTCGGCGAAGAAAAACGGTCCAATGACCTTATTATGTGACAAACTGCACCAAACATTCATCTTCGGACTATCACGAACATGCTCTTGAATAGCGTGAGGATTCTCCGATCCCCAGATCCGCACATTATGCCGGTTTACCTTGCCTGACAAATGGAAAGTGGCTTCGTCCGAGAAGAAAATCTTGGTCATGAAGTCAGGATCAGCGCCGAGACGGTCCAGCATCGTATTGGCGAATTCCACTCGTTTCGGCATGTCATTCGGCTCCAGACGTTGCACTAACTGCACTTTATATGCGTGCAGTTTGAGGCGTTTGTGGACAATCCGTTGTAATGTCGATTTTGGTATTTGAAGTTCCCGCGAAGCTCTTCTTAATGACTTCCGGGGGCTTCGCTCAAATGCGGCTTGAACATTTGCTACCATTTCATCGGATGCTCTGCGACCACCACCATGCTTCTTCAACACAGATCCTGTAGCTAATAATGTATCACGCCACTTCTTTATGCTTCTAGCAGTTGGAGCATCACGGTTAAACACACGCCGGAACTCCCTTTGAACTCTAATGATTGATTTAAACTCCGCATACCACAAAACAGCTTGCGCTTTCATCTGCGGAGTCGCCATTTTCACAAACAATTAAATCTAAGAACGAGAAACGTATCTTTGTGCCATCTACCGACAGGATTCGAAACTTGGTGAGTTTTTCTGTACTATGAACGTTGTTTTAAGTTTCTATCTTCAACCGTTTGCCAGTAACAAGCAATTGAAATTAGGTCCATTCGAGCGGTCCACCCTGTATTATACCACATTCGCATTGTACATTGTTAGTCTACATGTTAATAATCCATCCATAGAAATTCTGCCCGAGGGCAGGTCTTTCACTACAATCACAGCATTTTCATGCTATGCTTTGCAGCTTTACCAGGGAATTATAGGTGTGGTAGATTCCTGTTGCTTTCCACACCGGTAAAGGATGATGATGATGGCCGGATGATTTTCGGGGATCGTTGGGCCCTAAGATTCCTGATATTTGTCTTACAGGTGAGGAAAAACCCCGAAAAAAAGCTCACCCAGGAACCTGTCCCGACCTGCAATCGAACCCGCTGCGTGACAAGGCAGCACGGTAGATAATTTAATAATATTTTTAAAACATGTAGTAAGTATATAAGTTTTTTTTTAATTTTATTATTCGCTGTTTGAGTGCAAGAGAAGTCTTTATGGTCTTAATTCTACCTGCTGAAATAAGAATTATTATTATTATTATTATTATTATTACTGTTATTATTATTATTATTATTATTATTATTATTATTATTATTATTATTATTATTATTATTATTATAAACCAACTAAATCACGAGAACTATCAAACCTGTAGGTTCTTGGCAGCTTGAACATAACTGTCCATACTTCCCTATCCCGAGCTAATGTTTTCCAGTTATAACCTGTATAATTTAATTCTCTCAATCATGGTAAATTTTATTCTCTCACTCATTCTTGAAATACTAACTGGACGTTTTCTCTCTGATTTTCCTAAAAAATTATCCAAGCTCTCATTCATGCCCTATTCGTACCACATGTCCTGCCCAACGCAGTCCAAGCGTTTGAGCTGTTCTTATTATATCCGGTTTCCTATAAATATCATACAGGTTAGTGTTATGTAAGTCTTCTCCAATCGCCTCTCTGTTCATCTCTCTTTGTTCCAAAAAAATTCCTAAAAACTTTATTTATACTAGTAAATTATTGTTATTATTATTATTAGTATTATCATTATTATTATTATCATTATATCTTACGTGAGAACTGTCAACTATTGTGTGCCGAAGCGTAATTACTGTGTCCAAAAGAATTATTTGCCTTTTTTAACTGCAAGACACAGGAATCGAAGTCAAAATCCAGAAATGTCAACCCACTGAACGGAGCAAAGAACTTCCTGCTTTAGTAAAAGAGAGTGAAGTAAGGCAGGATGCGGCGCGAACGTCAGGTAGTGAGGAATTTCCAATCTTCTAATTCGGGAGTTTTATTACTTTACTATAGTTTAAATCAGAGATTAGCACTGAATGTTACTGCCCTGCAGTTAGACACGGCATATATATATATGTTATAATTAAATATTTAACATTGAGTAATGCAAGCTTAATATGGTATGATAACAAAAATAAATGCCTGGACGGGATTCGAACCCGGATCTCTGAGTCTGTACCTCAGTGTGATATCCATTACACCACCAGGCGAATCCAATTCAAATATTTATTTTTCTTATATATGTATTATATTCCCCATTATTACTAGATGTTGCGAGAACATCTTGTTACTTGTTATAGTCAGCTACTAGATGGCAGTGAAGACTGACATCTAGTAATAATGGGGAATATAATACATATATAAGAAAAATAAATGTTAGAATTGGATTCGCCTGGTGGTGTAATGGATATCACACTGAGGTACAGACTCAGAGATCCGGGTTCGAATCCCGTCCAGGCATTTATTTTTCTTATCATACCATATATATAAGATACATCACAACGGTTCTCTGGAAGAAATTTGAAGGTAAGTTTCTGCATGATATGGTTGACAGGTGATTTTTGCTATTAATATACCATTGCTATCGTAAAAAAAACTATGTTCTATTCTATATATATATATATATATATATATATATATATATATATATATATCATCATCAATGACAATAGGTATGTCATTACGACATTTCTGGTATTCTCTCCTGGCATTGGTGTACTTGTAACCCACTTCTGAGGTTAGGGCGCCTGGTAGGTGATGATGATAATAATAAAGCGCCAGGAGAGGTCCTAAATTAAACTTAATCTAAATGAAGCGAGTATGATCGTGATGGCGAGATGGTGTTCGGGGACCGTTTGAACCTTAAAGGTTCCTGACATTTGTCTTACAGTGAAGAAAAACTCCGAAAAATCTCACCCAAGAAACTTGTTCCGACCGAGGATCAAACTCGGTCCCGCTGCGTGACAAGACAGCACGCTACCTCGAGACCAGAGTGGTGGACATATTACTGATGGATTAATATTTTAATTTATTAGAATAATAGAGCTCTACAGGGACCGGATAGAAAGTGATGGAGAGTCGATTGCGGCCCGCGGGCCGTAGTTTGGAAGTCCCTGCTCTATGTAATGACTTGGTATTTTACAGTATTTTATCCCGAAGTGAATAATTTTAGGTAACAAAGGAGATGAAGAAAACATTTTAATTTTGTAATAGCGAATATATAACATCACGCGTTAATTTATAGTCGATGTAGAGTCGAGCAGAAAGGGAATTGAACCTGTTGGGTCATTCGCTAAGTCCTTTTCTTTTTATCGACGCAAGTTGAGAAATTTATGCCATTTTCATGTCATCGTAACAACCTCCCTTTAAAACTTAACGCTATTCCGGTACACGGAAGAGCTACAGTGATGGGCGTACGGCTTTGTCCCGTCAGTCTGAAGGACTTAGATGCGGATAAAACAAGTGAGCAGGAACCTGCGTCCACACTCTCACTAACTGCAGAATAACGTAATATCGCTATAGGGTGTTTCACGTCTTGAAATTAGCATTGCTCTTATGGAGAATTCGTTTTATAAACGTGTTCTTTTTTGTGAGATTAATTTCTTAGTTAATTCGGAAATACTTTATACCATGTGACGCGAAAAAGTTTTCTAAGTTCCAATCATACACCATACGCAAGCACCAACAAACGCGAAGCGGTTTACACGATGTAATCAGGAGATGCAGCCAACATTTACACGACATTTATCGAACCTAAAGTCACATTATTAAGTTTGGAATTTATTATACATTCACTTTACCTTATTTAATATTTTTATTTATTTATTTTTAAATTATGAACTATATTATTGAATCCTAATGCAATTTATTTTCCTCACCTGTAAAACAAATATCAGGAAAACTTTAATGCACAAACGGTCCCCGAAATCATATGGCCATCATTATCATCCTTATCATTATCATCATCATCCTTCACCGGTGTGGAAAGCAACAGGAAGCTACCACACCTAGAATTCCCTACTAAAGCTGCAAGCATAGCATGATATTGCTATGATTGCAGTGAAAGACCTGCCCTCGGGGGAATTGCTATGGATGGATGGATGGATGGAATGCAACTTAAGTACTCTAAGCGGTGAAAGACAAACCTAAAAGCTAACATAACGCAATTTAAGCACTCTAACTTGCGAAAGAATGCAATGCTAAAAAATAAGTAGTAATTTATGAAATTCTGAGTATATGTGTACATTTAAATATTACATACTCTATGTTGGCTGCACTGGAACACGTCTTTGTTGTTTCATAGAATATTCGTTAAAATCAATATGGCTGCATGTATTCATTCTACATATGTGGTTAAATATCACAGACAATATATTGAGATTATCGTTAGAAAAATGTAAAAATCATTGAAAGTGATGGGAAATAATTTGAAAAACGAAAACCTATCAAATTTGACAGGAGTTTGTGAAGGAATTAAAAAGTCGCGTCACAAGTTGTAAAGTTTAACCGTTAATTCATTAGAAAAAGTAATTAAGTTAAATTGTTACGCTCATAACCTAGCCAAGAAAGTGGGTGCCCGATGTATGAAAAATTACCCTTAAGGAACATATAATTATCACACAATTATTTGATAAAATTAGGGGGTGAACTTAATTATTGGAACAGCAGCTAATGGAGATGCCACTAAACCATCCCCTTTCAACGAAACTTGTTTTGACACGTACAGCCGTGGTCTAAAAAAAGAGACACAACTAATACATCACGTGTGCTTTAGAATGTTCTGAAGCTACTGGCGTTTCTGTAATCATAATCTATAAAATTCCAAATGTTAAAATTGTTCTTTTGTAAATACTTTAGAATGATCACGAATTAATTTAGTAGTAGTAGTAGTAGTGAAGATAATTGTGTCATAAAACTATGTTTCTGTTGTAATTATGCTACACGGAGAGGAGGGACATATATTCCATCTCTTTAATTCAGCCTGCGGCGTCAAGTGGCTACAGCGTTCCCATAAGAGTAATATATACTATTTTCTCGATATGAAAAATCCTAAAAAGCATCGAGGCGTCTACGTCCGCTATGCAAGCTCTATGCCTGCTTCCTGACTAGAGGATCAGGGTTTGATACTCAGCGGGGTTGGAGATTTTAATTGTAATTTTTATATCTGCACCTGGAGGGGTGGTGTGCAATTTTTAATAGCAAGTTTGTGTACCGAGTTCCTCAATTTAAGTGCAAACCAGGACTTGCTGATATCAGAGGGTTTAGTTCATTTAAAAATCCCGAACACATAGGGTCATAAACCTTCGATGTTCTATAATTGGTGTTTCTCGTATAATTTATCATATTATTATTATTATTATCATTATTATTATGTTATTATTATCATTATTATTATTATAATATTATTATTGTAAGTATTATTATTGTTATTACGTATAAAATGTTGTTTGTACATGAAATTTACATTGCTACATTTAATGTATCTTTAACCGTTTATAATTAGTATAGTGTATATCTATATTTGTCAAATATTTATTTGTATTTGTGCTGGTTGAGTGGAAGAGAAGGCCTTATGGCCTTAACTCTACCAGAATAAATAAAACATTAATATGAAGTATAGTATCTTAACCATTTTTACTATTTCCTGAGCATATGTTACTAAACATACGTTATAATACAAAAACATATGTAAAAGGAAATATTCCAAGGATTCATACAGCTATGGAGAAAAAAAACATTTAGTTACTGTTTTAACATGCTCCGAAGGAAAAAAAAATTATTGAGGTTGTTCTAAAAAATCAGATTTTTTTACAACTCTTTAAGGACCTTATCTGATAAACAGCGAAAATGATCATGACAATTTACAAGCCTATATATATTATATATTATATATATTATATATATATATATATATATATATATATATATATATATGTGTGATCATTCCAGTCTTTGCTTAAGTTTCTTCGAGTAGTAGGAAGTCCCCTGGGTTGGTTACCAACCATCCGCAGAGCAAGACTAGTGGTAGGGCTGCTACCTTATAGCCTCTAGTCAGGCGTTCAAAATATGGAATTTCCTCCATATTCGATGGAACGGTTATACCGCCGTTTAAATGAAGATATCCAAAGATACCAACAAGAATGGAAAAATCATCTGAGAAGAATGACAAGAAATAGACTTCCAAAATTGGCATTCCAATATACCCCAACTGGACATAGGGACCAAGGAAGACCAAAACATCGGTGGAAAGATCAAGACCATCTTCGCTAGGTTTACCGTACAGGCCACATGGCCTAAAACGAATTTGTTCATGATGATGATGATGATGATATATGTGTGTGTGTGTGTGTGTGTGTGTGAATATATGTATTTATTTTCGGTCCAGCGGCTACAGTTTTTGTTTTCTCGGAACGAAACTGGCACATAACAATCAATTATGAATGTTTGTTAACCAACAAAATCGGACCATTAAGAGTAGGAGTTCACAAGAAACGGAAATTTAAAAACCGCTGTAGCGGTCACAATTTTTATTTGTCGCTACGAAACTGAGTATATCCTATTGAAATGAAATGAAGAATGTTCCCCCGAAAATCATTAAAATTCGACCGTTAAAAGTGGGGATTTATCAGAAAACCGAAATTTGAAAAGTCGCTCTAGCGCCCGTCATGTTTGTTATGTAACAGTATAACTGTTTATTCTTTTTTTACTAATGTCATCAGGTTGTCTTGGACGTAACTGGTATTCTCTCCAGGCAAGGAGGAATTATAACCCGCTGTTTTATGTTTTGGCGCCTGGAAGGCGAAGTTATGATATCCTGATGATATGATAAATTATAATGAATAATTCACTTTAAAAATCGAGAATTGAACCCAGGAGTCCATGAACTGTAGTGAAAAGCTCTGACAACTAGTCCATGTGACGACAATGTAAGTGCATATCGTATAAAAAAATTAAGTAAATAGGCAATATATTATATAAGATACGTATTATTTTATTTAAAATTAGTGTTCAAGCATTGGAAACACATCTATAGATTTTTTTTATTTTTTGTTAAATTATTCAGCAATATACGATAGTATCCTATGATTTAGTTCCGCGTCGTAGCCGAGTGGTTAAGGCAGGAAGCCTTGGCGCACAGTTATGGAACTTGCGCTGGTTCGAGTCTCCATAGGGGGAGACATTTTCTCATGGTAATTCGGCCAGTATGGGACCGGTGCTCACCCAGCATCGTGAGGCATTTGGGTAGCTACAATAAGTAGCGGCTCCAGGTTAAGAAAACCAGCTATAACGGCTGGGGGACTCAACATGCTGACCACATGTCATCCCTACACTGGCTGGATGGTCATCTACCTCTGTGATTGACACATGTGGATGTGAGGCCAGCAGCCGACTGGTAGGCTAAGGTCCTTCTAGGACTGTCGCGCCAGGAATAAAATCCTATGATTACTTTTTTTTCTCTGCTGCCCGTCTTTTAAAAGAAATCTAAATTTATATTTGCTCTAAACTCGACTTCATTATTATACAGTGTAAGATATATATATATATATATATATATATATATATATATATATATATTAATTGGTGTTTCCCGTATAATGTATCATATTTATATTATTATTATTATTATTATTATTATTATTATTATTAACGTATCATTATTGTTATTACCCTATAAAATGTTGTTTGTACATGACATTTACATTGCTACATTTATTGTATCTTTAACTGTTTATAATTAGTGTAGTGTATATCTATATTTGTCGAATATTTATTTGTATTTGTGCTGGTTGAGTGGAAGAGAGGGCCTTATGGCCTTAACTCTGCCAGAATAAATAAAGTATTATTATTATTATTATTATTATTATTATTATTATTATTATTATTATTATTATTATTTATATAAAGTGGCATAAGAAGAAGAAGGAGATTTTTGTAGTTTGAAATTGAAAATTGAAAATATATTCCGTACACCAGCAGAAAGGACATAAAGTAAATTTTTGAGGAAAATTCGCTTGGTTTACACATTTACTGCGTGACTGACAGTTTTTAAACAATGTTTATTATTTATATTAATATTTTTATTATAATATATCCACGAATATTTCTCTCGAGTATCTGTCGAAACATCCTTAATATGTACCTATATAAAACTGTAGAAGTAGCTATCAAACTAACTGGCATTATCGAATTCGTCGGCTCATGGTCACGTGGATATAAGCTCTCCACAAAACCCTATCCTGAGATATTTTCAAAATATCTCCTATATAATTTACTTCTCTCAAATCATGATTATGTTATTCTCCCAACTCATTTTTGGTCTACCAATTGGGCGTTTATCCTCTCGTTTCCCTACAAAAAGCTTCCATGACCCTCTTCCATTCCTCATTCTTGCCACACGTCCTGCCCATCGAATTCTACAACACATAGCCCTAACGGTTTTTACTATCTCTGATTTCCTATAAAGCTAGTAACTCAAGCTCATGTAACTCACTGTTTTATTTTACAGCAATAATCAAACTAACTATATTTATTTATTTTATTTTTATTTATTTATTTTACCTGATGGAGTTAAGACCGCAAGGTCTTCTCCTCCACTTCACCAGGGTTAAATTATACATTCAATAAGAATTATGATTGGTACATAATAGATATTCATCCATAGTAATTCTGCCCGAAGGCAGGCCCTTCACTGCAATCATAGCATTTTCATGATATGCTTTCAGCTTTACTAGGGAATTGTTGATGGGGTAGCTTCCCGTTGCTTCCCACACCGGTGAAGGATGATGATGATGATGATGATAGGACAATAATGGCCATATGATTTCGGGAACCGTTTAAAGTTTTCCTGACATTTGTCTTACAGGTGAGGAAAAACCCCGATAAGAACCTCACCCAGAAAAACTGCCCCGACCTGGGAACGAACCCGGGCACGCTTCGTGAAAAGGCAGCACGCTACCTCGAGACCACAGCGGTGGACTATAATAGATATAGACTACACAATATAAATTTGACAAGGGTAAGAAAGAAAAATAGTAATAATAATAATAGTAATAATACTAATACTAATACTAATAATAATAATAATAATGTTGATAATAACAAAAATAATAACCTATAATTAGATTAAGTAAATGGCTTGGTAAAGAAAGTTTAAAATATAAAGGAACAATAAAAGTATACATGGAACACGGTTATATATTATATTGTCTAAGGAAATATGAAGTGAGTTTCTTTTTAAACTATTTTTGAGTCGGACAGTCCTTGATATACGAGGGGAGGGAATTCCAGAGTCGTGTGGCTGAGGATGAGGAATAGTGAGATGTTTGATGTAGAGGAATATCTAGAGTTACACTGTTGTGTATGTCTTCTCGATTCGCCAGTCAGTTCATCTCTCTTAGGCCCAAAAATTATCCTAAGAACTTTATTCTCAAATACTCGTGAACTTATATATATATATATATATATATATATATATATATATATATATATAATGACTATATAAATGGGGAAACAAAATTAATTTAGTTATGTTACGTTACATTTATTTGAAATATGAACTTCTTAGGAAAAGTCCAAAGAGTATAGGAAGGATGATTGGATACTGTAACAGAGGATGTCCGGTCTCGTCAGTGGAAGAAAGGCTTCTATGTTATACTGGGAAAAGAAAATCCAATCCTTATCACAATTTCAACACTGCTACTCTCGCTGTTAAAGTTAGAGAAGTGGATTTTATAAATGGAGAGTTAATAATAAATGAGTGAAATTTTAAAGAAATGGCTTAATTCAAATACCTAGAAACACTAATTACAAATAATAATGATGTGTGGAAAGAAATAAAATTAAGCTGAACTCAGGAAGCACATGTTGATTCGCGAAAAATAATTAAATTTATAGGCCTGTATAAAATCGAATGTGTTTTTGTTTGTGATTTATAAACTTCTAAACTATGCAATACATATTTATCTTCTTGTAAGCCCATGTTTTCTCTTAACAGATATTTAGGCGCTCTCCCCCTACAGGGAAGCATTTGAACCATACGAATTAGTTACACTTGTTTTCGTATAGATGTCAGTTGAATGATCCGTGGTCAGCGTTCCGCCTCATATTGAGATCTAGGAACCTAAGGTAAATTTCTCTTAGAGGCTTTTTCATTCAGGCTTAAGGATCTTTTACGAGCCTCAAAATCTTTAGACTCGTGACCCACGGCTTAACTCCCTGAGGAGTTGTCCCTTGTATTTTTCCATCCTAAAAATCTATCGATACCGGCAGGGTTTGAAATCACGATCATTGTGACTGGAGGCAAGGAACATAACCACTAGACCAGATTTATTTAAATAGTGAGCTTAAAAACATCAAATCTTTAGAGGATGAAGAAGGCCTACAACTCAATGGTATTAATAAGCTGTTAGTTTATGCTGATGATGAACTATTCGGCGATAGCGAGGAGATACTAAAGGGCAACACGCACGCACTATTGAGTAACACTAAGAAATTGGATCTGGAAGTAAATACCATTAAAACTAAATATATGGTTACACATATGAATACATTATATAATGGAAATGGACAGCTAATGACAAATCAGGGAAATTTTGAGGAGGTAGCTTAATTCAAATACATAAACACAATAATCACAAATAGGAATGAGATGCACATAGAAATTAAATATAGGCCCAATTCTGGAAATGCGTGCTATTTTGCATTACAGAGACTCTTGACGTCCCAGCTCCTTTAAAAAAAGGTTAAACTGAAAATATATAAAACTACTATTCTACAAGTTATATTATATGGATGTGAAACATTGGCTCTTACTTTAAGGGAGGAAAGGAAATTACGAGTATTTGAGAATAAAGTTCTTAGGAACATTTTTGGACCAAACAGAGATGAACAGACAGGTGAATGGAGAAGACTGCATAACAGTAAACTACATGGATTTTTTAGGAAGCCAGATATAATAAGAACCGTAAAGTCTTATAGACTTCGATGGGCAGGACATGTGGCACGAATGGGGAACGAAAGAGTGCATGGAAGCTTCTTGTAGGAAAACCAGAGGGGTAACGCCAAGTTGGTAGACCAAGAATGAAGTGGGAGAATAACTATGATTTGGGAGAGTTAGATTATACAGGGAATTATTGGAAAACATTATCTCAGGATAAGGATGTATGGAGTGCTTATGTCCGCTCGGCCATGAAACTACGGGTTCCATATTGCCTGTTAGTTAGTAAGCTTAATGAACACGGTCTAGCGACCGTTGCCGTAGTTTTATTTTTCGTGTCGATATACATATAATTTAATTAACGGTGGTAATAATTAAAAATCGTTATATTAATTATATTTAATCGTTATGTCCAATTCTCTTATTTAAGATCCTACATACCTCGACTCCCATCTATTTATCATCTCGTTTCCAGTATCTATCCTCCAACCATTACTTAAACACAAGATCACAACACAGTCTCTTGCTTAATATACCGCAACATAGTACATCACATCACTCCATGTCATATACTATCTTCACTTCTCGCAACTGGAATTCCCTACCACAAGAAATAAGGGGCTGCCGGACATTGGCAGCTTTTAAAAGAAATCAAGATTTATATTTGCTCTAACCTCGACTTCATCATTACCCAGTGTAAGGTATATATAATATTAATTGGCTTTTCTCGTATAATTTATCACATATAGACTAATACTACTAGTACTACTAGTTTTACTACTATTATTATTATTATTATTATTATTATTATTATTATTATTATTATTATTATTAGTCGACCGCGGTGGACTAGTGGTTATGCTTCTTGCCTCTGGTCCCGAGGTTCGCGGGTTGAAACCTGACCGGGGTCGATGGATTTTTAGGACGGAAAAATCCAAGGAGCAAGTCCTCCGGGAGGGACTTTAAGCCGTGGGTCCCGAGTGTGAAGATTTTCAGGCTCCTAAAAAATCCTTAAGCCTGAATGAAAAGGCCTCTAAGCAAAATTTATCGAATTTTCCCGTCCTAGTACTACCTCGGTTTCCTAGATGTCAGTATGAGGCGGAACGCTGACCACGGACCACTCAAAATTACATCTAGGCCTATACGAAAACAAGTGTAACTAAATTAGTATGGTTCAAATTCTTCCCTGTAGGGGAAGAGCGCTTAAATCTCTGTAAAGGGAAAACATGGGCTTACAACAAAACAATTATTATTATTATTATTATTATTATTATTATTATTATTATTATTATTATTATTATTATTATTTATTATTATTATTATTATTATTATCACAATTATCGTATTATTATTTTTATTATCGCATAAGATGTTGTTTTTACATGAAATTTACATTGCAACATTTAATTATTTGTAACTCTTTATAGTTAGTATAGTGTATATCTATATTTGTCAAATATTTATTTGTATTTGTGCTGGTTGAGTGGAAGAGAAGGCCTTATGACCTTAACTCTGCCAAAGTAAATAAATCATCATCATTATTATTATTATTATTATTATTAGTATTATTATTATTATTATTATTATTATTATTATTAAAGTAAAAAGTAAAAAGTAAAGTGATCCCACAACAGGCCCGGAGGCCCTTGGGGTAGTAGGAGGTTAAGGCTCCCACTTTTTCTAGACAATCGACACTTTATGTCAGCCGGGTTGTCAGCCCTGCGTGACGGCCACCTTTACCCCCAGAACAAGCGTCTGGTACTCATTTCCGTTAGAGGCTGAGTCGACCCCAGGGCCATAGTGCCGCCAGAGGGTTTGGGTTAGTTTAAAAATCCTGACCCCAACGGGACTTGAACCCTCGACCCTCTGGCTTGTAGCTCAGTGCCTTAACCACTACGCTACGGCGTGCCCCTATTATTATTATTACTATATTAAAATTGGATGATAAATTCGAGTTACAAAGGAATTCGCTTAGTTTATGCAATCCCTGCGTGACGGACATTACGTTAGTTTGGGTTGCGGGCAAGTTATTAGAATGCAATAAGTATCGCCTGTTGGAAATAACAAGGTAGGGTGGACCTCTGCATGCGGATGCGACATCGCAAGCCGGCGCCAGGTGGCTCGTGGATATCAGAATTCTTCTTCGTCTTCTCTCCTAGCCAACACCTGCTACTCTCACGTGCTGATGATAAAATCGCCCGCCCAAATCTGGTTGTCTATGTAGCATGTCCGACCCAAATCTAGTTCAACACTGTCATTCCCCTCTCCAGGTCCCTTGCTTCTTTCCTCAACGTCCCATTAATCGTGACAAATTACATGTCCTATACAGTTTACGGCATTTTATAACTTCTTTCTTGTTCTCTTCTCCAATTCGATCTTACTTTTCAGTTTTTTTTCTCAATCGTCTTCTCGAGATTTTCATTATTCTGCTCTTTTCCACTTGCCAATATTGCCATGTTATCGCTTACCAGTTACCCTGAAGACCATAACGACCAATGGGATGTACTGTAAACTGAATTTATTGGCTATTCTATGCCAGGGTTTTCGTCTGTGAATATACAATCGGAGAACAAGTGAATGATTGCGTCATGTTTGGTAACATGGTAACACATGTTCCCGCTATAGCCAAATGCTAACATGAGGAGATAAATTAAATAATATAAATTGATTAATTATTCATTTTGGCAAAAAAAAACTAGGAAGGGTCACATAAGGGGATTATATCCTCACATATAAGGGGATTCAATCTCAAGAGTTCACCTATAGGCCTATTAGTGGGCAAGTCAGGGTGAGCAAATGGGAAACTTATTGTTAGTTTGAGTAATTTAGGTTCAGAAAATGAGCGAGTTAATGTACACTAGATTACTTTACCGTTTACATGTTTTTATAGTGTTTTTGTGATAAGTTGGCTACATTGTTTGAGCAAAGACTAATACATTGTTTCCATTGTAAGTATGGTGATTTTAGGTTAGCTTGAACTCAACTTCTTATATCATTTCAATCCATTTCTCATTTTTTTCTGGGAAAAACATACATATTTCTCTCATGTAATTACACACATAATGCAGAAATAAATTCTATGTTTTTTTTCCGCTTTTTATTTGAATTTAAGGGGGTGATGGGTGAAATTTCTATTTTCTACGTTTTTTGAGCTAGAGACCTGATGTTTTGTACTAACATTTAAAGCATGATACACAATGATGTGTGTAAGTTTCATTCTTGTGAGACATTTATTTTATGAGGTATAAAATATTATATTCAAAAGAATTTGCATATATTATCATTAAATGGGTTCCACAATTTTTTAGTAAAATTGTCTGATATTTTTTTACAAGATCCTTCAAATATTTGGAAAAAACATAATGCATTAGAATTCTTATAATCAGAATACAAAGCGAGAAAAAAAGTAACGTACCTCATGCGTGGAATTATAAAAAAAAATAGCATACATTTTATTTTTTATTTCTTAAAATACTACTTCAATCATGAAAACCCATGCACTATGTTGTTGCCCATTGTTTTTAGGACATGCAGTAAAACGTTTAACATTCTAGAACAAAATTCCTGAATTCCATTCAATTTTGAATGTATAAAAATGCAGTGAAAATAAAAGTGTGGAAAAACAAGTTTAAAGATTGCATGCAGGTGGCATTTAACTGGCGCAGCCTTTTAACTCTGACGTAATTTAGGGCACTTAGATGGCCATAGACCTCTGAAACTTTGCCAACATATACACTAGAGTACAGGCTATTTTTAGTAAAAACAAAAAAATGTCAATTTTGATCTCAAATAGTCAATTCTTCACCCATCACCCCCCCCCTCAAGTAGGTTGTATGGAGGTTTAGATTCCTCACATTTTTTACTGTACTTGGAGTTTTTTTTTTACAAATCTTCAAAGATCCTACCACCTAGACAGCAAAAATGACCATGACAGAAATTGATATATGTCCTACTTAGATGTATGTAAATTATATATGTTTGTATTTTTTTAAACCTGGTTGAGTGGTAGACAAGGCCTTAAGGCCTTAACTCTGCCAGGTAAAATAAAGCTATTATTATTATTATTATTATTATTATTATTATTATTATTATTATTATTATTATTATTATTATTATTAATTATTATTATTATATATATGATCTCCCGACCAACAGTCGGGCTAGCGGAAAAAGCGCATGCGACCACTTAGTCTTCACTCCGCGTCACGCGGCAGAGCAACTGCACAGCTCTTTTCCTACTATTTCACTTACTTCGTGCATGACCATGAAAATAGCGAAAATAAGTTACGTACCTTATGACAGGAGGTGTTGAAAATGTTCTCCCCCTATTTCCACATATTTTCGGCACCTTGCTAGGAAACCCTCATTTACACGCTTTAGTTGCTGTTCTGTTATTGAGTTAATTCCTGTCCTGATATAAACTTTCAGATCGTCTAATGTGTGAGGGTTTCTTGCATACACTTTATTTTTTAAGTACCTCACAAATGAAAATCACAAACAGTTAAATCTGGAGACCGTGATGACCACAAGCTGTACTAATAACCCGATGTTCAAAAAATTCAGTAATTAATTTTAACGAATCATGGCTGGATGTGTAGTTGCAGAGTCTTACTGGAAATATTCATTTCCACAGTCAATATCCGTCCGTTCTTCGAAAACTAGTTTCAGTATGTCATCTCTGTATCTTTGTGCATTAATTGTGTTATTTAAAAAAAATGGTCCTATAATTCTCTAACCATTCACTGCGCACCATACTCCTATCCGTTCCTCATGTAGAGGAATTTTATGGATGCGATGGGAGGTTTCCTGACTCCCAATACCTGTTATTGTGCGACGACATATACCCATTTAAATGGAAACAGGCTTCCTCTGAGAACATTATCAAGCGCGGATCCATTAAGCCATCATTAACGTTGTGCAACATCCAATTACAAAAAAGGAACCTCATCTCAGGATCATGTGGCAGAACTCTTGCATTAGAGATATTGTGCATCGTTTCAAACGTAAGTTTCGTAACTCACAATGCTGACGCCTTCAAAACACCAATTTCTTGTGCAAGTCGTCTTAGGGATTTTGTTGGCGTATGTTCTTATTTATCCTATTTCATCTAATTTTTCCCCCGTAAGCACACGTTTTATTACCTTTGGTTTCTTATAGAGTATCTCTAAATATGTCTGTAAGTCGTCGAACGATATCTCTATTTGGAGGATTTACATTTGGAAATTCTATTCGAAATCTCTAACGATTTCTCTGTACGATCATTTTTATATATTAGATTACTAATGACAAAACCTTCTTGATAATAATAATAGTAATAATAATAATAATAATAATAATAATAATAATAATAATAATAATAATAATAATGTTTATATAATACGACCAGGCTCATGGGATAGTGGTCACAACTTCCGACTACAGTACACATAGGGTTCTGAGTTGGATTCCCATTGAAATCACAGGAATATTTGTTAAGGAAATTATTCCTGTGGTCTCCCATGGTCTGTATTTAGGTAAAGTTTAGGTTTGACTCTCCTGGCTCTTCAATAACATGTATCACCGATCACATAATTGGGGCAACATCCAGGTGTCCAACTTTAGAACTGCGTTACAATTTCGCAAATGCCAGGAGACAATACCAGAAATGCCATAAAGGCAACCTGGAGGTAATGACAAAAAAATCAGTTTTTATACAATATAAATAGTGAAATATTTAATTAAGTTAATTTTTTTTCAGCGGAGACGACATATTGAAACTGACGCCCTCCAAATGATTGAGGTAAGATTTCTTACATTTATTCATTTTATTTTCTCTGAAAGCCTAGGGTAAGCGAACACTGTCCGTCAATGAACGGATGACACGTATTGGACAAATGGAACATTTTTTAACTGAACAAATTGTAGGCATCTGCATGTCCGACAGGAATCCTTACCCCATAGCGCGGTTCAGTCCAGTTGTGATCTGGAAACTTTAAACATGGGCAATGAGTGTGATTTGATTGCAATTAGTTGCTTGCTGGCAAGAGAAGAGGAAATGCGGAATCAGAAGATACGGAAATATAGAGATTAATAAAATCAATAGGAAACCATATGAATATAGTCAGGATCTTAATGTTGTTTCCTTTACCCACGGCCGTTAGTAAGTACTCACTAGGTGTGACAACACGTCTCCCCTCCATTTTGAACCTACGTCAGACAATTGTGTTGTTTCATTGGGAGTGCACTTGCATGCAGGTGTATTGGGCAAACAACAAGGTGATGACTTCAACTTCAACTAAATCGACAAAACATCTTGAACAGTAAATGGGGGGGGGGAACATTTTTTATTTGGTCTTACAAAATTTATTTTGCAATTCACAGTTGAAGATCTAAGGAGGCTCCGTGGAGCGAGCGGTTAGACGCTCGCCTCTCACCGCTGGGAACTCGATCTCGAGTCTCGGTCATTCCATGGAGGTTTCGTGGTGGACGAAACGGAGCTTGGACAGGTTTTTCTCGGATTTTCTCCCGTTTTCCCCTGCCACAATTTCATTTCAATATTTCTCCACATTCATCTCATCCATTTCCTTTCATTTCGTTCATCTGCCCTGTTATAGGGCACCCTTGTCATTCACAGACTTCTGGGACTTCATCTCATCTCATCTCTCAACCCCACCCTGAGTTGGACACGAGTTGAAGATATTATATATCATATTATATATTGTTCTGTATTGTTCATACAGATATTATACAACTAGAGTTAGGATCACAAAAATATTATTTATGGTAATCAAGTATGTAAATGTGTTAAAAAGTATTATCTAATGCATTTTTAATTATTTCTAAGAGTGGCTTATGTTTCTGTTTTATAGAGTTATTTGTTAACTATCCTGTCATTGTATTGTATTGTAAAATTAATATGTATATGAAATCCATCCCTGAGCACAAGACTTTGGTCTCATTCAGGGGTGCCTAGATTAAATTAAATGTTTCATTGGTATTTTAATAGTTTTCTAGCAATAAATAATTTTGATAATATAGAATATTATATGTTGAAGATCTATTTTTGTTGATTCAGTTGAAGTCGAAGACATCACTAGTTGTTAACCCAACACACCCGCATGCAGGTGCACTCGCAATGAAACAATACCACTCAGCAGCAGTGACTGATTTTGTCGTATTATCCAATCCAGCCATCCATAGTAATTTGCCCGAAGCATTTTCATGTTATGCTTGAAGTTTTACTAGATCATTGTAGGTGCGGTAGCTTCCCGTTGCTTTCCATACCGGTGAAGGATGATGTTGATAATAATAAGGATGATGATGATGATGATGGCCATATGGTTTCGGGGACCGTTTGGGCCTTGAAGTTTTTCTGACATTTGTCTTACAGGTGAGGAAAAACCCCGATAAAAATCTCACCCAGAAAAACTGCCCCGACCGGGGATCGAACCCGGGCCCGCTGCGAGACAAGGCAGCACGCTACCTCGAGACCACAGCGGTGGACTATTCTGTATTATGCTCTAATAAATTTTCAGTTTAGTTTCCTTTGTAATATTTTTGTTCCAAATTATTCCATGTAATGTCTTAGGTGCATTTTTTGCCATTGCAATTTTAGTTTGTACATCTCTTTCACATGTACCTAAACATGTAATTATTGACCCAAGATATTTAAAGATTCCACATTTCAAAAAAAAAAAATCACCCCAGGAAAATTGTCCCGACCGAGACTTGAACTCGGGCCCGCTGCATGATAATGCAGCATGCTAGCTGGAGACCACAGCGGTGGACGTGTTTAGAAATATATATTAAAATTTTGAATTTGAAACTTAATAATAGTACAGGAATTACTTCGCATTGTCATTATGAGAGTAAAGAAATGGAGTAGACCTAGTTTTGGACACCCTTTGACACTTGAGGTATAATCTCATGTTTAGAGGAACTTCTCTTCTACATCGAAGCTAAGTTTCTATCGTCCTGGCAAGAGGAGTAATTTGTTAATTGGTTCGTGTAATCAGGCCTCCTGAGAAATCACTGTCAATTTTGAGCCGGTTCCCTCCCTTCTATTTCTTCCCACATCATTAATCCAAAATTTTCCTATACAATCCCATCTTAAGTTTTGTTTCACTGTTTCTGCCTAATAGATAGATAGTTGAAATACAAGAGATTAAATTGGCAGATAGAAAATAAGACATAATTTCAAATAAAAATTAATACCAAAAAACTAAAGTATAGTTGTTCAGCCACCGCTGTGGTCTAGCGATCACGTTGTTCTCTCGGACACAACGGGCCGGGTTCGATTTGGGACACTTTTCCTGGGTGAGGTTTTCTTTCGTGGGTTTTTCTTCACTTGTTTGATAATATTATATCATGATGCGAGGTTGGAAAGTGGTTTTTACAAAAGCGAGGAAAATGTTTAAAAACCAAGCGTTCGCTAGATCTGCTGTAGTTCAGTTGTCCATTTCAAAAACGTGCGTTGTACATTATTTTTTGCGCAATGGTGTTTTAAAAATAATAAATAATAGTAAAATAATAACTTCTTTGTTGGAAATATCTGCGTTCATTATAAACAACTGACTAACGTTAACTGTGTGAGCAATGTTTATTAGTTGAAATTACAGGAAGCCGTGACACGAATCAGTGATAAAAGGCGGAAAATACGTATTTAGGCCCTATTGTTTATATTGTTTCAAATAAAGTTCAGTTAATTTAAAATGCAAGGATTTGTTTCGTATAGCGTATATTAACACTACATTTTGGATATTTTTTTGTAACTACATTGTACATAGTGGCAGTGGCTTATAATATATAATATTACAGTATAGTTATTTTATAACAGTGCAGTTATTTAGGTTGGCAACCCCGAAATGTAGGAAGTTGAAGTTTCAATCATGGCCGCCATTGCTGTAAGTACGACAAAACGCACTATCGCGCAAAAATATAATATTCGAAACTGTTCAGGCTTACTGTTATCACAACTAACTATTCTAACTAAATCACTGGCAGTATCGAACCCATAGGTCCATGGCCGCGCAGACATGAGCTCTTCACACTTCCGTAATCTGAGCTAACGTTTTCTAATCAACCGCTCTAGGGCCTATAGGCCTAATTTACTTTCTTCAAATCATGGTTAATATTACTCTAATCTCATTATTGGTCAATCAATTGAGCTTTTCCCTCTGATTTTCTTACAAGAAGCATCCATTTCACTCTTTCATTTCCCATTCGTGGCTCGTAGCCTGCCTTCGCAGTCTACGAGATTTAACTGTTTTTTTTGCGCGATAGTGCGTTTTGCAGTACTTACAGCTATGACGACCATGATTGAAAGTTCAACTTCCTACATTCCGGGTTTACCAACATATATAACTATACTTTAATATTTACATTTACACCCACGTGCGGGAAGTGAAACCACTGCCCTCTGCGTATACTACGTACAATGTATATACAAATAATATCCAAAAGGTAGTGTTAATATACATTATACGAAACAAATCACTGCATTTTAAATGAACTGAACTTTATTTGAAATAATATAAAACAATAAATACGTACTTGCGGCCATGTTATCAATAATTGTTCTCAAAGGCCTCCTGTTGTTTCAACTAATAAACGTTTAATAAACACCAGTTTTGAATCCTGCCGATGATGGGACAAGTCCCGAAAGCGCTACAGTTAAATGATTAATTAAGTTGAGGAGACGGACCTTTCAGGTGAATATTCTATAATTTTATATTAATAAACGTTGCCCACACTGTTAATGTTACTCAATTGTTTATAATGAACGCAAATATTTCCAACAAAGATGTTCTTATTTTACTATTATATATTAATTTGAAAACACTATCGCGCAAAAAATAATGTACAACGGAGGTTTGTGAAGTTTTTTTTACAGAATATCGGAAATTAAAAACCTCGCCATCGCTCGGTTTTTAAACATTTTCCTCAATTTTGTAAAAACCACTTCCCAACCTCGCATCGTAATATGCTATTATTATTTCTGGTTTCCTACAAAGATCAAGTAGCTCATTGTTATGTAGTATTTTCCAATCTCCTTTTGGACTTTTTGTATATACATTGTATGTAGTATGCATAGAAGGCAGTGGTTTTATTCCTCACATGCGTTTTGTAATATGTACGGTTACAGTATATTTATTTTATTACAGTATAGTTGTCCACCGCTGTGGTCTCGAGGTAGCGTGCTGCCTTGCCACGCAGAGGGCCCGGGTTCGATCCCCGGTCGGGGCAGTTTTTCTGGGTGAGGTTTTTATCGGGGTTTTTCCTCACCCGTAAGACAAATGTCAGGAAAACTTTAAGGCCCAAACGGTCCCCGAAATCATATGGCCATCTTCATCATCATGCTTATCATTATCATCATCATCATCATCCTTCACCGGTGTGGAAAGCAACGGGAAGCTACCACACCTACATTTCCCTAGTGAGCTGCACGCATAGCATGTAAAGCCTTCAGTGAAGGACCAGCCTTCGGGAAGAATTACTATGGATGGACAGTATAGTTATTTAGATTGGCAACACCGAAATGTAGGAAGCTGAACTTTCAATCATGGTCGCCATTGCTGTAAGTACGACAAAACGCACTATGGCGCAAAAATAATATCATTGTTGTTGATACTAACTGGTGTTGTATTTTAAACTGCAACTATAGTTGCTGCTAACGCTGTATTGTATTGTATTTTATTCCATTGTATTTTTTATTGTACACTTTTAACAATAATTGATTAGAGAATGACATAGAAATTATTATATTTCTTTTATAAAAGCAAATGTAATGTAACATTTGAAGTATTTCTCTAATATTGAAGTTGGCAGTTCATTGTTTCTCGAACATGTATGGGCAACTCATTGAATGCCGTGACACGCCTCAGATTTAGAATCAATGTGCCAACGGTTTCAGATTTTCAGTTATACAATGAATTTGAACTATCGAGGGACGGGACGGTTACATAAATTTTGTACAATTCGATTTACGTTTTAGTTGGAATTTTCCTTGGGGATGTGGATATGGTATATTGAAATTTGATCAGCGAGATTCAGGGGTTGGCAAAATCAAATATATAGAATATTTACAAACTTAAAGCAATAATGTACATATCACAGTTTTACTATTTATGCTTCTGTTCTCGACAAATATTTCCACTTCCAAATATATCACCAAATATTGATGATTAATTAAGAGAATAGGATGGTATTAAATTACACTTTTATTTTATTCATTGTATGCACTAAAAATTAAAAACACAACATTGGTACAAATCTCAGTCGCCCTCAACTGTACAGGGATATTCGGAAAGAAGGAACAAATTTCAAACATTTATTTCTTCCAAACTACAAAAAATAGAAACACAATTCCTGGAAAGAGAAAAGTTCAAAAGTTCACAATTTTATGCATTCAATGTGAACACCATGTGTTACATGACAAATATCAAACTGGTGGCTCATACACACGAATCGGGTGGTCTTTAGTTATCGAATTCACATCTTCAACAATTCAATCTTGCAGATTTTCAGGCATAGGGGGATAAAAAAGATGATTTTTTACGTAACCCCGCAGATGAAAATCACACGGGGTTAGATCTGGTGACCTGGAAGGCCACCGGCGATGACGTTAATCATCTGCTCCTCCTCTTCCAATCCACGTCCTGGAATGATATTATTCAGGTAATGTCGGACGTGATTAGAGAAAACGAGGCGGGACACCATCTTGAGTCTTCTTCAAGTTGAGGAAATAACCAGATTTCTAGCATTATCTAGAAAGATTATTCCTGTCACCGTTTTATCCAAAAAGAAGAAAGGTCCATAAAACTTGTTTACAGATATGGCACAGAAGATGTTAATCTTCGGCGAATCTCTTATGTTCAATAACTGACGTAGGATTTTCACTTGCTGTGATCGGAACTTTAAACTTTTCTCTTTCCAGAAACGTTGGAATTGTGTTTCTATTTTTTGTAGTTTGGAAGAAATAAATGTTTGAAGTCTGTCCCTTCTTTCTGAATAGCCCTGTGTGCTCCCTTAGCGGGAATTTTTATGACTTAGATAATTAGTTACGCTAATTTCCCTACATATATCAGTGAGTGATATTTAGTCCCTATATAACCTTAATGAGACATCTGATGATATTACTTCTATGGGGAAGTCAGGTAAATTTTGCTCGAAGGCACGAATTTGGGTTTCAAGATCTTTTACAAGTCCGAAAATATTCAGACTGGGGTCCCACTAGTTAGAGTCCCTCCGGAAGGATTTTCTCTTGGATTTTTCTATCCTAAAATATATCGAATCCGGACGGGATTGAACCCGCAACCCTTGGGACGAGAAAAAATGAATATATTTACTAGACCACCTCGGCCAACAAAGGTAAAGTGATCACTCTACAGACCTTCAGAGGCTCTAGGTGCTGTAGGAGGTTAAGGTTTTCATCTTTGTAGACAATCGGTACTAAATGTGTCTACCGGGTTGTTATCCCTGCGTGACGACCGCTTTTACCACCAGAATAAATGTCTGGCATTCATTTTTTTAGACACTAAGTCCATTCCAGACCATAGTGCAGCTAGGATGTTTAGGCCAGTTTAAAAATTGCTGACCCCATCGCGACTCAACCTTCCATTTTGTTATTATTATTATTACTATTATTACCGGGTGTTCTAACACTACCTACTATACTTTTCGTGCTTCTGATACCGCGCTGGGGGTATATAGGCATTTATTTGGTCAATTTTTAATTTTTGCACCACTACGACGGGTAGGTTTACATACAACTGTTATATGCTCACATTGTTGAGCTGAACAATCCACTGTAGGTGCAATGTTGTTGCAGTGACGCCAGGTGTTGGGCGAGCGTGTTCACACAGATATACTACATATTTTCGCTCGTTCCCTCCCTTACAGCGGATTGTTCAGTTCATCAAATAACAGTACAAATAGAAGTGTAAGGTGTTATTGTTATTAACATTTTTTAGTCTTAATATTTTCATTCTTGTTATTACTGTTATTGAGGTAATTACATGAGCAAGAAAATTATTTTTTTGTCTCACAAAGAAAAATATGTGATTTCGATAGTACATTATTTCCTGAATTAAGATATGATATCGGTTTTTCTCCATCACGCAATGTTTCCGAGAGACAGGAATTTATAATTTCAAACACTTTAATATTTTCTACATTTGTAACTACACAATATTCGAACATGCGGACTCACCTACGAAGTAAGAAATGACGATTTTCGGCTATATTTCGCCTGTGGAGCATCCCTCTTGGTGGTCCAACAATAATCAGCCAGCATATTAGGATTCCATTTGCCTTGATATCTCTTTTCCATAGCTGAAATCTCTTCAGTTAGCTCATTTGGTTTCATTTTTCAATGGACAAATGGACGAAAGAAGTTTATTAAAAAAATTATTATTTAAATCCATTAATTTAAATTGAAATAAAAAACCGTGAGCGATGGAGAAATTCCGAATACATATTTGAAAACACGGTAAAAAACTGCATTAAGAACAACTATTGATACTCATGAGACAAAAATCATGTTGACCAGTGTTGCTAGTATTGTCATTATTATCGGCATTATTTTCATTATTATTGCTATTATTATCATTATTATTTTTTTAATATAATTATCTTTAGCATTATTATTGAAGACTATTATCATAAGTAATGCCACGAGTGATTTCCAAATTATCGATAAATTCACGACTCACGAAGTGAGGAGTGAATTTATCTAGAGAATTTGGAAATCAAGAGTGGCATTTGTTAGGACTATTTAACGAATAAAATTAAGCTGTTTACTCACAAATCATTATTTAACTATAGTTATTTTAAAATATTTATATATTTAATGTAAACGGCGATTTTGAAAACAAATGAGAAACGATAGGTACGCTTCTACTGCTTCATTTGTTTATCACTGCAACCAGATCATACTATTTATTGCCAAAGGAACGCAATATTGTAAGGAGCAGCTTTCTTTAATATGGTAATTATAACACTGATAAATATTTGGTGAAACACGACTCTGATTGGTTGTAAAACAGAAATCATTGAAACGTGATTGGTCATTGACTCCCATTTGGGGCATGAGTTAAATAGTCATCATTATGATTGTTTTAAATATAATTATCATTATCATTATTATTTTTGAATGCGAATCAGCCCATATAGGGCTACGCAAAGTACTGAGAGGCGTTTCTTTAAGTATTTTTATCATGGGCTTGCTTTCTGTCGTTTGTCCATGTTGTTCTAGTTTTTGTTTCTTCGGTTTGACCTCTTGGTCAACTTGCCACTTATACACCGTAATTCTAAATATATATTTGTTTAGGATATCTTCTTGAGTAATTCCTGCCTATTTTAAATCCTTTATTATTTCATCAATCCTTTTTTGAGCTCATTCTTTTAATAGGTCCATCGAATTTTAAACTTGTTTACCTTTATAACTATGAATGTCTGTGTAACATTTTATATCCCTTTTACTTTTGAGTCCACATTTTTCAACAGTGACTTATAGACATAACATTTTTCTTATATTTTTGCACTTATTATTTTTATTATTATTATTATTTGCAATACTCTTTACATCAATTACATAAGTTATGCCAAGAATATAATTTTAAAATATCAAAGGAAAAAACGAAAATAATGGCATTTTGGGGAAGTGAGCATATAAGATCAAAAATATTAATAGACAACAAACCTCTGGAACAAGTAACAAATTTTAATTATTTTGGTTGTAATTTTACTATAAATACAAAAACTGAAAGACACGTAAATGTGAAACTGTCAAGATTTCAAATGATATGTGGAACTATACATAAAACATTAAAGAACAAAACAAGAAGAGATACTAGATTGAAGTTTTATAAAACATTGACAGTTTTTGCATTACTTTATGGAAGTGAAACTTGGTTAATGACCAAAAAATTACAAAGTAGAATACAAAGTGTAGAAATTAACTTCCTTAGAAGAACAAAAGCTGCACAAAAATGGATCGCTTAAAGAATGAAGATATAAGAACAGAGTTAAATATATATCCATTAAATAATAAAATCAAAGGATGTAGAGAAATATGGTTTAGACATGTAGAAAGAATGAACGTAACAAGATACCAAAAGCAGCATGTAACTACGCGTTCAAGAGGTTCAAGGAATGTAGGAAGGCCGGTGAAAAGATGGACAGAACAACTGTGAGGCCGAACATGCATATTGCCTAGCCCGTGAAGTGAAGAAGATTATTATTATTATTATTATTATTATTATTATTATTATTATTATTATTATTATTATTATTAATCGGCCGCGGTGGACTAGTGGTTATGCTTCTTGCCTCTGGTCCCGAGGGTCGCGGGTTCAAACCCGGCCGAGGTCGATGGATTTTTTAGGGCGGAAAAATCCAAGGAGCAAGTCCTCCGGGAGGGACTTTAAGACGTGGGTCCCGAGTCTGAAGATTTTCAGGCTCGTAAAAAATCCTTAAGCCTGAATGAAAAGGACTCTAAGCAAAATTTACCGAATTTTCCCGTCGTAGTACTACCTTGGTTTCCTAGATGTCAGTATGAGGCGGAACGCTGACCACGGGCCACTAAAAATGACATCTATACGAAAACAAGTGTAACTAAATTAATATGGTTCAAATTCTTCCCTGTAAGGGGAAAGCGCCTAAATCTCTATAAAGGGAAAACATGGGCTTCCAAAAAATTATTATTATTATTATTATTATTATTATTACCTATTATTATTACCTAATATTATTGAATGGTATTCTTTCATTATTCTAACATAAGACAAATTTGAAGCAAACGCTGATTTACTAAAATTACGAAGTTCTAGCCGTTTCGTTATAAGAAAATTCTTATAAATTAGATTAAATTTTACATTAGCGATTTTTTTAGGATTATAAAAAAAGGGAGTACAAATTTACACCTCCAACATGAACATAAGCAGAAGTTACTATTTCTCCAACTACAGGTCCTTTAACAGCGTTGCACAGAGAATAAAAGGAAGAAGGTGTGCATATGGTAGTTGCCAGTAGCATGAAATTCTTAAATGATTTACGCCCCAATCGGGTAGCATTTAATTAAAGTGGGGGCCGAACAAAAGCGGTAGAACTGTATGGGTTAGTCCATTTGCATACTTGACAAAAGTGACCCTTATTAGAAGGGAAAAGCGAGGTTAGAATAGATGGTAGTAGCAGCAGCAGTAGCAGTGGTGCTGGTGGTAAAAGTGGCTACCTGAAAGGAGAGAAATGGTATTAAGGGGTTAGTTAATGGGCTATAGAATGTGAGAGGTGGGAATTTTCTATCATTGCCACCGAATTTCTACTGAACATTTGCTTTTATATTGGGTATCTTCAGTTACTTTACAATGAATGTAGATTATACTCCAGAATTCTGTTAATTACTCCTGCATATATACTTAAGTTCGATTGGTTTATTGATTAAGAGCAGAAGGTTATGAACAAAGGTAAAAAGTAAGTCGCAACTAACTATATGATATAATCGAACTTGAAGGTTCATGACCACGCGGACATAAGCTCTCCATAAATCCTTACCCAGGGCAAATGTTTTCTAATCATCCCCTGTGAAATTAATCTCCAAACAAGTGTAATTTTTATTCTTTTGCCTATTCTTGGTCTACCTAATACACGCTTTCCTGAATCCTGACCACCTTCTCCTCCCATCTAGCTTCTGTGTTCATTCATAGTGTTCTGCTCAAGAGCAGGTCTTTCACTGCAAGCTCAGAATTCTCCACTCTTTCCTTAAATCAGCTTTCCTTTTTGTGTCTGCATATCAACCATTTATTTTAATATTGTCTATCACCTGATGTCTTTTTCTGCCTCTAACGTTCTTTGCGTTGACCATTCCTTCTAGAGCATCCTTCAGCAGGCAGTTTCTTCTTTGCCAGTGGCCAATCCAATTTCTTTTCCTCTTCTTTACGAGTTCCAGCTTCTGTATAGCGACTAATTTCAAGGGAGATTTATCTAATTCCCGCATTTATAATTCTAGTGCCGACTAATATAATTAAAATGTCATAATAAGAATAGTCCATATTCCTAGGAATATGTCTCCATAGATAAATCTTACGGGGCACGCCGTAGCGTAGGGTTAAGGCACTGAGCTACAAGCCGGAGGGTCGAGGGTTCAAGTCCCGTTGGGGTCAGGATTTTTAAACTGACCCAAACCCTCTGGCGGCACTATGGCCCTGGGGTTGACTCAGCCTGTAACGGAAATGAGTACCAGACACTTGTTCTGGAGGTAAAGGCGGCCGTCACGCAGGGCTGACAACCCGGCTGACATAAAGTACCGATTGTCTAGAAAAAGTGGGAGCCTTGACCTCCTACTACCCCAAGGGCCTCCGGGTCTGTTGTGGGATCACTTTACTTTTAGATAAATGTTACGTAACATTTGACATAACACAAGAAAATTATAGTTTCTTCTAAGTGGACGTTTTTCCTCTGGTTTTTTTACATGAAGCTTCCATGCACATTTTTCATTCCCCATTCGTGCCACATGTCATGCCCATCACAGTTTACGAGACTTAACTATTGTTATTATATCTGGCTTCCTACAAAGGCCATGTAGTTCACTGTTATGTAGTCTTAATATTAAGGTATGTGTGAATGGTGTGTTTTGTATTAATGTTGTGTTGTCTCGGAGGACGCCATAATCATTCAGATGATCTCTCTCCGAGGAGGCACCCATGTCCTTGAGTAGTCAATAAAATGTGTGAGATCATTAGAGTCCGGATGTTGGGAACATAAAAAAATCAAAATAGGCAGGCAAAAAGGCACTAAAAATCATTAATATAGGCACTAAAATTCAAAATAGGCTCTTAAAAAATGGACTACAACATAACTTTTTACTGTCATACGTTTAGAATATAAACATATGCTATCAATAGCATGCGAAAATATTATTGAGAATATTTCCACACCAAATTCTTTCACGATATTGGTCAGTTTGTCTTTTACTATTGTCCGCTCTTTAGGTATCTTAAAAAACTGTTATAAAGGTAAAAAAAAACTTGCTGCACCACTTTGTCTTTGAAGCACCTATCTGTGAATGAGGACTGCAGACTAAATTCAGTGTTACCAACATCAAAAAATAATATTGCCAGGCACCTAAAGGTTTCAACACAAGGTGTGAGACAGAGAAAGAAAGCTTGAGCCATCTACCCTCTTTGTCACTCAGCAATATTTGTATTGAAAAGAAGTAACGTACATTTCTCCAAGCCTTAGAGCCGGAGCATAATACAATGGGACTTAGCATAGGGCCATTTCGCTTAACGGTAATGAATGAAGTGAAAAAATACAACATTTACCTAACGGGAGTACATTGAGGGGGAAACCATTTAGCTGCTAGGTTATTAGGTTATTGCCACCCTTATCCTAAAATATTCTAAGGGAATTTATAAAAAGAACACTTCAAAACTTCTATGAAATGATTTGTGTCATGAAGTGCCATTTCAATTGATTTCATTGAAATACTGAGTTAATTTCGAGAATAAAATAGCAAATAGACATTTATAGGCATTGTAAACTGAAATAGGCATATATAGGCAAAATTAACTTCTTGGAAAACAACTCTAGGGCCGTCGATATGAACTTATATGAAGTCACTTTTACAATATCTATAATAAATAACTATAGACATTTTCCCTAACATCCGGTCTCTAGTGATCATAGTTAAAAATCCCTCTACTGCAGATCGTGCCACTGTAAGGAGTAGGTGGTGTGGGATGAGAAAATTAACTATGAAGTGAGAGGTTAAACAGAGTTTAGTGGAAATGATGTAAGCAGCTTTCGATTAATCACAAGCATTCGCATAAAAATAAATCCAATGTAATGGAAGAGGCTCAATTTCAAACTCAATGTTACGATTACTAGTAGTAGTAGTAGGACTTTATTAGTCAAAAAGTAAGATATTTACAATATTATTTACAAATATGGGTCGCACGCGGGCAGTAAGCCGTAGGTGGCTGTGGACAGTCCCCTTTACAATAAAGTAATAAGTGGTACTACGGTAAGAAACAAGCACTAAACAAATACAGCAAATAACATTACAACTGTGCTGTAAAGAAAACACAATAAAACTATTACCATTAAATAATAACACAATAGCATTATTCACTAAAAACATTAACATTACAATTACATAAAGAAAACACAATAATATTACAATTAAGTAATAACACAATAGCAATAACATTACAATTACATAAAGAAAACACAATAATAATATTACAATTAAATAATAACACAATAGCATTATACACTAAAAAAACATTAACATTACAATTACATAAAGAAATCACATTAATATTACAATTAAATAATAACACAACAGCATTATACACTAATTAATTTATATATAATTGTTAATAATTAATGGTATTGCATTTTGATAACATATATTTATTCATGAATGAGTGTTGTCCTTATTTTTCGCGTAACTCACTGGCACATCGAAGTAAGAACTGCAAAAATCAATACACAATCTCTCATCGTGGGCCAACAAAAATTGTTTCGATATAAACCTATAAAAAACGGTACAAATGGTATTCAGAAAGGGTGGTCGACTGGTAGATGGCGACCACATACAACTGCAGAGCAACATGTTGCTGGCTGCTACGTATGGGACTAATGTCCCTGACATTATAGGGTCTTATTTGTTTGCCCTCTTTGTCCTAGGATATAAATATGGGATGGGTATCTTCAAAGGTGTTTCCTTACGATGGCCATACAGAGCTCCATAGTAATTCCACCGGGAGGTCAAGCGTGGGCCGTAGTTCGATGTTTCTGGTGGACGCCACTGGTGAATGTAAGTTCATCAGTGCGTCGTCCTGGTCGCTGATTGGTTGGAGCTCCATCCGCAAGCCGCGCTTGAAGTCTTGGTTGAGGTGAATTTAAATTAAATTAAAATTAAAATTTAGGTTGAATTTAAAATTTGGAGGTTACTTGAACTGAAGTTCCGAGGAGAAATCGCTGTTGGGAGATGCAAATCGCAAACGCCTTTAAATATCTAGGAGTAACACTCCAAACAACAGCCAAATCTTTCTGAATACATACGAACGAGAGAGCGGCAGCTGCTATAGTTGCCATATACGACATAGAAAACACCACACAACTGCCACTTGCAACAGCTATGAAACTTTTTGAGGCCAAAATACTTCCCATCTTAACGTATGGAATAGAAATCATTTGGACTGACCTCAGTTACGGAGACTTATCACCTTAGAAAAAGTGAAAGCAAGATTCCTAAAAGCAGCAATGGGGATCTCTAAATTTGCTCCATCTAGACTTGCATATGATTTAGCATGGGGAACTTTCCTCGTGGCAGATCTACGCACAAATTCCTGCTACCAGCTACTAAACAGGAAACTGCATTGATGGAAATAAGAAAAAAGAAGAGAAAAGAAATACCAGACGATTTTTACGCAACAGACGCAATGATCAATCGAGACTGGACAGGACCAAACAACACGATACGCAGTGCAATAATAAGACTGGCAGTGCATGGATATAACCATAAACTCTGCAAAAATTCAAACTATCATGATCCGTCAAGGGACTGCGTGTGTAAGCTCTGTGATAAACCGTGTGAAAGATATCATTTCAGTGTCTGTTTAAAGAGAACACAATCGTTGCTGGTATACAGCAGCGACATAAACTAATGCACTTTTGTGCGCGCTTTTCCTATTGTTATTATATCGTTGAAAGTAGTTCAGAGTGGGATCAATACTTGTAAAATGCATACTAAAATTCTGTTGAAGATAAATAGTTACAAAGTAAAATATTAAAATAGATAGCTGACAGGTGCCGTCGTCCTGAACTAGGTTAACGTTTTCTTAAGACATTTAAGAACTGAAGGTCTTTAGGAAACCGGCTTCCATCAGCTGTAGGATATGCGCTTCTAACTGTTGTCATTTTGCGACACTTTTGACATCAGCGGCCTTCCAGCGTCGTCAGTAGCTGCTGACACAAATGGGAAATGAGCTTTTTTTATCTTTTTTTCAAATAATTGCTTTATTATAAACACAACGTGATTTAATTCTGTTCTTATTTTACTGTATGTGGTTTCCATTAAACATCATGTAGCTCACTGTTGTGTAATCTTCTCCATTCCCCATCTATTCATATCTCTTTGGCCCAAAAACATTCCTAAGAATTTGTCTCAAATATTCGTCATATTTTCTCCTCTTTCAAAGTAAGAGTTCATGTTTCGCATCCATAACCTGGGAGAATAACAGTTTTATAAATGTTATATTTACAGTAACAATCCTCTCATTTGTAATTAACTGTCCTTTTCTGTTAAATAATGTGCTTCTAAATACAACCGTCAAGAAACGCGGACGTGAGTTCTAATGAGGTAATATTTTCCGGAGGTAGAAACGTCCCCCATTCAGATTTTCGGGAACGGAATCCACGGCAATGGCTCAATCACAGGGGCACGTTTATAAGAAAATGGAAAGTTAGATATTGTATAATAGTGGGTCACTAGAAATATTAACGGGGGCATTAGATTCTTCATGGATTAGAATATGAAATGTAATATTTCATTATTACTCTATTAATAACCAACCAGGTCGTCGTTTTCAGATTTTTAGTTGTTATTTAGTGCAATCTAAAAGTAATATATATATAT